>OY755252.1:34445394-35045394 GCA_963576725.1 Azorinus chamasolen | reverse complement strand
AACGTTTTTGAAACGACAAATGAAGAACATTACAAAATAACTAGAGTTTGTTTTTGAGAAAAACACATGTCTCCCCCCGGTACCCCGCCCCCGCACCCATAAGAGGATTGAATTCATCCCCTGGCACCCTCTACCCTGGCACCCATAAGAGGAATAAATTCATATGTCAAAATACTGACATAGTAAATTGTAAGCAATTTATTTCAAGAGTATACTTACTGTGTAACATGCATATTCTTGAGTTTTTGGCATTTTAAGAAAGGAGTAGGAGTATAGTCAAATATCACTAAATTTCATATTTGAAAAAAATCCAAACTTCTGTCAAAATTGTTGCAGCCCATTTTCCAATCCACATGACCATCCTCACATATAGCTGGTTCATATATAAAAGTTTGAATGAAAACTCTTACATAGTATAGGAGGAGTTAGCTGCACAATACTTTTACGCTATTACCCTATATAAGGAAAAACTGCAAAGGGTCATAACTTCTATCAAAATTGTTGCAGCCAAAATTCCAAACCACATGACCATCCTCACATATAGCTGGTTCATATGTAAAAGTTTTAAGTAAATCGCTCAAATAGTGTAGGAGCAGTTAGCTGCACAAATATATTTCGCTATACATTCTTTATAATGAAAAACTACAAAGGGCCACAACTTCTGTCAAAAATGCTGCAGCCAAAATTCCAAACCACAGGACCATCCTCACATATAACTGATGCATATGTAAACTTCTGAAGGGTGGTGATCCCCCTAAAGCAAACTTTGCAACACGAAAAGAGAAAATTGCAGATTCGGTTTTATTGAGTCTGTTCATGAGCAGTAATTGAAAGTGCAACACTGCTCACACCCCCTAGCACCGGCTTAAGCGGTATTCACTTTTCAGATCAAGAAGTACTGAATTCATGATCACGAAGGATCAGAAGGTATAACAACACTGAGAATGAAGTACGGGGCGACGTTTTACAGCCGCCACACAAGCACTTAACACCTGCTGTTGTGAAGATTATAAATTCTGAAGGTTGGTGATCCCCCGAAAGCAAAAATTGCAACACAAAAAGAGAAAATTACAGACTCGGTTTTATTGAGTCTGTTCATGAGCAGTAATTGAAAGTGCAACACTACTCACGCCCCCTAGCACCGGCTTAAGCGGTATTCAATTTTCAGAACAAAAAGTACTGAAATTCATGATATCGAAGGATCAGAAGGTATAACAACACTGAGAATGAAGTACGGGGCGACGTTTTACGGCCGCCACACAAGCACTTAACACCTGCTGTTGTGAAGATTATAAATTCTGAAGGGTGGTGATCCGCCGAAAGCAAAAATTGCAACACAAAATGAGAAAATTGCAGACTTGGTTTTATTGAGTCTGTTTATGAGCAGTAATTGAAAGTGCAACACTGCTCACGCCCCCTAGCACCGGCTTAAGCGGTATTCAATTTTCAGAACAAGAGGTACTGAAATTCATGATATCGAAGGATCAGAAGGTATACCAACACTGAGAATGAAGTACGGGGCGACGTTTTACGGCCGCCACACAAGCACTTAACACCTGCTGTTGTGAAGATTATAAATTCTGAAGGGTGGTGATCCGCCGAAAGCAAAACTTGCAACACAAAAAGAGAAAATTGCAGACTCGGTTTTATTGAGTCTGTTCATGAGCAGTAATTGAAAGTGCAACATTGCTCACGCCCCCTAGCACCGGCTTAAGCCGTATTCAATTTTCAGAACAAGAAGTACAGAAATTCATGATATCGAAGGATCAGAAGGTATAACAACACTGAGAATGAAGTACGGGGCGACGTTTTACGGCCGCCATACAAGCACTTAACACCTGCTGTTGTGAAGATTATAAATTCTGAAGGGTGGTGATACCCCGAAACCAAAATTTGCAACACAAAATGAGAAAATTGCAGACTCGGTTTTATTGAGTCTGTTCATGAGCAGTAATTGAAAGTGCAACACTGCTCACGCCCGCTAGCACCGGCTTAAGCCGTATTCAATTTTCCGAACAAGAAGTACTGAAATTCATGATCTCGAAGGATCAGAAGGTATAACGACACTGAGAATGAAGTGCGGGGCAACGTTTTACGGCCACCACACAAACACTTAACACCTGCTGTTGTGAAGATTATAAATTCGGAAGGGTGGTGATCCGCCGAATGCAAAAATTGCAACACAAAAAGAGAAAATTGCCGAATCGGTTTTATTGAGTCTGTTAAAAAAAGTTTGAACGAAATCCCTATAATAGTGTAGGAGGAGTTAGCTGCACAAGAGGCGCTGTCTCATCTGGGTCTTCACTATTTCCAGGTAAGTATATTGACGTGAATAGCAAGCGAAGGGTTAATTAAGTAGATAATCCATTAAATACAAACGAGTACCCATGATAATCCGTACCCAGATGTAATGTTAGTTGTAAAAATAGCACCTGCTCAGTTTTGTACCTGAATCAAAAATTGACTGCTCCCGAATTGAACAAGTTTTTGAGAAATATTGACCAATTGTCAAAGAACCTCGACGCTAGCTGTATCCACATGCATATCAAGTCGCGGATAGCTGGATAAGGTTTACCGTTTATAGTTAATAAAAACGTTTTAAATATTAATTTATTGACTTAACGTTTCTAAGTCACATATTTAATGATGTCGTAATTCACAAATTCAAGCTATGTACTACATTTCCGATGCTTTCATTGATGTGGGCATTTGTTTAGGGTCACCGATATAGGTCTACTTTGCATTTATTTTCAGTGCAAATTTTCCAAGTTATCAGGAGGATCAGATGCGTGCGAATGAACTGAGAAACGGTTTAATAACCTCAGAATATGTATATTAATACCAGTTAATCATGTCTTGTGTGACTTTTTAACCCAGTAGTTTTATATTCGAACCTCAAAGCCTCAATACATGACTGATGTGAGTGTATAAAGGATGTAATTTCGGTATAACATTGAATTAGTGCTAATATGGCTTCTAATCATGAACAATTAGATGTCAACGTTCATATGGTATGGACATATAACTTATTTTACTGTTTGTTTTATCGGGATTTCAGGTTCCTTTGAAGTATTTGTTGAAACAGTCTAATAAGGGTCTGCTCTGTTTGCTAATGGAACTAAATAAATCTGATTTTTCAGTTTGTTCCATAGTAAAAATGGAATATTAAATATAGGTGTTAAAAATCCGACTATTAGATACTTGTGGTCGCTAAATATCATATGGATATTAAACATGGAAATGGTTCAAGAGACTGCTTAACCGCCACGTTTTAAACTGGAATATGCTTTCTAATACACAAAAAGTACAAAAAATGAGTCATGCAGGAAACACCACATACAGAACAAACAACGCCCGAACAGCAACACATGGAAACAACAAATGTACATAACTATAAAAAAAAACACCAAGAGACGCACAAAGACAAAACAAACATACAATAGGGGGAAGATGGAAGTACCGCCTTGGAACGGTCAGTGGCAAAAGCCACTGGGAGTTAAACCGGTTTTTGGGCGTCCAACATCACACTTATTCCATCCCCACCCTAAAAGACAAAAAGTGTAAATAAACGTATCCCCTCTCCGACTAATCGACAACAACCGCGATGGCAAATACAGTGGTAAAGTGCATGTATAACGAAAGCATTTAAGTGAACAAACTGTATCCATCTATCGCTAGTGTACTCAATGATTGAGCTGCAAACAGAGTAACTGTAGAAAAGTAATAAAGGGTACGACAAAAACGAAATAGTACAGATATCCGACATTCTCCTTCCGTTTCTGGATTTAAAATGTCGCCTTCATATAGTACTAAACTTTTCTTGTCGGCGTACATGCAAAGAGGCCAGCGTGATTGCCAACTGTAAAAGGGTTGTTAACCAAACATGCAGTATGTTGTAGTACTATAGGTTTTTTTAACATATTTGATGAACAAAGTGAGAAAATGGGTAATTCCAATAATTTTAAGAAGTTTGAAAATCACATCACCATAAAATTCAGGATGTGAAAAACCGTGTCGCAGAAGCGCCTTGATATTACATTGATACTTGCCAATAAGTGAGAGATTTCGATAATAAAAATTAGAGAAAGATTTTCAAGTTACAATAGCATGATTCTGTACACCGGTATTGTTTATCGTCTTTTATCGATTATCGGCTATCGATATATTAGAAAAACGCACTCATGGATTGACATGGTTCGAACGTATGCACATTTCGATTTGAACTGGTATAAAATGGACTAGGTGATTTGCATGAATTATTAGTGATGGTTTAGAAATTTAGTTTAGTAAATATGGAAAAATAGTCAAACAGGGAGAGCCACACACGAAATGACACCGCACCAAACACCATCAAACAAGAAACGGTAAAGCCACAAGACAAAACATAACAGGACGCATACCAAGACAACAAACATTAAACATTAAGCATATTAAACAACAAACTTGACCATAGGCTGAAAGCAGGAGTACCGCCTTGGAACGGCCAGTAACCAAAATAAGCTACTTGGGGACTGAAACCTGGTTTACGGGTACCCAACCTCGTCCTTATCCCACTTTCACCAAAGTCAAAATGTAAATAAAATTCCCCCTCCAGACAACTCCACAACATGCATAACGATGTCTGCCAAAATGAAATTATTTGAAAATAAACGTTAGAGGTAAACAAGCGAGTTCTATAACATGCTGATCTACTCCAATATTTACTTACATTCGATTATGTAAAACAACAGTTTCGATCCTGATAACATGTCGAGCTGTTTGGACCGAAACCATTTACAAACACCAGACACGTGCGTACCTGAATCCACATGTAGTATACGCACCGTGGATGTTTTCCAAGTGCGTGCGTAAACCGTCCAGGTACAACAAACCCGGAGTAGACCAGCCAGAGCCCCAACATTTGGCAACCGGTACCATTTTTGGAGAATAATGCTATCAATGTTTTTTGTAAGATATAAGTACATGTATCTAGAATCAGAAAATATGTGATAGCAGTAAATCGGTGGTAGCTTTTTGTATTTTTTATCATTAAATTTCAAACTTATGTCGCTCTCTTGTTACACCCTGTATCTATTTGAAAATTGACAGGCTTGTAGCTGTAGTTATACATATGTCATTTATGTTGTTATTTACTCACAAAAAGTGGTTCGTATAATGTTAACTCCTGCCTATACGTACGTGCAAACATGTTTACATGCATATATATTTTGCAGAAGTAAAATTTCTCCAAAGATTTGCATACCTTCATCATCTGTATAACTAGGCTCAGAGAACTTCATATGTATATTCAAAATAATGATGGCAATGAATTGACCCCAGACTAGAACCCTTACATCTAGCATCTCTTAATGCCAATTGTCAGAGTTATGTTCCTTGAAAACTTCCATATACTAAAATTGTGGCAAAACTGTAATATCTTAGTTAGTCCCATGAAAGTTCACAAGCATGTCACTATCATTATATCAATGACCAAATTAACGATGAAAACCCTTTGAGCCAGAAACCAGTCATGGAAATGTGTATGTAACGGGTAAAATATTGTTATCCGATCAACCTCTTTAGAGCTTATTCATGATATACTCTTATATATCTATTATTCATCATAAGCATTACAATTTTAACTAGAAACGTATCTATAGAAAATGGATCTGCCCTCCCCATCCTTCCTTATGATGACATTGTGTCTCTAATCAAGTATGCATTTTAGTGAAAAAACAAAACAAAATCCTGTAATTTTGCTTACTACAAAATTCCCCATGTTCACATCTGTGAAAGTTTTATGCATATATACTTAACAACTTTTCTAACTCCACACTTATATTTCGGTCCATAACTCGACAATTTTCCAAATAAAATGAAGCAACAGAAGGGAAATTGTCGACTCATCATTTAATTTCATTAGATATTTCATACAACAACAATATCATTTATTGCAATGGATTGATGACGTCTGTAATAATATCACTCCCATTATCAAAATTCGCAAAATGCTGGTTTCAATAATGGGTTTGTCCGCCTTGCGCTTCACCTAGAGCCACTCACATTGAACGCACAAAAGTAAAAAGTAAATTATAAAAGTGACAATAAATGGCTGTGGAATATCATGCCATGCGTTAATCTGAGCAAGTTCCGGTTACCAAAGTGTCCTTGGCAGGTTGAGAAACTGTCGGATTCTATACTCCAGCTCGCCCCACAAGTACTCGGTGGGATAAAGGTCGGTGGTTTAGCACACCATGGCATATTTCTGGTGTTGTTAGCTTCAAGTGGAATGTTGAACGTAGAAAACACTTAAACACTTACTTGTCGGTAGGATTGTCTGCTTTCAAACATCCCAATCACAAGACCTCTCTTAATAATGGTTATTCTACGAACATTTTAGCACTCAAAAGTAAGTCCCTATGTTTTTCCGATGTGTCAAATGTTCTTGGCTGGCATTGTATAGGTTTCATTGCAATTGGGTTGGTACACGTGTATAAAACCGCAAAAAAACACGAAATGCACGTGCATCTCGAATTCAATACTTCTTGTCGAAATCGAGTGATTCTTTGTCAACACATGTATAGGTGAGTGGGTGCATTTATAGCAGACGGAATTTCATTTATATGTCTTGTGATAGTAAAAAGGTATTTAACAACAAAAATGTGGAGTTAGAAAAGTTGCTAAGTGTATATGCTTTATAGTGAAGAAACTCTGGAAAATTGGTCAGAACAAACATTTCCTTCTTAACGGTCATTTTTAGATGAAGGTTGTCAGATTGTAAACGTTTGAAGCAAAGCCCCTATTGGCGTATGGGGAAACATAAACATTGCGAGACATATATTGGAGCATGAAAGGGTAGTTACCATAGCAAGCATGTTTATTCAGACATTTTGTTTGCGCTTGAAGATAATTTGAAGTAAAACATATTCTGTCTGACCATCCGTTATTTTGTCCATTGGTACATGTTAAGGCCTGCAGTTCAATTAGCTCAGTCGTTCGCTTTCGGACAGGAAGTTGTGAGTTTGATCTCTTGTTGGGTCATACTAAAGACTTTCAAAATGGAACTAAGGTGGATATGTTCGCCCTATGTCAGGTAAATGTTACTGGGTATGGGTTGCAGTTTTCAATTCTATACACTAGATACGTTAAATAATCAGAGTTGCTGTATCAAATTCTGTCTCTAATGCATCTATTAGCACATGGTAGCAAACTATGGACTTAAACAGCGAAAGCAAACAAAAATACACATGTCAAGGGCTTAATAATCGTTTTCATCAGGTACTGGTGATGCATTTGGAAAGCAAATACAGGATAATGAAGATATATTAAAACATTGAGTTATCAGCAAGTAATGCAGAGTTGGGTCAGCTATTTTAAATACATAAAATGTGATATTTAATATGGTTTTTTCAAACGCAACAAGCAATGACAAAACATGGGAGGGGTCCTCCAAAACAAAGTTTAAAAATCTGCTATCCAACTGAAACATAATGGCTAAAGAATTCATAATATGTGGAGGTAGATCAGGTGGTAGGACGATATCATCCATTTGGCAGATAAATATGTACATAGTCGCATTATAGTTATGTTACATCAATGCATTCCATTCCATCGGCACTGGGCCCTGCCTCTGCTAGACATAAGCAACACTACCACATTAGTAAGTTTTGCAAAAGAAATTGACTTGTGTAAACAATCTTCAAGCACGTTATCATGCTGCAATAGTAGACACGATAGAGTTTGCTCAAATAGAAATTAACTATCAATGTAGTATAACATCTTTAGCCGTGACTGAATACACACAGTAAAACCCCTCTAATGCGACCACCATAAATGGGCATAATTCACAGTGGCAAGGGCATGTGGTAGCTTAATGCAGGACGAAAGTTATTCAGAAAGCTCCTATATGCTTTCTGCATAACATTCGTCCTGCATCATAACTTTCGACCTGCATTAAGCAACTACCTGCTTATAAAGACAGCCATGTTTAGTCATTAAGTGGTCAAATTAGAGGGGTTTTACTGTATGTTTAAATTATAAAGACAAAAGTCTGGTTATCAGATGCTAAACATAACAATTAAACAGATTAGGAAGCATTTGGGGTGATTTCTAAGTAAATAGAGTCAACCACTGCATCGTCAATAGGACGATACAGCATACACGTTTAATGACAAAGAGAAGCACTACAGAACTAACTGGATGAAGCAGATGCGCGTCTTACCATGCAACTGAAGTAATTAATCAAGTTTTTTCTGGTCCTTCGGGGTCATTAGTTTTCATGTTATTAGTTTTGAAAATTGAATACTGCTTAAGCCGGTGCTAAGGGGCATGAGTAGTGTTGCACTTTTAATTACTACTCATGAACAGACTCAATAAAACCGAGTCTACTTTTGCTTTCGAAGGATCACCCATTTTCAGAATATAGATATTTATAACCTGATCAGAGAACACAGAATACTTCGTAATGTATTTCATGCAGATATATACACCAGAGTTCTACTATATTTGAAATGTTGGACTGGGGCAATGACTCCATGACATGACGAAGATTACCACTACTATTAAAATACAAGATCATGTGTAACGTTGCATTGGCATGTCCTTAACAAGAACAGTGGGATTCCTGACCAGGAACAGAGAACACTAAGCAAAACCCTTAAAATGGTTAGAAATGGGAGATCTGCTTCAAATTGTTACATGAAGTGCAACCATTTGTCTGTCTCCTAATTCACCATAAATAAGTAGGTTATGTCAGACTTTTGCTGTGCGATGATGGAGGGCTATCTTTAACAACTATGCAGAGAATACGCAAAAGATCAGGCTGTAATTCAGAATCCAAATTTTCCAAATTATTGTACAATTAGGTAATGTTATTTGTGCATTAATTGGGTGGTCAGGCAACCAAACTTGGACTATCATTAAATTATTGTGATGTCTGTTTTTAAACTTGTAAATGCTTATAATGACTGTCTACACTTATGTTTGTAGCCCTGAGAATACATGTATTCGTGAGTAGGGCGATTGTGTGTTATGTATATTTGCTTTACTTCAGTTTTTTCATTCATTTGCCATAAAGAGCAATCAACGATCCAACAGGAGAGATTAGAGAAGAGCAGAAGAACGTTCTTGTACTCTGATTCTTCAACATTCCCGGTCAAAATTACTATTAGCAGATCGATACATTATCCTGACACCAGGTTAACATATCTTAGAGCTACCCTCATATGCCAAGTGTAAAGCAAATATGAAACAGTTACTCTGTTTGTAGCTCAATCATTGAGTACACTAGCGATAGATGGATACAGTTTGTTCACTTAAATGTTTTCGTTATACATGCACTTTACCACTGTATTTGCCGTCGCGGTTGTTAGTCGGAGATGGGATACGTTTATTTACACTGTTTGTCTTTTAGGGTGGGGATGGAATAAGTGTGAGGTTGGGCGCCCATAAACCGGTTTAACCCTCCAGTGACTTTTGTCACTGACCGTTCCAAGGCGGTACTTCCTTCTTCCCCCTATTGTATGTTTGTTTCGTTTTTGTGCGTCTCTTGTTTTTTTTATATAGTTATGTACATTTGCTGTTTCCTTGTGTTGCTGTTCGGGCGTCTGTTTGTTCTGTATGTGTTGTTTCCTGCATGACTCATTTTTGTACTTGAATTATATTAAAACCTTTGTAATAACCTTTGGAACAGTCCCTGCAACTTCAATCTAATTGGTTTTTGACAATACGGAAATTAAAACCGGTTATTTTCTGGGAATTTAAATTTTAATAGCTATATTAGATGGCCGTGTTAATATTATGATGTGGCTATTATTACGAGGCACCGACTTGGAACTTCCTTTTCTAGGAATATTCCATCAGCTGGCAGAAAGGGTTTGCTCAGTGTTGAAAAAACTTAAAAATTACTATTCCTTGCATACAAAATAATCGCTATAATGTGTTCAGAAGAGTAGTTGTGCTTTTGTTTTTATATTGAAGAATGTTTACCCTTCGATGTGCGGTTTTAAATCTGGATTTACATCGATTTTGTTAGACAATGCCGCTTAGAGCTAGATCTAACCGCACGTTTTGCAATGCATCTTCACAGCGATTGTTGCTTTTCTTTTAAGTTGGATGCGTCCGGTATTTGCAAGTTTGTAAATCTACATCGTTGTGTGACCAGCAAGTCAGGGCGATAATCATTCTGTTCAGATGCTGTTTTCTAGTTTTTTTTATAAGTGCATCAAGGTCATGAAGTCACATGGGACCATTGTTCCTTGCCTGGTCACATGACCGCGGCATCGTCATCCTATATGACGTCATAAACCTCGTTCACGAGCTGTGCGCGTGTATTTAGAGTACTGACTTGCTATGGCGGCATACACGCTCTTGGACTTGGTGATTACGGAGTTGATTCGCAGTAGACTTTCTTAGATCTCGTTCATTTACAACAACTTTATATTGACATTATATTTTTGGTCTATGTCTTTGGTCCATTTTACAGTGATACATGAAATTACCTGAATATTTAGGCTTTGTTTGTTTACAGGATTATTGATCGGATATTGAAATAAAACCTATAGGCTTCCGGAGTATTCCTCAGTACAGAAGTGTTAACTACGATTAGGTATAGTATGTACGAAACAGGTTTGTATAATTTTATTGCTATGTTTGTAAATATCATAGTAGGTCATTTTGGGATCTTCAGCGAGCAATCGTTCTTGGATAGATTTTGTCGTCATTTAAATTATAGCAAGCCATTCAATCATTCGTACTGAATTAAACGTTGGCTGTACTGCACCGGGCTATGGGTATTTGTTTTTACAGTACAGCTAGAGAACCAGGGCCCAGTTGACTAATGGTTCATTATTGTAGAACTTAATAGTTCATACTTATCTGTCTGCAACAGTACAATTAAGTTAATACACGCATACAGTCATATAATCTGCATGAATTTTATTGAAGGATCTGTAACTATATGGGTCATGTCATGCAACTGCACCATGAATAGTCATTGTAAATGCACCATGAATATTCATATATAATAAACTATATATAAATGCCATCATAATATCTAAATGGCATATGTCCCAGGATATTTTTACTTGGACAGAAACTGTAGAATGGGATATGTACTATAGGTAAGTAAATAGTGCAGACCCCGATTAGACGGCTCCTATAGGATCTGGGTCTACTCTGTTTGCAAAGGCATAGCAAGGCGGATTTATGGAGTAAAGGGTTAAGTAGACAAGTCAATTTGGAAAGCTATGTTAATTTTGTAGACAATGTCTAAAAGAAGGAAGGTGGGTCAGGCCGAAAATGTGCAGCCACCTAAAGCAGCCAGAGCCGTTGACGGGGACACGGATAACATAGTTCAGGAGGTTGTTAAACAGCTTGCGCCAGCCATCGTGCAGACGGTACGGGAGGCCATGGAGCCAGCTGCCAATTTTTCAGATCCTGTCAATGAGGTCCCATTGCCAGGTATAGTTGTCGGTGCCTCTTGTGATATTGATACACATGTCAGTGCAGCGATTAAAGCCAAAATTTGTTATGGAGAATATGTTGATTTAGCTAGCCTTTTGCATTCTCCGTTTGCAAATAATGACAAGGGCAGCCATCTCTCTATCGTAGACGGTCAGATTATGGCCAGACCAAAGTCGAACTTTCCCCAAATTCTGGACATTGAGAAATGGACAGATGCTTTCATGATATTTATCAATGTCTATGTTGGGGCGCATCCTGAAAAAGTTCAAGATCTTATGAAGTACATGAGTACAATCAGGCTAGGGGCAAAACGCTATGGGGGTATAGGTTGGAAGCTTTATGATGAACAATACCGGAATCCAATGAATTCGTGGGCAGTTATTGATCAGGAGTTGTGGATGTTATATATGTTTTACGCACCGCCCATGCACAGGCCGTTGAATCAGAGACAGTTACCTAACAAATGTTACAATTTCAACAATGGGAAATGTTTATCTAGGGCATGCCATTTCACACATAGGTGCTTAAAATGTAATGGCTTCCACCCGGCTGCCTCTTGTTTAACAGGTTCTGTTTTTAGGCAGGGCACAGGCAGAGGCCAGTCTTTCCGTTTTCCACCTGGCACCTCAGGACAGACCAGCAGGCCAGTTGGGACAATGTCGAGGGAAAACGCCTTTAAACATTGAGGCATTATGTGAAGCTTTAAACAGTTATTCACTGTCTTCAGACAAACAATTTTTGTTGAACGGTCTTGAACATGGGTTCTCATTACATTATCATGGTCCTATGAGTTCGCAGACAGCACATAACTTAGTTTCGGTTAAAAACAATATTGATGTTGCTAAGGATCTAATTATGGAGGTAAGATTGGGAAGAATTGCTGGTCCATTCAAAGCACCCCCATTCAAAAACTTTAAAGTGTCTCCAATAGGAGTAGTGCCAAAAAAGGATGGTTCTTTTCGATTGATTCACCATTTGTCTTATCCACCAGTATCAAGTGTAAACGACTTTATAGATCCTGAAATTTGTAGTGTCCAGTATGCTACTTTCGACCAGGCTGTGGAATTGGTTAGTAGTTTAGGTCCAGGAGCATGGTTAGGAAAAATGGATATAAAGTCAGCTTTTCGGTTATTGCCCTTGGCAGAGTCAGAATTCAGCCTTCTGGGTATTAAACTCGAAGATAAATATTTTTATGATATGTGTCTACCAATGGGCTGTTCTATTTCCTGTGCAACGTTTGAAAAGTTTGTTACATTTTTAGAATGGATACTTATCTGTTAGGTCCAGGTCCCAGAATTCTTCGCATTACCTTGATGACTTTTTCTTCGGCGGCAGACACAACACCAGGGACTGCGAAAACCTGAGGTTTGTATTTCAGAAGCTTTATTTGGATTTCGGTGTGCCTGTTGCAGAAGATAAACAGTTGGTCCGGTGCAGGTGATAGTTTTTCTAGGCTTGGAGATCGACTCTATAGAAATGGTTGTTAGAATTCCTCAAAGAAAACTTCAAGAGCTTAAAAGTATGATCGAAGAGGCCCTTACCAGGAAAAAGATCACTTTACGTACTTTGCAATCCATTACGGGGCTGTTGAATTTTTGTCTCAGAGCTATTCCATCAGGTCGGGCTTTTTGTCGGCGGTTATACGATGCAATGTCAGCAGCATCAAAACCGCACCATTTTATACGAGTCGCCAAAGGTATGAGGGGAGATTTTAAGATGTGGTTGGTGTTTTTGGACTGTTTCGATGATAGTTGCATATTTCCAAACACATTTTGTTTCAGCAACTTTGATATTCATTTATTTACGGATGCGGCTGGAAATCATGAGTTGGGTTGTGCAGCTATCTTGAGCCCAAGTGGTTGTTTTTTCAGTGGCCAAAATCTTGGGTCAGTTCCAACGTATTAAAAGATTTGACCTTTCTAGAGCTACATGTAGTTCCAATTGTCATAGTGTTCTTTGCATGGGGTCAGAGTTTTGTTGGTCAAAAGATTTTGTTGCACACAGATAACCTGTCACTGGTTTCGGTTTTGAATAAATGTACTTCAAAGTCTACAAGAGTTATGCAGCTTGTTAGACCCTTAGTACTGCACAAGATGCTTGTAAATTGTCAGTTTAAGGCTAAGCACCTTCCGGGTTGTGACAATGGTATAGCAGATGCTTTGTCACGTAAAGACTTCATACGGTTTCAGCTCTTGGCTCCAGATGCTTCGCCCAAGCCGGATCCAGTTCCAGAATCCTTCCAGAAGCTGATCTCCGAATTGAATCTGAACGGTTGTTAGCGGCAGCATTTGCTCCAAAGACATTGGAAGCTTACAATACTGGATTACTTTGTTTTAGTCAATTCTTGAAGCAATTTGATCTTACCCCTCAGTGGCCACCTACTATTGAACACGTTGCACGTTTCATTGCACACCTATCTTTGAAAAAATACTCCCCTGCTTCGGCACGCTTATATATAGCTGGTATTGGTTACAATTGTAAAAGGCTAGATGTTAAAGATGTTACACAAAACTTTGTTGTCAAAAAAATGCTGCTTGGCCTGGACAAACTAAGCAAGACGGCAGATAGTCGTCTGCCAATTACACCCAGTCTAGTCTGCTAGACAAAATATTAGAGAAGTTGTCATCGGTATGCTCTTCTAGTTATGAGACGTGCATGTTCAAAGCGGCATTTTCTTATGATGGACCTCAGTTGGACATGCGAAGAAAAGGAGCAGAGGTATGGTGACAAGGAAAAGGGGGACTAAGAACCAAACAATCCCTTTGTTGTTATCCTTTGAGGATCCACCTGACATCATGGTTTTACACTGTGGAGGCAATGGTATTGGGTCTACTCTAGCTTTGCAACTAAGGCTTGACATTTTGGATGAGCTGGATGTGATCCGATCTTTGGTACCGGGATTATTGATCGTATGGTCTCAAATTCTGCCTAGACACATTTGGAGAGATGAACAGTCACATTCCTCATTAAATCAAGTGAGGGTTAGAGTCAATAATAAAATAGCTACTGAAGTTATTGGTAAAGGGGGGCGGTATATAAAGTACCCAGAAATTACAGAGGAAGATCATTTTTTTGTTGACTCTGTGCATTTGTCAGATATGGGCAATAATTTATTTTTACATAGGATTCAAGAAGCATTGCAATGCTTTCTGACATCAGATTGTGTGGCATTTCCTTCTAGATGAGCTGGTATGGCTTCAGCATTTGTATTTCTAATAAACCAGGAAATATGTAGTGTCACAATGATTGAAATGGGTAAGAAGTGACAGTGGTAATGAGTCATATTGTGTAATGAGAAAGTGACTGGTAATGAAATAATGACTGATAATGTGTAATGAATGATAATGTATAATGTTGATAATGTGTAATGAAATAATGAATGATAATGTATAATGAAATAATGAATGATAATGTGAAAAATGATAATGTGTAATGAAGTATTGGCGGATAATGTGGATATTGATAACGTGTGGTTCTAATGATAATGAGGCCAGACATTTCAAACAACCCTGGTGGTTGCGTCGGCCATCTGACTGACAACGCTACCTCCATGGTATGGCGGTGGCCCTGTAATGAAATAATGAATGATAATGTATAATGAAATAATGAATGATAATGTGAAACATGATAATGTGTAATGAAGTATTGGCGGATAATGTGGATATTGATAACGTGTGGTTCTAATGATAATGAGGCCAGACATTTCAAACAACCCTGGTGGTTGCGTCGGCCATCTGACTGACAACGCTACCTCCATGGTATGGCGGTGGCCCCCTTGTGCTCCTTACTGGGATAAGTTTTTAGCATAGAACGTTTGGGCGTTCAGTTGGGAGCACAAGGGGGCCATTTGGCGTGGTTTAGCGTTCTCAGCACTTTCCACACATTTACATAAAAAAATAACAGAATGGTGAAAAATAGACAATATTTAATAGGCTAAATTGATGGTAGGCAGCTGTTCCCAGGGTCTACCATTATTTTATTATTGTAGACGGAAATCTACATCAAATAGGTACTAATGAAGTTGAAGCTGTGGCCAATACTTGCCAAAACATTTATGTATAATGATCTAATCTTTGTTGTTTTAGCATTCCTCGAAAATAATTGGTTTTTGACAATAAGGAAATTAAAACCGGTTATTTTCTGGGAATTTAACTTTTAATAGCTATATTAGATGGCCGTGTTAATATTATGATGTGGCTATTATTACGAGGCACCGACTTGGAACTTCCTTTTCCAGGAATATTCCATCAGCTGGCAGAAAGGGTTTGCTCAGTGTTGAAAAAACTTAAAAATTACTATTCCTTGCATACAAAAAACCCACCCACCCACTCCCTTTATTCATGTTGAGATCTCATGTTCAGATATATTTTTTGTTGCGCTTGGTTTTGTCGCTTATTTGCAGGACTGCTGTAGCTCGGGTCATTCGGGGGGATAGGATCGTCGCAGCTTCATTTGCCTAGCCAAAAGTACAACTTCAACTGCCTAATCGACAGTCCAAGATGGTGGCGTGGTTTAGCGTTCTCAGCACTTTCCACACATTTACATAAAAAATAACAGAATAGTGAAAAATAGACAATATTTAATAGGCTAAATTGATGGTAGGCAGCTGTTCCCAGGGTCTACCATTATTTTATTATTGTAGACGGAAATCTACATCAAATAGGTACTAATGAAGTTGAAGCTGTGGCCAATACTTGCCAATAAAATTTATGTATAATGATCTAATCTTTGTTGTTTTAGCATTCCTCGAAAATAATAGGAATTATGTGGAAACAGATATTGCAGAACAATGATATGAGTATATGTTTTCTGTACCTTCTGTGTCAGTGGTCACAGAAAAAAAAAACGTTTTCAGCGAAAGGACACTGAGGGATTTTGTTCTCTTTTTAAATCAACCGTCCAATGTTCTAATTTTAAAAAGCATGTCCGTCATATGCTCCATTCACCAGCCTATATATTAAAATCCTGATCATAAAATAATTTTTTTTATATTGTTCTGTATTGTGTTGTAAACGTATAGGATACCACCATGCGACAATAGACTTCAGCAAACTTGTTGATTAGAAAACTTGCGTCTATAAATGGACAGACAAGCAGACGGATGAATGGACGAACAAATTGAGGGACATACATATAGGATGGACAGATGGAAGGACATTCAGACTGACAACCTGTTTCAGATATACCATCATACTTTCTTTGTTGGGGTATGATACCAAATGTTGTAAGTCTGAAATCGGTAGCTTTACGTTTCATTGATAATTTGGCCTCGAAATGCGGACATTGTATACCATAATATAAAACGCAACAACACATAGAAAACTACCATCGACACAATGCTATTATATATCTTCTAACTCTATAGATGTATATGTTGTAAAAATCATAATGACAATTATTCCCCTGAGATGGTACTGGCTCATCGACTAGAATGACTATCGCCACGATCGAATCAGTTGAGCAGACATACTTGGTTTTAGCAAACAAGAGAAAATGTAGGCCAATCCAAAGGTTTAGGGATATCTATATTGAAGAATCATGCCCACTAGATACACGTTTTGGTGAGACGATGCGAACTTGCTGTCTGTGCTCTATGAACTTGGAAAACGGGATAAGTATTTTATTTCAAGCAATGGCAGACTTACAAATACATTCAATGTTAGGAAAACTCACTAGGGTCGGAGTGTGGAATGGCAGAGGTTGGTCTACAGCAAATAACGATAACAGTTGTTTTAGGACATATGTTACCCATTTTTCTGACTTAGTTTAGCAATATGTAAAGCAGGGTCAACAAATAGATGTTAAAAGTTATACATTTATTGGTAAAAGTAGGATACATTTACATCCAATGCCAAACGCGGATACGGAAACATTGGTTTTCTGATTAAAAAACTCATTTTTAAGTGGTTCTTCAGTTACAGTAAATGATGAATTTGAACACATTAATTTGATCAAACGTAATAAGTATACTTCATCTGTCGTAAATGTATGTGTTTGCTATTTACCTCCAGTTGCATCTAGTAGAGCTCTTTCTAGTACAGAGATTTTTGCAAATGTTTTGAAGAAAGGTGATTTTATAATATATGGCGACTTTAACGCGAGATGTGGCGAGCAATTTGGCTATATAGAAGGTGTTGATAATATTCCCCCGAGAGACGTTGTTGATACCCACACGAACAAGTATGGGGTTCAGTTTATTGACTTTTTAGTAGACTGTAACCTCTGTAAGTTAAATGGCAGAGGCGGAAATAATAACTTTACATATATATCTCCTTTAGTAAAAGTACAAAAATGAGTCATGCAGGAAACACCACAAACAGAACAAACAATCGCCCAACAGCAACACAAGGAAACAGCAAATGTACATAACTATAAAAACATCAAGAGACGCACAAAGACAAAACAAACATACAATAGGGGGAAGATGGAAGTACCGCCTTGGAACGATCAGTGACAAACGTCACTGGGGAAGATGGAAGTACCGCCTTGGAACGATCAGTGACAAACGTCACTGGGGGGGGGGGGGGGGTTAAACCGGTTTATGAGCGCCCAACCTCACACCTATTCCATCCCCACCCTAAATGACAAACAATGTAAGTAAATAAACGTATTCCCTTTCCGACTAATCTACAACAACCGCAATGACAAATACAGTGGTAAAGTGCATGTATAACGAAAACATTTAAGTGAACAAACTGTATCCACCTATCGCTAGTGTACTCAATGACTGGGCTGCAAACAGAGTAACTGTAGAAAACTGTCGTTCATCTGTCGTAGATTATATCGTTGTACCACATGATGTTTTGACGAGATGAACAGAATTTAGAGTAAAACGTGTCAATGACATGGTACATGACTTTAACCTTCATGGCTATGAACACTTACAAGATCATTTAATTTTATCTTTTGAACTAAACGTTTTGAAGTTTGACGGGGTTACCCTTTTTACACGCTAGGATGGCTTTGAGATAAGTGTAAGGTTAGGACGTCCGTAAACCGGTTTAAACCCCCACCAGTGGTGATTTTGCTACTGACCGTGCCAATGCGGTACTCTCTTTGTCACCCTTACTTTTGTTTGTCTTGTGTCTTTGTACTTGTGCTTTTGTATGGAATGTCTATTTCTAGTACGTGTGTGTTGTTAATGTTAATCTCGTGTATGTGCGTGTGTATGTGTATGTGACATGCTATCTATCGATGTTTTGGTGGTGATTGCGTCTTGTATGTGGCTTGACTTTACTACTTTTTCAGGTAACACAGTTAATTCAAAGTAAAATCTCGCTAAGATTCCAGTGGCATGTTTAAATGATGAAAATGCTTTAACAGGAATAAATGATGTTATTGATGCAATTGAAATTGCTATAAATAAAAAAGGAGATTTAAATAGCGCGTACGAAACATTTACAAGCTTGATAAAATCAGAAATGAAGTCTAAGCGTAAGACATGTGGTACCCATGCTAACGAATATACCGAAAAGATACAAGTCTAAATCAAAACGATATTGGACAATGCATCTGCAAGCTGTATGGAATGAGGCATGTATACTTGCTATACAATGTTTATATTTAGGCGTGAGATAAATTGTTCTAAACGGAATGAATTTAACAGGCTATGAAGACGAGAAAAGCGAAATTACCAGCTGACTCAACACATGAAATTGCGTGATCACTATTGGGAAAGGTCTAATCCTAGAAACGTTTGGTAAATTGAGATTGGCTTATAAAGCATCTATATATAAGGCCACCTTAAGAAAAGCGTTTTACGAAACAATACATGTATTGATAATTTACTCAATTTGACAACCTACTTATTTAACAAGTACCAGGTGAGTGGATGAGGAGTATTATTAATCAATTTTTTTAAGTCTGATGACCAAAGAGTGCCATTGAATTATAGACCTGTTTCTTTAATATCGGTTCCATGTAAAAACAATCTACGAATATGTTAAATGAAAGACTCTGTAAATGGTTAGACGCCAACATATTTATATCTGACGCTCAGAACGGCTTTCGAAAAACACAAAGTTGTATTGATCACATATATACATTATACAGATCATGTGTAACGTTGCAATCCGATTCAGCTTGCTAATTGCTACACTTGCTATGGGCAAATAAGCTTTAAGTCTCTATTTGTTATACTTGTTATGAGGAGACAGATTGAGCTCGCTGTTTGTTACCTGAGCAATATTCATGTAAGAAATGATTAGCATACTCATTAGATTAATTCGCATGATGGCATATGAACAAGACAATGTTTCGCCAAAGAATTGGCTATTATTCAATAAACACACGATATAAATCCTGATCAACATGAACAGGCTGAATTTGGTCTATGCTATTTACAAATACGAAAATAGGCACCTCTGTAAGTTAAATTGATTATTTAAATTCAGTGCTGTACATGTACAGTATGAGTCATCGTTAGAAACAATATCAACCTGTCATCAATTCTGATATCGAAATATCGATATAAATGTACATGTATAACCACTATATATCTAAATACATGCACCAATGCAATGTCTGATCTTTGACAAAACACATTCATGGTTATCGTTCTCCATTGTTTGAGAAAGATAAACGGGATACAAACGTTTTAAAGAACCACGCATTTTATTACATCATGGAAGACATAATGATTACATTTGTTCCATCAAATAAGAACTCACCGTTTCACGAATATTCTGAAGTAACTACATAATACCAGACTTAACTTATTAAGGGTATTTCTTTTGCATGTAATGACGATAAGTTAAGTCATTTTATCTAAACACAATCCTTACAAACATTGATTATTTCTGTTATATCTTAAAAACGAAAATGCTGTTTTTTGTATAAAATATTGAACTAAACCCAAAATGAATTTGGTAAAATTCTTAAGGCTGTTACAAATTCTTAAATATTGTTTTTGATTTAGATCACATTCAGTTATAATCAAATACAAAATATATCTTTAAATTATAATTGAGTAAACATGTTACCATTTTTGTCAAAATTAAAACTAATTTGTGAAATGATATACTCTTGCGTAATCTTTAAATAACAGGCGTAGCTAAGTAATTACTTGGGAAAGTTCTTGAAACTGGGTCTTTAAGTCAGATGTAAGTTTAAAACATCATTGAATAAATATGAAAAGAAGCATTAATTTAATCGAGGAAAGGAAACTTTAAGACTTGTATAGTTTTCAAATCATTGCTACATGTATAAGTAAAGCATTAGATAGATGGATACAATGCACCACTTATCACAATTGTTTAAAATTGTGATCTCCCTTTGCATTGGACATATATGAATACAGGACCCGCGTGGGTCTGGGTACCAACACACCTGGTTTATATCCTAAGTAGCCGTATTTGGCTACTGACCTTCAACAGCTTTCACGCGATGGTCTTCCTTCTTTTCAGTATGATAAATGCGTTTTATTTTGTACATTTTGGTATGTTTTGTCTCTTAATTGTGCTGTTGCATGTTTGATGATGTTTTATTTTGTACATTTTGGTATGTATTGTCTCTTAATTGTGCTGTTGCATGTTTGATGATGTTTTGGTTCCGCGCCCTTTTGTGTTGGCGCTCCCTGTTGGATTGTTTGGCAACTTTTACAGAGGCGTTATTATGCAAAAGTAGGGAAAAGAGGGAATTGGATAAATCACACATTTCTTAGAATCCCTATGATAGGCATTGGTTGGCTGTCAGCCTGAGTCATGACATATTAGCGCACGACATTTAAGCTATCTCATATATGATATTGTGTAGTGACGTTGATAAATTTGTCTTACATCCTGTTTGACTTTACTACTTTTTCATTACATTATTGAAATGCGGCCTTTCTTTCTTCATATGTGATAAATTGCCTTTACTGCATTAGTAAGTGATTTAAGCCCAACTTGACAGCAGTTCAATTATGTCTGGTTTTGATTTATGTTGTTTTTGCGGCCTTTCTTTCTTCGTATGTGATAAATTGCCCTTACTGCATTATTGAGGGATTTAAGTCCAACTTGACAGCAGTTCAATTAAGACTGGTTTTGATTTATGTTGTTCGCATATTCAGCATAATCTTTAGTACAACGAGAGTGACCTTGCGATTTGTCTGTACGTCTGCAAATATATTTCATTAGATTTTATTTCGGGTAACTCAGCCATTATCTGGACTTCAACTAGTATATTCGCGGAAAGCATGTGTGTAAGTGACCGAAATTCAGCTCTTTGGTTAACATATTTGCTAAAAATTACACACTCGCATCTGTGTTTACATGCCGGGGTAATGTATTGATGGCCTTACACACATATTGTTTGAAGTTAAACTTTACAAATCAAATTACCATCTTTTACCACCTCGACCTAGAGTTACATTTCGCTACTTGAAGAAAAACATTTCTAATTTTCATTCAGATTATGTTCTTGTTCCTGCTGACAAGGCATCAAACAATGTAATCATTATTTGAAGATTGTATTATGTTGATGTTTTAAAGAAGGAGCTAACTGATTCAAAAACTTATATAACAGTTCAAACACCTGAAAAAGATATAGTCTCGGAACATGTAAAAATGTGTAATAATTCCGAAACTACACAAAAACCCTTATAAGTCGCGTTTTATTGCCAACTCTAGCTGTTGTACCACTACTAAATTATCTATACTTTTGACGTCCTGTCTTACTACGATCAAAGAACATGTTAAACGCTACTGTGATAAAATATATGAAAATCTGGTATTAATGTTTTTTGGTCCATAAAAAATTCAAATGATGTTTTAACAAAACTTGAAAATGAACAGTATAACATTTCTTTACTGAGCTCTTATGATTTCTCTACACTCTATACTACTCTACCTCACCATCTTATAAAGGATAAACTTATTAAATTAATAGAAAAAACCTTTGCCAGAGAAAACAAAATGTTCATTGCTTGTAATGTTCAACGTTCATTCTTTTCGAATTCAGAAGTTGAACATTACACAATGTGGACTTGCCTTGATGTTTGTAGATCTCTTACCTTTCTGTTAGATAATATATTTGTGCGTTATGGGGATACCATATATCGTCAAGTTGTTGGTATACCCATGGGTACAAATTGTGCCCCTCTTGTTGCAGATTTGTTTTTGTATTGCTACGAGAGGGATTTTATGCTTAGCTTAAAACCTGATACACAGACCGATGTTGTTAATGCTTTTAATAAAACTTCAAGGTATTTAGACGATATTTTGAATTTAGATAATCCTTATTTTGATACTATGGTTTCTTCAATCTACCCAAAAGAACTGTCTTTAAACAAAGCTAATCAATCTGACATTAATGCTTCATTTTTAGATTTGAATCTTTCAATTACAAATGATAAAGTTTCGTCCAAAGTATACGATAAAAGAGAAGATTTTAATTTTAAAATTGTTAATTATCCTTTTCTAGATGGGGATGTGCCACGTTCTACATCTTATGGGGTTTATATTTCTCAACTTATTAGGTTTGCCCGAGCCTGTTCTTTGCTTGAAGATTTTAACAGACGTAATTTAGTTATAACTGATAAACTTCTTAAGCAAGGTTACAGATATCACAAACTTCGGAAAACCTTTTCTAAATTTTATTATCGAAATTTACATTAGTAAATATAATTGCAATCTACGGACGTTACTGCGACAAGGCATTTCTCAACCAGAATTTTATGGGGATGTTATTTACAAACTTAGGAAAATTCGAGGTCATATCCATTTTCATGATTTGTTTATAAAACGCATTAAAACATTTAAAAAGAAAGGTTATGATCCTATTATATTGCAACACACTGCATGTTTGGTTATCGACCCTTTTACAGTCGGTAGCTACGCTTCCCTCTTTGCTTGCGCGATGACAGGCCGAGGGTAGTACTCTATGATGGTATACTCTTAAACTTGGATACAGGAGGAGCTTACCAGACTCATGTATTACTTTTTCCCTGTCGTGCCCTTAACGGCTTACCTGCAGGTGCTCTGACTTCAGCAAAGTCATTGAGTACATATTTGACGGATTGTCACAGTTATTATGCTATGTTTTACATGTTGTCCTGTGTTCACCGTCGTCTATGTTGTGGGTAAGTCCAGCGGGGATACCTTTATTTACAATATTTGTAAAGATAGGGTGACTTTGAGAGAAGTGTGAGGTTAGGACGACCGTAAACCGGTTTAAACCCCCAGTGGCGTTTTTGCTGCTGACCGTGCCAAGGCGGTACTCTCTTTGTCACCCTTTCTTTTGTTTGCCTTGCGTCTTTGTGCTTGTGGTTTGTTCATGTTGTGGAACGTTTGTCCCTGGTTCTTGTGTGTCTTTTGGTGTTTTCTGTGTTCATTTCGTGTGTGTGTGTGTGTGCGTTTGGGTGTGTGGTTGTGTGTGTGTGTGTGTCATGCTGTCTATCGGTGTTTTGGTGGTGGTTGCGTCTTGCATGTGGCTTTGCCTGCTTGACTTTACTACTTTTCCATTAACTAATATATTTTCTAAATCTCTATTCTGGGTTGTTCGACAATTTAATTATCATCATCATCTTCTTGTTACTAGTTTGGATGTGCTATCACATTATCCACATTCCCTAATTCTCCTACAAAATTAAACCGTTGCCCCTTAGAATCCGTACCGTTCCTTTACCATTTCTTTGTTAAAATATGCATGCATATTGTTCTCCTGTTGTTACAAAATGTTGTCTATATTTTGTTCCGTTCCGAAAAATTGTCAAAATGTCTGATTGATTTTAGTGAAATGCCAAATTATTCAGCGTCTCATCTGAATCCAAACTTTTTATATGGCAAATCACAGATGTCCCCGATCATGCAGTTAAGAGCCTGTCATGTCAGTTAATATATATACTTTTTTCAAATGTGTTAAAAGACGTTTCTAAAAGATAAAACTGTTAAATTCTGCGGAAAACAAGTCACTATTGTCCATTGCAGACAATATAGATCCCAGAGGAGCGCTCACTCCAGGATCTTCATTGTTTGACATGTTACTTGTCTTCTTAAATATCTTCACGAATATGCAAGTATGTCTCTTTTGAATGTTGGAATAGTGCATTGAAAAATTAGCGTCTACAGTATTAAAGGTTTGTCCAACAGAAGCTAGTAATGTTTTAACATACACAGTAAAACCCCTCTAATTATATGAGACCACTTTATGAATAAACAAAGGTGCCTTTAAAGCAGGTGCTTAATGCAGGAAGTTTTCTGAATAACTTTCGTCCTGCATTAAGCTACCACCTGCATTTAAGACCCAGAATTAGACCTAAATTTTGTGGTCGCATTGGACGGGTTTTGCTATATATGATATATGTGAATATTCGGACATATATCATGGAACATTTGACATTAGGCGTCAACAACTACATAAATAAGCAAATCCCTTAACCAGCCGGGAAAAAGCATATCTTTTCAAAATTGGATTTGGTATATTTTGTGTATTTTGATTCGATTAAACGTGTAAGAAACCATTGACAGAGTGAAGTAACTCTTTGATCCTGATATGTCACTCGGACCTGTACTGAAATAAATTCTTAACACGTATGATAACGAATGTGTAATTGAAAAAATGTAATTCAACATTGCACAGTGATGCATATCATGATTTAGTTGAGCTAATAAACTTTGCTGAGTTATTTTTATGACACGCTATTTACATGCTTGTTTCCATTCCAAAGATCTAGTACCGGGTGTCGGGCTTGTTAACAGGTACGTATTTCTTTAAGATGTTAACTTACAGAACACATACCTGTATACTTCAATATTAACACATTTATTTGCAATATCTACAACACGATCTTATTTTTGTATTAACAGCCACAAAAATCAAGTATACTTATATATTTATTTGAAAGTGGGTGATCCTTCGAAAGGAAAAGTAGCAATGCGAAATGAGAAAAGTGCAGACTAGGTTTTATTTGGTCTGTTCATGAGTAGTAACTAAATGTGCAACACTTCTCAGACAGAGGGACAGACAGACAGACAAACAGAGGATAAGCGGATAAGCTTTTGAAGAAAAATCTTGAATAAATTTCCTGTAATAGCCATTAAGACCTAAAAAGGATTTGACCTCGGAAACATTCATAGGAAAGGGCCAGTTCTGAACAGCACTGATCTTTTCGGGATCACAAGATATACCTTCCTTTTAAATCACATGGCCCAAAAAATGACATTGAGTTTTGAAAAGAAAACATTTTGAAGGTTTTAGTTTCAAATTAGCCGACTTAAAACGCTTCAGAACAAGTTCTAAGCTTTTCAGTGCTTCATCAAAAGTTTTGCCAAAGATTATGACATCATCAAGGTAACAAAGACAACGTTCAAAGCAGACACCTTTCAAAACAAGTTCTATGAGTCTTTCGAATGTCCCAGGGGCATTGCAGAGCCCAAATGGGAGTACCTTAAACTGAAATAAACCCACGTGTGTGGAGAATGCCGTTTTAATTTTGTCAGTTTCTTCATTTTCAGACTGCCAATAACCTGAAGCCAAATCAAGAGAATGAAACCAATGATTTCCAGACAAAGCATCGAGTGAATCATCGATTATTGGTAAAGGATATGCATCTTTTATTGTTACATGATTGACTTTACGAACATCTATACAGAATCGAATAGAACCAACCTTTTTGTACACAGCAAAACTGGAGAGGACCAAGGGCTATTGCTAGGCTCAATTACATCATTTTCTAGCATTTTGGACACTTCTTTCTCAATAATTTGTTTTTGTCCCAACGGTACTCTTCGTGGCGGAAGCTTAATAGGTTTTGCACTACCAGTGTCTATTGTATGTTTAACCTAATCATGTCTGCCTAATTTGTTACCAGGACCAATGCAACTGTCTGCGTTCTTCGCTAACAAGGTTTTCAGCTGCTTTGTTTGTTCTTGTGTCAAACCTTCTTAACCTTTTGCAAGTAAAGATTGTAGATGTGTTGGGAATTCCGACTTGCTATCAAACCTTGTACAAGACTTTTCATTGCAATAATTATTTTCAACTACAACACCTTCCTGGATTGTTGCTACAAGTGCATTCTTTTTCAGCTCTATAGGTTTTGTTGACAAGTTGACCAAAGAAATAACTAAACTCGAAGTATTAACAATTGAATGTGCTATGACTATGCCAGTCTTCCATATATGTTTGCAAGGTTCAGTGATGCCTGTTCCCTTCAGATTTTGTTTATCTGGCATGTAACATTTAACTAGTGTCTCACATGCAGGTGGAATTTTAACTTTGTCAGCAAGTTTAAGCCTATTGCAGCGTGGGCTTGTTTTGTGATGAAGAAGGCTTATTTTCTTATTGCCTATAGTCATGTACCCTGAACCAATAAAACGTCCTACATCATACTGTGTTATGAAGTCACTACCTAATATCCCATCTAAGTCAAGATTTGCCACATAGATTTCATGTTCAAAAAGTAGGTCATCTAAACTGAATGTCAATGTTACAGCTCCCTTAACGTCAACTTATAAACTTATGCATGCCTTCGTTTAACTTCAAACGTGGGGATTGCACGGAAGAGGTCAGATCGTGTTGTTCAGACAATTTAGATTTATCTTTTTTCCTATATGTGACATTCAAATCAACAAAAGACAAATCATGTTTGCCACCAGTTGCCATTTTTAAACAAAAACAGATTCACTATTTGCAATATAAAAATTCAAAATCCAAAACTGAAACAAATTTCTGCCCAAAGAGTCAGACGAGCCCCCAAATTTGTAGCGGGACAGCACAAATGTGCTCCCGAAAAAGCCAAGATTCTCTCTTAGAGCCTGTTTCAGTTCAGGACATTGAATTACAACAAGCAAACTTGTAAGATTAATAATCTTTAATATTATCCCAAAATACTCAAAACAGTTATACTGTATCAATTATTCCTTAATACATAAACACCATGCAGTCCTCCGTAATTTGTACAGGCGAACTAAACACCCTAACTAATGTACGCTTTAATAAACACAGGCAGCATGGTGCCTTTTGTAATATTATAGGGGTCAGGGTCTACCAAGCAAACATGGTGCTTGTACTTACTATGTAATTTACATCCCTGACCAACTTGCAATAGCAAATTGTGAATACTATATGCAAAACAGCTTTCAATCCAAATGAGTTCATAGTTTTAACATATCTGTTATAACATTACAAAAACATCAAAGTAGTACGTAATTGCAAATATATAAACTTCTTATAGTTCTAAATATCAATATCTCATCAGGTGAAAACCATATTAATAAGTTAAATATAAACATACTTTTTAATTAATGAATTACTTCCTTTTAATTTTAATGTTTCCACTACACTTGTGCGTGCCTATAGCATGTCTATAATAAGCAAATCACAGGAAAGCCAAGAACAACTCAAGCAAAAAGTGTGTTACTTTATACTGCCGTCTAGTTTGGATTCTATGCCAGATAGTGAATCCACATTTGTCTGACTACCTTAGTGATGTGCTCTTAACAAACAATTGTCCATTGTCTGTCTAGCAGCTGCTGATGTTTCTCTCATTCTGAAGTTTAATTAGGTAATCTATTTCATTGTATCGTGCACAAAAACATCCGGGTAGAACCGTCGACCTACCGCAAGGCATCCTTACATGAAAAATCCTATTACCCACACCAGGATTTGAACTACAGTGGTGTAGAACTAAGCGTTTGTCAGTCGAAGACCATAACCACTCGGCCATGGTGACCCCCAGATGTCGTCATTGCAGTTGCAATAGCAGCAGCAACAATGGTTGGCAAAGTTTTATTATATCAGGAGACATGCCTTAAATTGGCGTCTTTAAACTATATCAGTGAACGGAACGCCCTTCCGTTTGCAATCAGTTTAAGCCGACATATAGAGTTCGAGTCGGAGGTTTTTAGCTTTATAGCAGTTTTGAACGGAGACTTCTTCCGTTTGATCTTCGATTTTGACATTTGTATCTGCGTCTTCAAAGATTTGGATAACCCAGTAGGAAACGTACTATCTTAATTTGTCTCCGGCTCCTTGTCAACCGTCTCCACTGACATCATATCACTTTTCCACCCGCATGCTGCAATGTTGTTGACACACAATTACCAACACATTAAATTTGACACTCACAGATGCGCAGCTAGCGATACGCAAGTATGCGCGAGCGTAACATGGAATCTGAAAGGTGAAAGGTGAAAACAGTTTATGGCCAAAATGGAACAAAACCCTGAGGCTAAGTGGGTAGACAACTAGACATTGAAAAATGTTCTATCTTGCATTTAACCTATTCCCGCATATTGGGGCGTTTTGAAACCTCTATAAAATATCTTTTGAAACCATTGTGACAAATAGACCTTTTGCGGCTATATGGGAACAACGGTTTCAAAACTACACAATTCTAAATTTCCCCGGGGAACATGCCCACTGCCCTTATAGCCACGGTGCTTACATTACATTTGCATTGGGCGACGCTCCAGACTGACGATACCCTTTTGTATTGATATTACCTGTCTTACAACTAGCCCACTGTGAACAGCTGCCAGTCTATTGTTGTCGGTATAGATTGCTTTATGCTCATAAAACTTTAAGTTCTCCAAATATTCCGAAATTCCGCAAACAATTCACATATATACGTTTTCATATATATAGCGTTCTTGTTGTAAAGGCGTGAACGGACATTTATATGAAGAAAAGGTGTAATCTAAACATCTCTGTTTAGACCACTGAGATGGGTCTCTTATAGACTCTCCATAGTGATTTTGACTATGTTGAAGGGCAAACAGTGAAGAACCTACGTACACTGTCCATAAGCTGGACTGAGATTGGTTTGGACGACAGCGGTCCAGAGAATTAATATAATTACTAATTACCATATTCTGACAAAAGGCCCCGTGTAACCTTAGGTCCCAGTCCCACTAGGCCTTACGACCCCTTAATAACTTTTTTACGATTGCTACGGACCTCTGGTCGCCGATATTCGCACAAGTCACTGTTAATCGCGGATGGTCTTCAGTAATCGTTGGTAATCGTTTACAATCGTGCGACCAAGTTCAGTCTTATTACAGTCGTAGAGAGGTTGTTGACCATGTACAACAACCCCAGTGCCCAGTCCCACTAGGCCTACGACCACTTATTACCTGTTTACGATTTCTAGCGACCTCTGGTCGCTGATATTCGTACGAAGGTAGCACGACAAGTCACTGATAATCGCCGATGGTCTTCAGTAATCGTTGATAATCGTTTCCAGTTGTGCGGCCAATTTCAGTCGTAGAGAGGTTGTTGATCATGCACAACAACCTCCTTACGATCGAACTAGTCGCCGGTATTCTTTAATATGTAACCTTAGAGGGTTTAGGTAATCGTGCGATCTTCGTACGAATGTCTCCAATAATCGTTAACTGGTCGTTGGTGATCTTCCCTACAGTGGTACAACTAGCAGCGACCTTTCTACAATAACCTACGACTAACCTAGACATCGAATGTTGCTGTTTTTCGAACGATGCTGCATCACCTAAAAAATTGTGTACCATGTTTTAACGATCTGGAGATCCACTTTTGATCACAAGTATAAACATTACCGTTGAGGAACATGGTTTACCTATGCTTTTACATGATTTTAATCCACATGTCAACTATTTGTTAACTATCCTTAACATGTGCATATGATCAGTATATGAAGGTACGGTCAGCAACAGTAGCTAATGTGTCAAAGATAGAAAACTACAGAAAGTGTACATGTACATTCAAATATGACACTTAGCTAGATTCGATTGAAGGTGGCATATTTCGAAAGAACGATTTTTAGATTATGATCTCATTCCTTGAAAATTGAATTAGGAGATATGCCGTTGTAAATAGAAAATACAGACTATGTAGAATATATAAAACGTTGAATACGAGTATCATTCTGATCAATGTCGTAACAAATAATTGTTTGTAGTAACTGTTTTGGTCATATGTATTGGCATCAAATAAACAAATATGTTATATCACGTCAACTGAAGACAAAACAAAAATGTTGACCCATTTGTTCCAACGATCCCATATATGGGACGTAGGCAAACAGTGTAGACACTGATCAGACGCGCATAATGCAGCGTTTGATCAGAGTCTACACTGTTTGCTTCTAGGAAGTTCAATATAAAACAAAACGAAATTGAAAATTTAGGCCAGACACCCTTTAGATAAAAATGGACTAATGCAATGTATAAACATGGAAGAATCTACTGGGCGCAAATGGGTTAATATTCGGAAAATGGGTGATCCCTCGAAAGCAAAAGCAGAAATGCAAAAAGAGAAAATTGCAGACTCGGTTTTATTGAGTCTGTTCATGAGTAGTAATTAAAAATGCAACACTACTCACGCCCCCTAGCACCGGCTTAAGCAGTATTCAATTTTCAAAACTAATAACATTAAAACTTATGATCCCGAAGGACCAGAAAATATAACAACATTGAGAATGAAGTACGGGGCGACTTTTTACGGCCACTTTACTTACCGCTCATGCAACAATTCCCATGCTAAGGTTTGCAACTGTCCAATAAACTGTTAAAATCATAGATTATTTGTCTGTGGAAAATCTCGATTATTCGAACACTAAAATACGTATTATTATCGATCATTAAGACAGGTGCCAGTTTAATGATTGGTGAAAGTCATGCAGACAACTCTACGCTTTCCTCTTTGCTTGCACGATGACAGGCCGAGGGTAGTACTCTATGATGGTATACTCTTAAACCTAGAAATGGGATGAGCTTACCAGTTTCATGTATTACCTTTTCTCTGTCGTGCCCTTAACGGCTTCCCTGCAGTTGCTCTGTCTTCAGCAAAGTCATTGAGTACATATTTGACGGACTTTCGCAGTTGTTATGCTATGTTTTACATTTTGTACTGTGATTACTGTCTTCTATGTTGTGGGGAAGTCCGGCGGGGATACCTTTATTTACAATGTTTGTTTAGCTAGGGTGACTTTGAGATAAGTGTGAGGTTAGGACGTCCGTAAACCGGTTTAAACCCCCAGTGGTGATTTTGCTACTGACCGTGCCAAGGCGGCTCTTTCTTTGTCACCCTTACTTTTGTTTGTCTTGTGTCTTTGTGCTTTGTTCATGTTTGTCTCTGGTGCTCGTGTATTTGTTGGTGTTTTATGTGTTCTTCTCGTGTGTTTGCGTGTGTTTGGTTGTGTGTGTGTGGCATGCTGTCTATTGATGTGTTGGTGGTGATTGCGTCTTGTATGTGACTTTCTACTGTATGTGTGTGTATGAGTATAAATTGCTATGTTTTCTGTAGGTGTTGGTGGCGTTTTGTGTGTGGCTTTTCCTGCTTGACTTTACTATTTTTTCCTCTAGGAGCTTTCTACATGACTTACCATGCATTAAGCAGCCACCTGCCTAAACGTGTCTAAATTCTTCTATACAAAAACAAATTGAATAACCGAGATTTTACTGTATATGTTTTCGTTTTGTATATCGCAGAGGGCGATTTGCTCTAAATACACTTTAAACCTGGTAACTCTCCTAGCTTTTAAACCCTTTTTATTTTCACACCTTTCTAAACAGAGTACAGCAGGACCAGACGGTCCACCCAAAAGTCATCTAATCAGTGTCTACTCTGTTTGCCTATGGAATTATATAAATCTGATTTTTGTATTGTGTCATGACCAAAACTCTATGTTCTAACAATTAAAAATTATGTAATTATTACGTACCCAGTTCTTCGCGAGGAATAGAGTTATACAGAAAGTACTTAATTAAAGTGGGGTCTGTAGTAAACCCAAGTGTTCAATACATTTGAAATATGCCCAAGAAGTGAATAGGGCTCTGATCTAATAGGGATTGATTCTGAGCAGTGACCCTTCTGGCCTAAAAGAGATAACAGATGCAGGGTATCCGCCACTCTGAGATTCTGATCGTGTTGGAGTCCATAAGGATATTCAGTCCCACAAAGATTAAATCTTTCGATGGGATTAGATCCATTTTCTCCGAATTCAGTACTAGTTCCAATTGAGACAAGACCTCTTAGCTGTCGTGGAGGTTAAGAAGAAGAGAACAATGAAGGAACTGGCCATTGTCGAGGTACTGAATCAGAGTGACACCACTTTGTTGGAGATAGGCCGCTACAACCCACATGAGTTTGGTGAAATATCTAGGGGTCGTGCAGAGGCCAAAGGGCAGAGCCCGGTAAAAGTAAACGATACGCTCATGGCAGAAGTGTAGGAAGTGTCTGTCTCCGAGAAATCCATGGAAACGCCCCATTAGTCTGGTTTGATAGCAAAAGTACAAAAATGAGTCATGCAGGAAACACCACATACAGAACAAACACTCGCCCGAACAGCAACACAAGGAAACAGCAAATGTACATAACTAGAAAAAACAAGAGACGCACAAAGACAAAACAAACATACAACAGGAGGAAGATGGAAGTACCGCCTTGGAACGGTCAGTGACAAAAGTCACTGGGGAGTTAAACCGGTTTATGGGCGCCCAACCTCACTCTTATTCCATCCCCACCATAAAAGACAAACAGTGTAAATAAACGTATCCCCTCTTCGACTAATCTACAACAACCGCGATGGCAAATACAATGGTAAAGTGCATGTATAACGTAAAAACATTTAATTGAACATACTGTATCCACCTATCGCTAGTGTACTCAATGATTGAGCTGCAAACAGAGTAACTGTAGAAAAGTAATAAAGGGTACGACAAAAATGAAATAGTACAGATATCCGACGTTCTCCTTCCATTTCTGGATTTAAGAGGTCGCCTTCATAGAGTACTAAACCTTTCTTGTCGGCGTACCTGCAAAGAGGCCAGCGTGATTGCCAACTGTAAAAGGGTTCACAACCAAACATGCAGTATGTTGTAGTACTACAGGATCATATCCCTTTTTAATGAATTTTTTAACACATTTGATGAGCAAGTCGAATGGCAGCGATGGTTTCTATCTTGAAAGGTTCGACCTTTACGTACTTGTTTAGAGTTGAACGGTTGAAATCGGTCAAAAAGCGCCATTTTTCTTTGGAACTTGATAGAGACGGCTGTAAAAGTCGGCCGACTTCTCATTTAGTACCCTTTTACAGCCCTTTTTGCGAGAAGCGAAGACCCAGAGTCCGTTGTGTTCACATGATCCGACGACAGATGAATAGGGACCCTGGAAATAGGAGGCTGCCGAACCAGAGGGATATACATTGTAATAGCCTGCCTCTACAATAGAAAGGGTCCGAGGATCCTGGATGATATTGCGCCATGCTGGGACAATGTGTAGCAGTCTGGCACCGACAGGAATTGAAGTCGGATAGGAAGGGGTGCAGAAAAAGCGAGTACCTAGAACTGATGCCTTGAAGTGTCAGAACCCCTAGGGTGAGGGGCGGGGACAGAGCTCTAGGCCACCTGCCCCGAGGTAGGGGGAACAGGGACCGGCCAAATGCGGTTCTTGGCCGAACCCCACTGAAGGGAAGAAGATGGCTTGTTCTTAAGACAGTTTCCCCCTGGGGCTTAGAAAGGCCCTCAGAAAGAAAGGGTCCGAGGATCCTGGATGATATTGCGCCATGCTGGGACAATGTGTAGCAGTCTGGCGCCGACAGGAATTGAAGTCGGATAGGAAGGGGTGCAGAAAAAGCGAGTACCTAGAGCTGATGCCTCGAAGTGTCAGAACCCCTAGGGTGAGGGGTGGGGACAGAGCTCTGGGCCACCTGCCCCGAGGTAGGGGGAACAGGGACCGGTCAAATGCGGCTCTTGGTCGAACCCCACTGAAGGGAAGTAGATGGCTTGTTCTTAAGACAGTTCCCCCCTGGGGCTTAGAAAGGCCCTTAGAAAGTTTGCGCTTAGCCACTTCTTGTTTGCGCTTAGCCACGTCTGTCTGTTCATTCTCCTTAATATTGCCTCCGAAAAGACACTCCGAGGCAAAGGGATCCACCTGTAGTTAATTCTTGGAGGCGTTTTGAAGGACAGAGGCGGATTTGATGAAAGGGTCACGACGACAGCGAAGCATCTCTGCTATCGAAGCTAGCCTTTGACCCAAGGCCAACTGAGCCGAACGGACCCCAGCTGGTACTAAAGGCGCTTGGTAACTACAGAGGAAGGAGACTGTGAATCTAGCTCTGCAAGCCTGAAATGGAAATTTTCTTCCAGGTCTGTCCGCCGAATGAGAAGGACTTTAGACAGGTGAAGAGACCCTTGAGACTTGGAGAGACTTGGAAGCTCTCCCTGCTCAGCTAAGAGTGGCTAAAAGAACACAAGAGCCAAACCTTGTGAGTCGGCTTAGGAGGCATAGGGCATGTAGAAACGGGAGGCAGGCGAAAAAGTCCTCACATGCCTTATCAAAAGCAAACGATGGCGGTTCGCCCTGAAAATAGGATTGTCTTTAGGAGCCGTTATTGACAGGGCTTCCGGCTCCCCTCAGACTACATCCTGGTTACTGTCGCACAGGCACTGAAGACTGTAAGTGGGAAAAGAAGAGGACTGTCGCTCCCTGAGTCGAACTCACCACATGCCCTCACCGGTATTGAGACCAGACAGACTGTTACGTGTGTGGGGGGAAATCCAGGAGGAGCCCAAGCAGGATCAGAGAATGAGGGTCATTGAGGAGGTCCCATGATGCTGCTTTTCGGACTGCCAGCAAGGCGCGTCTTGCTGGTTCCGGACAGTGAGAGCCGGCTGGCAAGATCGGCCAGCCGGCGACTCTGAAGAGGAAGAACGATATCGATATATCCCATTTTCGTTCGGGGTGTGGGTATAAGACAGAAAAGACACAGTAGTAGTTTGTTCTCCAACTGGGAAAATTAAGTGCATAGAGAACGATTTTGTAATTTTCATGTGCAAATTTACTTTGTCATTCATTTAAAAGTAAAAAAAATGAGTAATGCAGGAAACACCACATACAGAACAAACACTCGCCTGAACAGCAACACAAGGAAACAGCAAATGTACATAACTATATAAACATCAAGAGACGCACAAAGACAAAACAAACATACAATAGGGGGAATATGGAATTACCGCCTTGGAACGGTCAGTGACAAAAGTCACTGGGGGGTTAAACCGGTTTATGGGCGCCCAACCTCACACGTATTCCACCCCCACCCTAAAAGACAAACAGTGTAAATAAACGTATCCCCTCTCTGACTAAACTACAACAACCGCGATAGCAAATACAGTGGAAAAGTGCATGTATAACGAAAACATTTAAGTGAACAAACTGTATCCACCTATCGCTAGTGTACTCAATGATTGAGCTGCAAACAGAGTAACGACAAAAACGAAATAGAACAGATATCCGACGTTCTCCGTCCGTTTCTGGATTTAAGAGGTCGCCTTCATAGAGTACTAAAGCTTTCTTGTCGGCGTACATGCAAAGAGGCCAGCGTGATTGCCAACTGTAAAAGGGTTGACAACCAAACATGCAGTATGTTGTAGCACTTCAGGATCATATCCCTTTTTAATGCATTTTTTAACATATTTGATGAACAAAGTCAGAAAATGTCCAATAATTTTACAAATATTTTACCATAAAATTCAGGATGTGAAATACCGTGTCGCAGAAGCGCCTTGAGATTACATTGGTACTTGCCAATAAGCGAGAGATTTCGATAGTAAAATTTAGAGAAAGTTTTTCTTAGTTTATGGTATCTATAGTCTTGCTTAAGCAGTTTTTCAGTTAAAATGAGCTTTCGACTGTTAAAATCGTCAATAGATGAACAAGCTCTAGCAAAAGAATAAATTCTGAAAGGTGGTGATCCCCGAGAGCAAAAATTGCAACACAAAAAGAGAAAATTGCAGACTCGGTTTTATTGAGTCTGTTCATGTACAGTAATTGAAAGTGCAACACTGCTCACGCCCCCTAGCACCGGCTTAAGCGGTATTCAAATTTCAGAACAAGAAGTACTGAAATTCATGATCTCGAAGGATCAGAAGGTATAACAACACTGAGAATGAAGTACGGGGCGACGTTTTACGGCCGCCACACAAGCACTTAACACCTGCTGTTGTGAAGATTATAAATTCTGAAAGGGGGTGATCCCCGAGAGCAAAAATTGCAACACAAAAAGAGAAAATTGCAGACTCGGTTTTATTGAGTCTGTTCATGAACAGTAATTGAAAGTGCAACACTGCTCACGCCCCCTAGCACCGGCTTAAGCGGTATTCAATTTTCAGAACAAGAAGTACTGAAATTCATGATCTCGAAGGATCAGAAGGTATAACAAGTTGAGATATATAAACCCTGTAAGATGGAGCACGGGGAACATCCCCGTCAAGATGAGGAAAATTTACAATATTAAAATCAAAATCATCTCTTTTGTCATATATTTTAGAAAAAATCATTCCATTATCAATTTTAAGGTATAGATCACGAAACGCTGTATAATTGTCGGACGGGTTAGCTTTATTCAATTTGAGTTCTTTAGGATAAATTGTAGGAATCAGAGCATGAAAGAAAGGGTTATCTAAGTTAAAAATATCATCCAAATATCGACAAGTTTCATTGAAGGCTTTTATAACATCTTCTTGTGATTGAGGATTCAAACGCAACATGAAATCTCTCTCATAGCAGTACAAAAACAAATCTGCGACAAGTGGTGCTCAATTCGTACCCATAGGAATACCAATTACCTGACGGTATATAGCATTCCCATAACGTACAAATATGTTATCCAAAAGAAAGGTTAGTGATTCGCAAACTTCTGCGCAAGTCCAATTGGTGTAATATTTCATTTGCTCGTCAGTAAAGAAAGCTTTTTTAGCATTACATTCCAGGAATGATGTTTATTCCCGGGCAAATACTTTCTGGATTAAGTTAGTAAGCTTATCCTTAATTAAAATATGAGGAAGAGTTGTGTACAAAGTAGAAAAATCGTACGTGCTTACAGTGGATGCAAGATACCTTTTGTTCTTAAGTTTGTTTAAGACTTCTGAAGAGTTCTTAATAGACCAGAAGAGATTTATTCCAGAATTTTCATAAGTCTTACCACAGTGGAATTTTACATGTTCCTTTACCTTCGTTAAACAAGAAGTCAAAAGTATAGACAATTTAGTAGTTGTACATGAACTAGAATTTGCAATGAAACGCGCTTTATATGTTTTTATGTAGTTTTGGTAACCAATACATTGTAGGAAGTTTATGTTGTGTAATTTTAATATCGGTTCCAAGTTGTTCACACTTTTTGACATGGTCTGAAACGATGGTCTATTCGTCAGTAGTAACTGAAATGTATGACTTGGTATTAATAATTTCCTGCTTCAAGACATCGATATAATGTACTTATTGACAAAGTAGCATTTGTTACATTTTGTGGGGTCATTTTACCCCATCCACATTCTTTGCTATACTAATGTTATACTGTGTACCTATGGAACAGAACATGAATAAATAAATGACCTGACAACATTAATGTGTCATTTGAAAACTTTTTATATGAAACATAAATAAACATAACATACTCGTTTGCTAAATAAGATCATGTTTAACAATTTAAACATTCTTTAGATATGCAAATGCGCACGATAGTAGTTTGTTCTCACACATACTTGTTTGCTAAATAAGGTCATGTTTTAACAGATTCTCATTAATATTCCTGAATGTGCAAATTAGCAAATTATGAGTAAAAGATGCTTGACATGTAATAAATGTATTGATATTATTTTAAAACTAATTTGGTTGTTTTATGAACAAAATAACGTTTTTGCATATTAATGGCGCTAATGCTAAAACTGCGAAATGTTCGTGGTTGCCATGGAAACACGCTGCCTGTTTGCTTATCCATACTCTTCCAACAACCGGAATTTGTTAACATATAACATAATCTTCAAGACAATATAGGTGTACCGAAATCCCGCTAGTGGGGGTCGATTATGGACCTTGGGCCTATAAGGGCGACAAAGGGAGTATCACTTTTGAGAGGTAAAACTACCAATGAAGCCTTAAACCTGCTATCGGACGTCCAAATCTCACACTTGTGTTAAAGTCATCATAGTTTAACAAACATTGTAAAGTAACGTATCCCAGCCAAAATTATCTTAGCATAGAAAACCGTCAGCAAATAATAAGATAATGGACATTATTAGCTCTTTGTTACAATGCTTTTATAATTTTACCTAACCCTTTCCCTTATATTGACGACTTTTGACAGTCAATTTGTGAAACCATTGTGATAAATAGAGCAGATTTATTCAAGGAGGTTGTATCTTAAAATAGCCTATGAGGGAATAGGTTAAAACATAAAACGTTCGCAGAACGTAAAACTGAAAAATGAGCAGTTGTCTATCACGCACTGAAATCACCTTTCATGTTTCCCATATACGCGAATCCGTGATAACTTTTGCAAACAGTTTGGAAACAGATATGACACCGTGTATGTAATCAATACCGACACTGTTTGACATTTTTATTACGTTGAGGAAAATATACTAAAGAAATTTCAACTTTGAAATATTAGACTGACGACCATGTGATTGAAAATCTATTGGGCGGCGAAAGTGATAAAGCAACGAACCGATCGATGGCAACAAAGAGCAGTTTAGTCGAACAGATTCACCACCACAATAACGACTGTGCTTGGCTAAGTGACACAGTAGGCTTAGGTTTTGCTACATCACTTTAGAGTCCATACACCATGATGGTATTACGTGAGCTAATCTTGATCACCAACTTTATCATGTGCGTATGTTATCAGGAAAAGACGTTTCTGAAGGAGTCATCTTATTCGGACAAGATTTGTTCAGAGGAAGAAATTGAGATTCAAGCGATCACAAGAAGTTTAATCTTATGTGCAGGACAATGTGTTGTGTTGGAGGAGTGTAACAATTTTGTGTATCACAGAAATAGTGGTACTTGTTTTGCAATGAAACCGAAAACGTCGTATTGTAAGTTCATGGATTTGCAGGGCGCAAACTATTATAGATTGCATTCTACATATACAGGTACGTCTGATTTTTGTTTCTCTAGTAATGTTTATAATATCTATAATAGCAATAATAATAATGATCATCATCGTCATCATCATCATCATCATCATCATCATCATCATCATCATCATCATCATCATCATCATCATCAACATCATCATCATCATCATCACCATCACCAATTATTATTATTATTATCATATTTACCATAATTATCTATCATTATTAAAATATAATACGGAAGTGAGATGTTGATTACATTCACCACACATATGAAAATCTACAGAGACATTACATTGAAAGGCAAAGTAACACATGCGTGTTCAAGAAAGTTAAGACTGTAACCATATCTGTCTTGCTAAATGGACGTCGGTATGGACATGTCTGTGGAATGAACAAATGAAGCATCCAAATAATATCATGTTTGGCCATTTAGAGTTTGGCTCTCGCCCAGTTGGATGTCCATGTCAAAGATAGAAATATATTTGCAAGAAGACCTCCACTCACCCATTCTGATGTTTATTCTTGGGGAGACACATTAGCTGACCATAACACATTGGGCCCTGCTGTAAAAACAGGAGTAAAAATATCAGAGTATGATTGAAATGAGAAACGGGTACTACAGCAGCAGACGCGTAAGACTTCAACAGAGAAAGATGGCACGCCCTTAACTGCACTGACTGTTCAAAGGACAGCCATACCAGGTCTATTAAGGAATCACAGATGTTACTCCACAACAAAGTAAACTCTTTTGTCAAGTCGAGCAAACCTCTAGCGATTGTGTACTTGACGTCACAGGAGCTGAAGCAGATGTTATAAAATTCTGAAAGGGTGTGATCCCCGAGAGCAAATATTGCAACACAAAAAGAGAAAATTGCAGACTCGGTTTTATTGAGTCTGTTCATGAACAGTAATTGAAAGTGCATCACTGCTCACGCCCCAAACTCAGATCACCTGCCAATTAGAGCAACTCTGGCGTAAAAAACATCCTGCAGTTACGAGCAGAGATTGCAAACACTGCAAATGATATAAAAGGCTTCATTGAAACTTCTCGATATTTGGATGGTATTGTAACTCCCCTTACTTCATTCTCAGTGTTGTTATACTTTCTGATCCTTTGAGATCATGAATTTCAGTACTTTATGTTCTGAAAATGTAATACCGCTTAAGCCGGTGCTAGGGGGCGTGAGCAGTGTTGCACTTTCAATTACTGCTCTTGAACAGACTCAATAAAACCGAGTCTGCAATTTTCTCCTTTTGTGTTGCAATTTTTGCTTACGGCGGATCACCTCTCTTCAGAATTTATAATCTTCACAACAGCAGGTGTTAAGTGCTTGTGTGGCGGTCGTAAAACGTTGCCCCGTACTTCATTCTCAGTGTTGTTATACTTTCTGATCCTTCGAGATCATGGATTTCAGTACTTTCTGTTCTGAAAATTGAATACCGCTTAAGCCGGTGCTAGGGGGCGTGAGCAGTGTTGCACTTTCAATTACTGCTCTTGAACAGACTCAATAAAACCGAGTCTGCAATATTCTCCTTTTGTGTTGCAATTTTTGCTTTCGGGGGATCACCTCTCTTCAGAATTTAGATAACTCTTTCTTTGGTGTTCTGATTGCTACAATTTACCCTGAAGAACTCCGATTTAATAAAGCTAACCCTTCCGACACATATGCAGCTTTTCGTTATCTAGACCTTAAATTGACAATAAAATTATATATTCGAAAATAATTATTTTGCACGAGAGATGATTTTGATTAATATTGTAAAGTTCCCGTGTCCTGTCATACGGGATTTATATACCTCAACTTATTCGTTTTGCTAGAGCCTGTTCACCTGTTGCCGATTTTAACAGTCGAGATCTCATTTTAACTGAAAAGCTGCTTAAACAAAGATATAGATACCATAAACTAAGAAAAACTTTCTTTAAATTTTATTATCGAAATCTCTTACTTATTGGCAAGTACAAATGTAATCTCAAGGCGCTCCTGCGACACGGTATTTCACATCCTGAATGTTATGGTGACCTGATTTACAAACTTCGTAAGATTATTGGACATAACCATATGTTAAAAGAATCATTAAAAAGGGACATGATCCTATAGTACTACAACATACTGCATGTCTGGTTTTCAACCCTTTTACAGTTGGCAATCGCGTTGCCGTCTTTGCATGCATGTCGACAAGAATTGTGTAATACTCTATGAAAACGAGCTCTTCAATCCTGAAACGGAAGGAGGACGTCGGATATCTCGTTTTTTTTATACATTTTATTACTTTTCTACAGTTACTCTGTTTGCAGCGCAATCATTTAGTACACTAGGGATAGATGGATGCTGTTTGTTTCACTTAATTTCGTTCGTTTTACATACACTTTACCACTGTATTTGCCATCGCGGTTGTTGTAGATTAGTCGGAGAGGGGATCCGTTTTTTAAACTGTTTGTCTTTTAGGGTGGGGATGGAATACGTGTGAGGTCGGGCGCCGGTAAAAGCCGGTTTAAACCCCCAGTGTCCTTTGTCACTGACCGTTCGAATGCGGTACTTCCATTTCCCCCATTGTATGTTTATTTTGTCTTTGTGCGTCTTTTTATATTTTTGGTAGTTATGTACATTTGCTGTGCTTTCATGTGTTGCTGTTCGGGCGACTGTTTGTTCTGTATGTGGTGTTTCCTGCATGACACAATCTACGAAAATCGAATTGTCTTATTATATCTTATATACAGTAGAGTCTGTCTTAAACGACTGGTATCCTGGATGATATCAAATCTATTATTTGCAGAAAAAGCATTCCCACATAGTAAATTCAAACTGTTTGCAAAGCAAATTCTTAATTATCCTTTCTAGATGGAGATGTGCCACGTTCTACATCTTATGGGGTTTATATTTCTCAACTTATTAGGTTTGCCCGAGCCTGTTCTTTGCTTGAAGATTTTAACAGACGTAATTTAGTTAAAACTGATAAACTTCTTAAGCAAGGTTACAGATATCACAAACTTCGGAAAACTGTTTCTAAATTTTATTACCACTCATTAGTAAATATAATTGCAATCTACGGACGTTACTGCAACAAGGCATTTCTCAACCAGACTTTTATGGGGATGTTATCTACAAACTATGAAAATTCGGGGTCATATCCATTTTCATGATTTGTTTATTATACGCATTAAAACATTTAAAAAGAAAGGTTATGATCCTATTATATTGCAACGCACTGCATGTTTGCTTGTCGATCCTTTTACAGTCGGTAGCTACGCTTCCCTCTTTGCTTGCGCGATGACAGGCCGAGGGTAGTACTCTATGATGGTATACTCTTAAACTTGGATACAGGATGAGCTTACCAGACTCATGTATTACTTTTTCCCTGTCGTGCCCTTAACAGCTTACCTGCAGGTGCCCTGACTTCAGCAAAGTCATTGAGTACATATTTGACGGTTTGTCACAGTTATTATGCTATGTTTACATGTTGTCCTGTGTTCACCGTCGTCTATGTTGTGGGTAAGTCCAGCGAGGATACCTTTATTTACACTATTTGTAAAGCTAGGGTGACTTTGAGAGAAGTGTGAGGTTAGGACGTCCGTAAACCGGTTTAAACCCCCAGTGGTGTTTTTGCTACTGACCGTGCCAAGGCGATACTCTCTTTGTCACCCTTCCTTTTGTTTGCCTTGCGTCTTTGTGCTTGTGATTTTATTCATGTGAGGAACGTTTGTCTCTGGTTCTTGTGTGTCTTGGTATTTTCTGTGTTCATCTCGTGTGTGAGTGTGCGTTTGGGTGTGTGGTTGTATGTGTGTATGTGTGCCATGCTGTCTATCGGTGTTTTGGTGGTGGTTGCGTCTTGTATGTGGCTTTGCCTGCTTGAATTTACTACTTTTCCATTTAAAGTCAGTACATACATAATTGCATCGATAGAAGAGATTCTGAATATAAAAGGAAAGCCTGCTATAAATATATAGGAATTAAGGGTAAAACGCAGTTATAAACCCAGTGCAACATAAGCTGGATTAGGCAAATGGAAAGTTGTAGACGACCAGATATTGACAAAGTGTCTAACGAGCAAATTAGCCATGTTGGCCCGAAATTTTTACATGCTGTTGTAACGCTGCATATGTAACTTCAACAGTCTATCGTAACGCATCAACGCATCGGAACTCCAACAGGCTAACGCAATCTTTTAGTGATGATTTAAACTCCTATGTGCTATTGTTATGCTACAGTAGTGTTTCAGAATTCCAGTGGTCTATCGTAAAACTTCAGTGGTGACTCGGAATTTCGAAGGGCTATCCTAATCATGTCCAATGCAATGCAATTTTAAATCCAACTTGTTATTGTAACACTGTTTAATTCTACTTTAACCAATTTATGCCTATTGTGTACTTTTGTAGACATTCTCCTTTACCTATCCACTGCTGATTATTGCACAATTTTATTCATGAAATCTTATATCCAGTCTCATGATAAACCCTTGATAAGCCGTTATTAGCGGTAATTTGTGAGGAATTGCAGACTAGTGTAAACCAAACCCGGTTTTACATTGGAAGGGAGAGGATATTTGTCGTGAAATACAGTGTTCCCTCCCTACAACGGCCCTCTCAATAACGAGTCCCTCCTTACAACAACGCATGTCACTGTTTCCGAAACAACGAGGCTCCAGAATTTTTTTCCATCGTATTTTATTTATGCCGCAATCAAACCCTATGTTGTGACCACTCTTTAGAATCGTCACAAAGGTCTCGAAATACACATTATCTGGGATCTGAAAACAACCTAATTATGTTTGATTTTCCCTCCCCATAACAACTCCCTCTGAACAACACATACAATCTTCGTATCCCAAAGGGTGTCGTTGTAGAGAGGGAGCACAGTGTTGGAAGAAAAAGGTGAGGCATATTTATTCTAATATACACCAAGAAATTATTCTTTCACGTTGTGATCTTATTATTTGACATCTTAATATCATGTTAATTGGTAGTGCGTGTTTTAAAAAATAAATTTTCATAATTAATTTCTGCACAAAGACTTGTCTACAAAAGTAAACAATAGGAACAAGAGGGTACGTCTACTTTCACTTTCAATAACATTTTATTTTTCGTAGGAAATTCTCGGTGAATGAGGGTGGTTTTGAACAATGCTGGAAGAAGACAGTGAGCTTACAAGAAGAGACATACATATCCAGCCAACCAATGTGATTGAGCTTACAGATGAAAAGAGTGCAAGTGAAGATGAATATGTAACATACGACAATTTGAGGAGTCACCAATTGGATCAGTCGGTTCATTGACTATTATATGACCAGAAGGTTTGAACCAGATCAAGACACACCTACCGCATATGTTACTTTACAATAATAAATCCCAAAGTGTCACGGTGTGGAGCCTCTGCAACAAGCCTCAATGTGGTCAAAATAAGCACATACAAAAGTTCGACTCCCTGAACTTTTTCTAATATGGCACTACAATCAAATAATGGGAGGAATGGATCGGATGAACCAGGGTGTATAGAAGTAATGTTGCCATAAAGTCCAAGAAGTGGTGGTGGCCTGTTTTATATGTGTTGCATTGATATCAGCGTACAACAAACATGACACTTGTACAGGAAAACATCAAGCGGACGGTCGTCCACTCTAGACTTGCATGGCATACGTGCCCTGGTCAAAGTGTTCTTTGCACAAGGTAGAAGGACGGTAAGCATCAGCAGACCAAAAGGTCTGCAGACGGTCGTCAAAAACAGAGTAACAGACCACATCAGACTGGATGGAAGACATCATTATGCAACGCCATCAAGGGAAGTGATATGCACAATATGTCAGAAAAATGCAGTATGTTATGCTCAGATTCACCAACTGTAGATAAGGGCGATTGTACACGTAACATGTTGCAAATGCTTTCACTCGACAGGGACTTGAACAGAAGGCCGTTGGCTTACCATGTCAAAACACTACCGACTGAGCTATCAAGCCACACAGTCTAAAGCCTACCAACTGTTTCACCACAATCTCTTCCCGGCTACACAACCCCCTCTCCCGAGTTCTTACTCAAAGAACACTCCGCGAGTTTCTTATCACATTTTATATACATATGTAAATATTTACGTTGGGTGCCATGATAAAATGGTGAAAAAGTTGTAACTCGACTGGGACTTGAACGCAGGTCATTACCGTGCAATCACTCTACCCACTTAGTTATCAAGTCACACAGTCTAAAGCCTACCAACTGTTTCACCACAATCTCTACCCGGCTACATATACTTGGGAAGATTGACTTAGAGTTAATAAGTATGCAAAATATTGGAAACCAGATTATTGTGGCCATATTGTGGAAGTGATTTTAGAGCCACTTCATTTTGTCTTATGATGCCAAAGTTATGAGTGTATTGTATTACTGTGATTAAATAATTTTCACTTAGCCTACTTAACGGAACGGTAGTGCCAGGTAGAAATAGCTTGGATCTGGATGAGAAGCCGAGACACTCGTCATCTCATCCAGATCTAACTGTTAGCTACAGAGACAAATATAATGCGAATCTTGAAAGTACAAAAATGAGTCATGCAGGAAACAGACGACAATTTGCGTATGCAAAGGCTTAACAAGATACGAAGGATGAACTTATGTGGTCCTAAACATATTCTGCACGTTCATCAACGGCATGTTATGATGTAACTTAATTCTTCAGAAAGAGTGTATGCTGTGTTTACCTGTACCCTTTTACGCATATTGTCTACTTTTGTAGACAAAATTTTAAAACGGTATTTTTACAAAATATCATCCCAAATTATAAAATAAAACTCAGATATGACCATCATGCACTATTTCCAACAAGTTTCGACAGAAATCATGAAAAATAAAAATTCTGGCATAAATTGGTTGTCTTTCTTTAATTCATGCGACACGTAATTTCACATCTTGAATTTTAAGGTGATGTGATTTACAATTTTCATAAAATTATTGGACATACTCATTTTCTCACTTTGCTTACTAAAGATGTTAAAATCATTAAAAAGGGATACGATCCTATGGTACTACAACATACTGCATTTCCGGTTGTCTACCTTTTTACATTTGCGCTCTTTGCATGTACGGATTAGTACTCTATGAAGTCGAGCTCTTAAATCCGGTGTTGGTCGTTCATTTTACTACTTTTCTACAGTTACTCTGCAGCTCAATCATTGATAGATGAATACACTTTGTTTCACTTAAGTATGCGTTTGCTTTACATGCACTTTTCCACCATATTTGCCATTGCGGTTTTGTAGTTTAGTCGGAGAGGGGATACGTTTATTTACACTGTTTGTCATTTAGGGTAGGGATGGAATATGTGTGAGGTTGGGCGCCCCTAAACCGGTTTAACCACCCAGTGACATTTGTCATTGACTGTCTCAAGGTGGTACTACCATCTTGCCCGTATTATTTGTTTGTTATCTCTTTGTGTCCTACATGCATGTACGTTTACTGTTTTTCGTCGTGGTGCGGTTCGGGCGGTTGTTTGTTTTGTATGCGTTGTTTTCTGCATGACTGATACATGTACTTAAATGCAAGGGCTATTGTAACTAAGAGGGTGTTATCGGTGTTGGCCTGGAACATTGAATTTATCTTTATTCAAATCATATATTATTGTTACCCTCTGATCAGAGTGATTCAAATAATCACGCAAATTACACACAGTTTCCTATGATTTGTTAAACGATGATTGAATATTACACCATTCAGCATCCGAAGATATTTTGCACAGGGCTCTAAGTGCCATTCTTGTAAGGCTTGCTCATGTTACACACGACGTGAGTGGTTATATACAAATAGATTGGTGCAGGTAAGACTCCGAGTACCTATAATATGTTAACGGTTTTAATGGATGCTTTATTTAAACACTTTCGTGTAAATGAGACGCAAATTAGCTCAGTATCCAAACTGTCAGTACAGTAAACCCCCAATAGACCGGAATTCTAGTTGAGAAGAATTTAGAAACTATTAGGCAAGTGGCTGCTTAATTTAGAGTGAAAGTCATGCAGCATGATCATAGAGGAATTTTCTGCATGACTTTCACCCTGCATTAAACTGCCACCTGTCTCAAAATACCGATTATTATAATAAATTGAACGTTCGGTTAAGAGAAGTTTTACTGTAGTTCGTTTCTCAAAGGTTGAATGAATCGGACGTCAGCGAAAATGCCAACAAACCAGATCTTTAGCATAGTTTACTGATTTTTATGGTGTGCGGTGGTCGTGTGGTGTGCGGTGGTCCAGTGGTAACGCGCTTGACTTTCAGTCCGGGGTTCTGGGGTTCAAATCCCGGTCCCTCTCGAACATTTCAGAGACGCTTTTCAGTGTCTCCCACCCGCACCTCCTTTCCACCCAGGGGTTAAATGGGTACCCGTGAGGGTCACTAGCCGGTACTGCGGCTGCATGATTGCGTCATATGTTAGCAGTGCTCAATATTGTAGGCGAATGACTCAATGACCAGGGGAGTAAATGTACAGTCGGCTGAGTGGTCATTCGGACTGAAAGTAGACTATAACTAGGTACTTGTTTTTTTGTTGCAGCATGATGATTTTTCACACTGTTGTTCACAGGTTGTACTACAAGTGCCGCTCTCTTACCAGCAGTTGGAAATGCTCAACTCACAGCCGGTAGTGACTTAAGTAAGTCCCGCAGAGCATATCATGCCAGACTGAATGGGAAGAATAATTGGGCCCCGTATTCTGACATCAAAAACCGTTATCATTCAGTGTATATTCAAGTGAGTGATACTTATTTTCGCAGTAACATACTTATTGTTGTGGCGATATACTCTCAGCTATGATTAAATACGTATTGTCTTAGTGGCATAGTCATTGTCAGTGATATACTAAGTGTATTGTTAATTTACTTATTGCCTTTGTTAAATACTATTTGTCTTGGTGACAACTGTTTGTCATCTTCACCTCTCACGAACCGTGAAAAAGATTCCTATCTGCTCATGTTTTGATCTGGTGAAGATTTGATCACTTCCGTTCGAACAGGATGTTGAGAATCGGATGTAGTCAACCGTTGACAGATCTAAATATGTGGAGTCAGTGTTTTCTTTTTACAGAGGGCCATATGTAAGGGTTTTCATGTTAGATTTATTTGATACCTTTGTTATTTCTGTATTACGTTGTGATTATGAAGAACTTGTTGTAGATTAGTAGGGGGATAGATACCTTTATTTACACTGTCGCTTTTAAGGTGGGGTATAAGTAAGGTAAGGTTGGAAGCCTTTGTTGTTTGTTATGTAAATAACCACTGAACGTAGGCGATCCTTCCAAAGCAAAGACATCAATGTGAAAAGAGAAACTTGAAGACTCGGTTTTATTGAGTATGTTTGTGAGCAGTAAGTAACAGTGTATCATTACTCACGTCCCTAGCACTGGCTTAAGAGGAATTCAATTTTCATAACTAAAAACACCGAAACTGATTATCCCGAAATACCAGACAATATAACAATAAGCATGGAGTACAGTCAAACTTAAATCGTATGGCACACCTATTGTTATCAGTGTTTACAAATACTACAGGTATAAACACTGTAGGTACAAGGACATAATTAAATATGGTTAAACCGGTCTCTATAGGCATGGTGGCCGTGTAGCCGAGGGGTAATATCAGTTGCTATGTTGACACAGAATATTGAAATATTTTGATGGTTGTTGGTTCGAGTCTCACTGTAGGCAAAACTTTTTGTGGGTGTACATATATACATGTTTTTAAAATCATGCTGGGTTTGTGCCTTGTGGTAATTCTTGAGATAACACATTTGACTTGCAACTATGGCCAAGCACACTCACAGAGAGTCGTTCTAAATACACAGGCAATGGAAATAAAGATATCTATCTATCTATCTATCTATCTATCTATCGATACTGCCCAACTCCGCTATCGCGTATTATTGGCAGGTATAAAAAGAAATAAAAGTAAACATAATAAATAATAAAAAATAAAATAAAAAAGTTTTGCCTACGGTGAGATTCGAACCAACAACGACACAAAAATATTCAATATTCTGTGTCATCATAGCGACTGAAATTACCACTCGGCTACACGGCCACCATGCTGTAAAGACTGGTTTAAACATCTTTGATTGTGTCATTGTACATACAGTGTTTATACCTGTAGTGTTGGTAAACATTAATAACAATAGGTGTGCCACAAGATCTAATTTTAATACCTGTATGGGGCAACCTTTTTTACCACACGAGCACTTATCACATACTGTTATGAAGTAGATACAATCTTAAAGTAGAAGATCCTTTGAAAGCAAAAAGTAGCAATGTGAAAAGAGCAATTGCAGAAAATTGCAGCTTCGGTTTTATTGAGTTGAGTCAGTTTATGAACAGTTATTAAACACGCGTACCCCACCCCCTAGCATAAACTAAAGCGATGTTCAATTTTCCTTACTAAAACATTGAAAGCGATGATCCCAATGGACCAGAAAATATAATACCGGTGATAATGAAAAATGTGGTGACTATGTTTCGTTATGTGCGTCTCCTTTCGTCTTTTGATAGGCATATGCTTTTTGTTTGTAACGATTACTTTTCAGACACAACATGTAGCAACACGGTGAACTATGTACTAAGAACATTCGTAAAGAGATGAGCTTATCAATTGCCCATCTGCTCTGTAGACATGCATTTTAACGCCTTTGGAAATAGGATAGACAACTCTGTGTGCATCGGCCATTATAAAAAATAAAACAAAAATAATATTCATGAATGCATATTATAGTTCGTACCAGTGACTAAATAGTTAATACAATTACAAACTACTTGTGCGTATAAACTTTAATTATTGATTAAACACATAAGGAGCTGCAAAACACCAACTCTGCTTCTCGCCTTAAACTGATACGAGTTGTATTAAGGGTTCGTAATACAGTAGCAGGTTTGACTTGAGTATTTTTTTTCTATTTATCTTTTCAACGTTGAATTGTCAGAGGAATATCTCATGGGTAGTTCTTAACTCCAACGAGTATGATGGATGATTGTACATGTGAAACAATGCAGTCCCTAATAACCAGTTTCTGTTTCACTTTCAAATTACTTCATATGTGTATGTGAACCTTCATTTACATAACGACAGACAGTACAATTTTATTTATACGCTCGTGTTAGTACACTCCCATTAATTCGAATACTATAATAGAGGGTTAATACACGTTTCTTGGGCAATAACATCTGCAGTATCCCGCGGGACTGTTGTTGGCCCGAGCCCGAAGGGCGAGGGCAACAACATTCCCGATGGACACTGCAGATGTTATTGCCCGGAAACAAACGTGTATTAACGCTATTCTTGCATAAAATCATTTTCTGCTTTCCTGCATCAATTTAATTCTTCCAAATACAAGCAAAACTATATATATACTTCTTTGACACTTCGTTTGTTTTATGCTGTTTCCGGGCCACCGCTTTCTTTCTGGTGTAATTTCATGATTGTGTCAAATACCGTTTACACAGAATTTCATTCAAAATGTCTATCACTTAAAACAGTTCATTACCAGTGCCCCTGAAATACTCGCACCGTTCACATAGCTTTTGTCAAAACGCCATATAGCATTCGCGTACATTGTTAACCTTAAGCCCCGAATAGGTATAATTAAAACCGGTCAACAACAGCGCGTGAGTACGAGAATCGCCTTGTTAATACATGGTCTAGCGGGACTACAACAGCACGTTTTATGCACGAATACATATTAGTATCTGTTGGCAGATTCATTGAAAGTTTAGGACACTCGTCGGAGAGATGTCTGCATGGCGTCCATCTATATCAGATTACTGTTCTATGTCTACCATGCATCCATATCAGCGTACTGTTCTGTGTCTACCCTGTATCCATATCAGCTTACTGTGCTATCTCTACCCTGTATCCATATCAACTGATTGTTATGTGTCTACCCTACAATGGCGTCCATCTATATCAACTTACTGTTCTGTGTCTACCCTTTTCACTATATCAGCTTACTGTTCTGTGTTTACCCTGTTTGCAAAGGGGAGAAATGATGTCTACCTAAAGGAAATGTTAACATGCTTATCAACGTTTCGTTGGCAGTACATATCATTCTAATGAACTCATATTAACCAATTTCCTCATTCCCGTTGCAAATAGACTGCGCGTAGAATTATACCAATATCAGACAGTCCACTCGGACCAACGTCTGTTATGTTTAAGTATAAAGTTCTCCAGTTTCTTTCATGACCAAAACGTTCCGTTTTGATATTATCATACGAAACAATCTAATCAATACGCATAAGGTTATTTATTCTTATAAAATTACCCATTCGATAAGGATTATACATACAGTATAACCTCTCTTAACCGGAATTCTAGTAGATAATAATTTAGATACTTTTAGGCAGGTGGCTGCTTAATGCAGGGTGAAAGTCATGCAGAAAGCTCCTCTAGGAGCTTTCTGCATGACTTTCACCCTGCATTAAGCTGCCACCTGTCTCCAAGACCGATATTCATACTAAATTTAACGGCCGGTTAAGAGAGGTTTTACTGTATTTCTTCCTTTCGATTAGAAATCACGGCAACAGTTTGAATCCTAGTAAGACGCTGGAGTACCAGGGTCTCATATGAATCCAATTTGTTACACACTCGCATGCATTTTCAGGTGGATTTTGGCAGTCAACGGGTAGTCACGGCGGTCATCCTACAAGGTGCGTGCTGTGAAGATCAGTGGGTGACCACATACCAAATCATGACAGGCAGAAAATGTTCCTTGTTAGATGCCATACTAGATGAAACGAATCAACCTACAGTATTTAAACCTTTACTCCTTACATATATCTTCTGATACATTTGTTTACAGAACATACCCAACTCAAACTAGGATCAGGTGGTTCCTGTAGTAACTGATAGATTGGGGTCTACTCTGCTTGCTTTTTGAAAACATATACATGTATTCTATAATTTATATTATTTTTAATGTACTATTTTATATTTCGTATAAAATTGAAAATTATATTGTATCTTATTATATTATATTATTATATTACATGTATATGCAGCTTTAATAAAACGTGGGTTGTGAGGTTTAAACGCAATCTGTAGTAACCCCCTTTGTAGTTGTGAGGGTTTCAGGGAAATTGCAGTAACCCGTTTGTAGTAATTACTACAATTTGTAACGTTACAACAAAACTGTTTGGAGAGTTCGACGCAGTGTAGTAATCCGTTTTGTAGTAACTTTGACAAGTGTTTTTGGCTTAAAAACCCTTATAAGGCGCGTTTTATTGCCAACTCTAGCTGTTGTACCACTACCAAAATATCTAAACTTTTGACGTCCTGTCTTACTACGATCAAAGAACATGTAAAACGTTACTGTGATAAAATATATGAAAATTCTAGTATTAATGTTTTTTGGTCCATAACAAATTCAAATGATGTTTTAACGAAACTTGAAAATGAACAGTATAACATTTCTTCACTGAGCTCTTATGATTTCTCTACACTCTATACTACTCTACCTCACCATCTTATAAAGGATAAACTGATTACATTAATAGAAAAAAACCTTTGCCAGAGAAAACAAAATGTTCATTGCTTGTAATGTTCAACGTTCATTCTTTTCGAATTAAGAAGTTGAACATTACACAATGTGGACTTGCCTTGATGTTTGTAGATCTCTTACCTTTCTTTTAGATAATATATTTGTGCGTTATGGAGGTACCATATATCGTCAAGTTGTTGGTATACCCATGGGTACAAATTGTGCCCCTCTTGTTGCAGATTTGTTTTTGTATTGCTATGAGAGGGATTTTATGCTTAGCTTAAAACCTGATACACAGACCGATGTTGTTAATGCTTTTAATAAAACTTCAAGGTATTGAGACGATATTTTGAATTTAGATAATCCTTATTTTTAAACTATGATTTCTTCAATTTACCCAAAAAGAACTTGCTTTAGACAAAGTGAATCAATCTGACATTATTGCTTCATTTTTAGATTTGAATATTTCAATTACAAATGATAAAGTTTCGTCCAAAATATACGATAAAAGAGAAGATATTAAAATTGTTAATTATCCTTTTCTAGATGGAGATGTTCCCCGTTCTACATCTTATGGGGTTTATATTTCTCAACTTATTCGGTTTGCCGGAGCCTGTTCTTTGCTTGAATATTTTAACAGTTAATTTAGTTATAACTGATAAACTTCTTAAGCAAGGTTACAGATATCACAAACTTCGGGGTTACAGATATCACAAACTTCGGAAAACGTTTTCTAAATTTTATTATCGTAATTTACCACTCATTGGTAAATATAATTGCAATCTACGGACGTTACTGCAACAAGGCATTTCTTAACCAGACTTTTATGGGGATGTTATCTACAAACTTAGGAAAATTCGGGGTCATATCCATTTTCATGATTTGTTTATAAAACGCATTAAAACATTTAGGAAGAAAGGTTATGATCCCGTTATACTGCAACGCACTGCATGTTTGGTTATCGTCCCTTTTACAGTCGGTAGCTACGCTTCCCTCTTTGCTTGCGCGATGACAGGCCGAGGGTAGTACTCTATGATGGTATATTCTTAAACTCAGATACGGGATGATCTTACCAGACTCATGTATTACTTTTTCCCTGTTGTGCCCTTAACGGCTTCCCTGCAGGTGCTCTGACTTCAGCAAAGTCATTGAGTACATATTTGACTGATTGACACAGTTATTATGCTATGTTTTACATGTTGTCCTGTGTTCACCGTCGTCTATGTTGTGGGTAAGTCCGGCGGGGATACCTTTATTTACACTATTTGTAAAGCTAAGGTGACTTTGAGAGAAGTGTGCGGTTAGGACGTCCGTAAACCGGATTAAACCCCCAGTGGTGTTTTTGCTACTGACCGTGCCAAGGCGGTACTCTCTTTGTCACCCTTCCTTTTGTTTGCCTTGCGTCTTTGTGCTTGTGATTTTGTTCATGTATGGGATGTTTGTTTCTAGTTCTTGTGTGTCTGTTGGTGTTTTCTGTGTTCATCTCGTGTGTGAATGCGTTTGGGTGTGTGGTTGTGTGTGTATGTGTGTGTCATGCTATCTATCGGTGTTTTGGTGGTGGTTGCGTCTTGTATGTGACTTTGCCTATTTGACTTTACTACTTTTCCATTTATATTATATAATATTATATATTAGATCACATTATATATTATATAAATGTTCGTTATCATTATATATTTGAATATCTTTATGTATTATTAGATATATATATCATATAGTAAATATATATTATTTATGTTATATCATAAATATTATAAAATGTATATAATATGATATATTATATACATTATTATATTACATCATTATTATATATAATACATATGGTGATGTATAATATCATATATGAATATATATTATGAACATTTGCCAAAAAGTATATATCAAATTTATATATTTTTTAATTTATATTATTTTTATTGTATTATTTTATATCATTTTATGTTTGATATGCAACTTTACTACAAAGTGGGTTGTGAAGATTTAACGCAAACTGTAGTAGCCTACCTTACTACAATTTGCAATACTGCTACAAAACGGGTCGCAATGTCCACTACGAAATTTTGGATCGTGTTCATCAAGTAGGCTAGGTATCGGAACAAATTTTCTTCCGAACCTGTATGATATCAATATAAAGGATTGTCCAAAGTTTGGTTGCAATCACATGACCACGTTCGGTATGATGGAAGTTTATTAACTATTGGTATTGCATAACCAACCCACTTTGTAATAATGACTACAACTTGCAACGTTACTACGAAACCGGCTGGGAGGGTTTCACGCAAAATGTAGTAGCTAACCCCTCTTGTATTAATTACTTCAAATTGCAACGTTATAATCAAAGGCCTGAATGGCCATAATGGCGTTCGGGTTTGATATGGATGTTATGTGTAAGGGGGGAAGTTGATGTACACGTTCATAACAATAACGTATTGGAATTGATAACAGTATTAATAACAACACATTTTGTGAAACACTATGCCCCTGTTTGTGACAAATATAAAATTTGACCCGTAATGTGACATTTAACTGTAATATAACCTTGATTTTAATAAGCCCCCTCCCCCCCCAAAAAAAAAAAAAATAAAAAAAAAAAAATAAAATAAAAATGTTCGCCCCTGTAAGTTGCATAGACATGCCAGGTTTGAAGTATGTATGTGCAATGGCTACAAAGTTATTGCCAACATTAAAGTTTGAGCCAAGCCAACAAACCAACAAAGTCAGCCCCCCCGCCCCCTTGATTGGGGGCATAAAAATATGACAGACTGAAACAAAAGGAGCCATCTCATGATCTGCTGTTTATATATAGTTTCTACTATGGCAAAAGAATATCTTAATTATATTCATGATGTCATTATTTTTTATATGAATATTCATGAAGTAAGGGGTCAATTAATGCTTTCATGTCCAAAGCTGATGCAAAAAACTGAAGCACAACATCAAAATGATACAAAGGCTACCTATAATCCTACATTTTTGTTCAACTAATTCTTACACATAACATTTATTTTTCCATGTTCAGCACTCGTTTATTTTGAATAAATGTAGTCTGCTTACAAATTTGAAGGTAGACTGTTTTTATTTTTAATTACTAAGTAGATCCATACATGTACATACAATTACGGTAGTTGTTTGGAACCTGATGAAACTCAAATTCAGAACTACAGTCAGAAGTAGAGTTGTAAGCTTGGAAAGACATTTCAACAAATTGCTACCTACTTTCGCTTTTACACGACACAAACGTCTTGAGCAAACGACAACTTGTCGGCGACTCGGAGGTTACACGATACATAGAAGAGACTCTTATTTTCACAGTTGTTATTGACACTGGAATATATTTTGATTGAATATGTGTTGAAAACCTTCTATGGATAATACTTACTTTGATAAGCCGATAGAACCCCGTGTTTTTACGGTTTTACTTCTTGTAAGACTTAGACTTGTGTTGAGGTTGGGTGCCATAGTCAAAACACGCTGTTCGATGCGTGATAAATGTGTATATGGGAATTCCGAATTTCATTGGTTGATTTATTTATGAGTACGGGTCAAACGGAAATGACCGAAAACGATGCAAAAGGCAGTTTGATTGGCTGAAGATGTAGGTCTATATGCTAATCAGTTACGAATGTGTATAAAAATGCAGTCGGAAACCTCGGCTATATTCCTTCTGCTTTAGAACACCAAGGTGTTGCGAAAACTACGGTAAAATATTCGTTCGCGTCTTCTTCTTCTTCTTCCGATTAAAGTACAGGGCCCACTCTGGAGCATCGACGTACTTGGAGTTTATTAAAATTCAAGACTTTTAAAAAGTTTATCTTTGTGTAGATTAGTAGTAATTATCTCACACAGCGAATTATTATTAAATACATGAAGAGTAAACAAATACATGAACATTTTACAGACTTGAAGAAAACTATTTTGTCTTGCGCATGTTCACTAGACAAGTGAACTCGTTGCCGTAAAGAGACCGACTAGTATATGGCGTTCCGAACGCCATAAAAATCGGGTTCGGCGGCCTCAACCCAAATTTTAGTAACCAGCTTTGCAGTAATTACTATAATTAACAATGCTACTACAAAACAGATGGGAGATTCCAACGCAAAGTGTAGTAACCCATTTTGAAGTTAACAATTGTAGTTATTATATTATAATACTATGCTATGTTATTTTATTATATTATTTTATATTATATAATTTTATACAATTTATATTATATCATATAACATTATATTATGTCATAATATATTATATTACAAATATGTATATGTATATATAACATTATATGATTTATTATATATAACGATATGTTATATATTATTAGACATCATATAAACTATTATATATTATTATAATTTATATCATATTATACCATATTATATCATATATCATACTATATCATATCATATAATATATCATATTATTTCATAATTTTATATATGCAACTACTCATGAACAGACTCAATAAAACCGAGTCTGCAATTTTCTCTTTTTGCATTTCTACTTTTGCTTTCGAGGGATCACCCATTTTCAGATTATATTCACTACAAAGGGTGTTATGAGGGTTTAATGCAAACTGCAGTAACCCACTTTGCAGTAGTTACTACAATTTGTAACGTTACTACAAAACGGGTAGCAAGTTCACTACGAAATGTAATAGACTGCTTTGGATCTGTTTCACCAAGTAGGCCAGGCATTGGAAAAACTATTGTGGATAATGTCGATATGAAGGATTGTTCAACAGTTGGTTGCAGTCACATAATCATGCTCGGTGTAATGGAAGTTTACTACATGTACATATTGAAACAGCATTACCAAACCATTTTATAGTAAGTACTACAATATGCAGCGTTACGACAAAACGGGTTGCGAGTGTTTCCCGCAAATTGTAGTGACCCGTTTTATAGTAATTACTACAAATTTTAACGTTACTACAAACGAGTCGCAAAAAGCTAACCCTTCCAACACTGATGCAATTAATCCTTATCTAGGCCTTAGCACTGGCAATGAAATTATTTCTTCCAAAATGTATGACAAAAGAGACGGTTTTGATTTTAATACAACAATATATTGTAAATTTCCCTCATCTTGACGGAGATGTTCCAAATGCTCTATATTACAGGGTTTACGTATCTCTTGTGTAACTTATTTGCTTCGCTAGAGCTTTGTCTTTTGTTGACAATTTTATCAGTCGATATCTCATTTTAACTAAAAGGCTGCTTAAGCAAGGATACAGATATAACAAACTAAGAAATAATTTACTAAATTTTACCTACGAAACACCTCACTGTTTTGCCAGTTTAAGTGCAATCGTAACCCGTTCTTGAGACACGTTATTTCGCATCCGGAAATTTATGGAGACATGATTTACGAATTTGTAAAATTATTTGATCATCGAATATGTTAAAAAAATTAAAATGGTTATGGTCAGGTAGTACCAAGACACACAGCATATCCGGTTTTCAACATGGAAAAATAGTCAAACTGGGAGAGCCACATACGAAATGACACCGCACAAAACACCATCAAACAAGAAACGGCACAGCCACAAGACAAAACATAACGGGACGCATATCAAGACGAAAAACATTAAGTATTAAGCATATTAAACAACAAAGCTGGCCATAGGCTGAAAGCAGGAGTACCGCCTTGGAACGGTCAGTAGCCCAAAACGGCTACTGGTGGCTTAAACCTGGTATACGGGTACCCAAACGTGGTCTTATTCCACTTTCACGAAAGTCAAAATGTAAATAAAATCCCCCTCCAGACAACTTCACAACATGAATAACGATGTCTGCCAAGACTAAATGATTTTAAAATAAACGGAACAGGTAAACAAGCGACGCCATCATTTAAATGACGCCATAATTTAAAAGTACGGGAAAAATACATGAAACAACCCTTTTACAGTTGGCAAACATGCTGTCCTCTGTTCATGTACGCCGACAAGAAATGCTTAGTACTCTATAAAGCGTCCTCTAAGATCCGGAAACGGTAGAATGACGTATGATCTAGTTTAACTGTAGATAACTTTTGTTACTTTCAACAGTTACCCAAACATTGAGTACATGTGGATCCAGATTGTTTTACTGAAATTCGTTTTCGTTATACTTGCAAGTTGCCACTGTATTTGTCATCGCGTTTGTTGTAGATTTGTCGGAGCGGTGATATGTTTATTTACACTGTTTGTCTTTTAGGGTGGGGACGGAATAAATGTGAGTTATGCGCCCCTAAACCGGTTTATACCCTAGTGACAATAGCCACTGATCGTCCCAATGTGGTTCCTCCATCTTCCCTGTATTGTATGCTTTGTTAGGTATGTCTTTGTGTGGCGCTTCGTTTTGTCTTTTGACGGGCATGTACATTTGCTGTACATTCTTCGAATGGTGCTGTTTGTGCGACTATGCGTTTTATGTAATAGATACAGTACGAGTCTTACTACCAAAGTGTCTTCTTACAACCGTTATCAGGACAGTTTGTTCGCATGACCGAAGACGTGTCCGAGGCGTAGCCGAGGACACTTGTCTGAGGTCATGCGAACAAACTGTCCTGATAACGGTTGTAAGAAGACACTTTGGTAGTAAGATGAGTACATGTATCTTACTTGTACGACAGTACGCTGTAGACTTTTAATTTTGATTAAAAATGAATAAAAATGAATATTTCACAAATGAGTACAAAATGTTTTCCCCTTGGTTCACCCAATTCAAATCCTAGGTAGATAGGTTTTAACCACAAGAATCACGTGCGTACAAAAGTGTCCACTTACAACCGTTATCAGGACACGTTTTCAATAGCTTTGCTGGGGGTCTGTCGTACAAAAGGTGGTGTTTCCTGCATAGCCCATTCATGTACTGTTCATAGTTAATATTTCTTATTCAAATACTCATCAGGTAAAGGCAGGTGGTAGTTAACCATTTCCTTAATATAAACGTGTTTGCATGCATTTGGATACAGGGTAGACCCTAAACAGAGGGCTCTTATAGGCGTCGTCTGATCAGGATTAGCTCTGTTTGCTGGTGGAAATTCAGAAATATATTTCTTTCCTTTCTAAAATAGCTACAATATTCCACCTTCCGCATTTCAATATAACTGGTTTGTCCATGAATATTCAGTAGGTAATGCAATAAACAAAGAACAGGGAAACGGTTAATACATACAGTTATACAAAAACGCTTCTGCGGCAGTTGTCTGTATTACCTTAGTCAGACAACATGTTGACATAGGTATTACACTACGCATGTGCAATATATTATTTATTGATGCAGAAGATAGGTTCTACTATTTTCACTATTTCAACAGAAGTCTAATTCTGCATTTATAATACATTTGCTCCCAGTGGATTTGTCCATGCTTATATATTTGATTATTCCATTTTTTATCTAAGGGGTGCCTGGCCTAAAGTTTCAATTTGGCTTTGTTTTATATTGAAATTCCTACCAGCAAATAGTGTAGACTCTGATCAGACGCCGCATTATGCGGCGTCTGATCAGAGTCTACACTGTTTGCCTACGTCCCATATATGGGATCGTTGGAGCAAATGGGTTAATATAGGGCAGCATTGACACAGCAAGCTCCTACATGACACGTTCGATACAGCATACTCTCGTCGGAGTTTTCTGTATCGCCTCTGTCCAGCATCGAGCTACTGCTTACTGTTACAGGCTCCTTTTTAAATAAATCATGTGGTCGCTAGACTCTACTGTATAACTGCAATTTGTATTATATTGTTTATCTTTCCTCAGACCTTCACAGGGAATACAGACCGAAACACACATTCAACATCAGTTCTGACCCCTGCTGTTTCCGCCGGATGTTTCCGGATCTACCCAGTCACGTGGAATGTGTGGCCTTCACTTCGATTTGAACTCTTGGGATGCCTTCCATAAGTGTGGGAAGTCAATTCGCATGTGGATTTCTTTATTCCGTAGCCCTTTATCCGATGCAAACGTTTTGTTTACATATTTCCAGTATACACCCAGATCAGATAGCTACTGCAGAAACTGTTTGAATATGGCCAGCTCTGTTTGCTCATAGTTAGTAATATACATGAGTGTACAGTGTCTGATATGGCCAAAACATTCACTCGTTTATAATAACATACGTATTTACAAAAGCTGATTGTTATAGGTTCGGTCATTTTTTCTTCCACGAATATTCATCAATTAAAGGGTTATTCTAATAAGGCATGTTGTCGACATATAATGAAACCGATTTCTATCAACGTATTATAATGTTGGTATAAAAATATGAATATTCACAGTACATATTTAGAATAGTCCACTTGAAATCTCAGCGTTGAAAGGGTTTAAGCAGTTGATAGATACTAGCGGATAGCTTGTGACACATTTTGACGCCTCTGTGAAAGTCTCCTTTTGAAACCATTATAAAACATAAAACATGCTCTTTTTATCACAATGATTCCAAAATTACACAATTCTAAATTTTCCCTTTTCTCTAATAAATGCTCATTTTCGTTAGATTATTCAAAGAAGTTGGGTCTAAAATAGTCTAAGATAAAATGGATAGGACAAACGTTTTCTTACGGATGAGATAGTAGCAGCGCAAGGTAGGCTCCAGATATAAACCCCTTCAACGCTGAGTGGGAATAGTCTATCAGCGTAAACTATAGAGTTCACTCATGGATAAAGGGGTATTTGAAATAATAACCCTTTCAACTGAATTGTTACAGTGGAATAGCCCGTCAGTGTCTCGTCAATGTTAGCTGATTAATTGTCGGTCGGAAGTATTGAACAAAAATGACCGAATTGGTTGTGAAGAACTTGCAATTGGTCTCAGTTGGTGTTGTAACCCTTCACATGCTCGTAACGAGTTTACTGTCATTTGTATACAGTGTAGACCAATACAAGGATCTGCGCTTTTTTATGATTCTACATCATCTAGAAAATTGAAAAATTATGTTTTCTACTGACTGAACTGTGTGTGTATGTGTGTGTGTGTGTGTGTGTGTGTGTGTGATGCTATCAACCGATGTTTTGGTGGTGGTTGCGTCTTCCTTGTGGCTTTGCCTGCTTGACTTAACTACTTTTCCATATATCGTTTAACACGGATTCGCCGTTCCACTGTAGAAGCACTTCATTCAAGTAAGTTAGTAAGTAAATAAGAAAGTAAGTGTGTGAGCATTTGATTACGTGAGTATGTGAGTGAGGGGTAAGTAAGTAAGTAAGATAGTAAGCAAGTAGGAATAAAGTAAATGTTTTAATGTGGAATGTGCATTTTATACAAATTATTGTACACTACAAATATTCCAATGTTTTAACACCCTGTTCAGTGGACCTATATTTTTCAAACATCCATATTGTATATAATATATATATTGCCCATGTACCATTACATCAATATAATGCGCATTTGTTTCTTAGGTTGGTTGTTTTCACTAAGAACTTCGCCAGTTACCTCAGATATAACGAAAATATATTTGACAATTTGGTGCCAACTGGAATGTTCGCTGAATCAGGATAAACATCACAAAAATGTTCCTCTACTGGTAACAATTACATTCAAGGAGAAAATCCAATGTTGAACCCGCCTGCTGTTGCTCCTATCCCTGTAGTGAATGTCTTAGACTGTTGTCCATTAACTCGTATATCGCTGCAAGATGCAAATTTGAGAAATTGCCCAGAATAGAAATTGATGACTCGAAATATTGCGTATCGCCTCTTAAAGTTCGAGGCATCGCAGTTCACTTGTATGTTATTTTCAAAAGCTCTCTTGGGTTGATAAGTATGCATATGTTTAGTTATATATACTGTAAACTCATTACAGCGTTGAAAATTGAAATGAAAAGAAGCAATGTGAAGAGAGAAACTTTAATGTAGTAAAAGTAACTGTTTGAGTCATGCAGGAAACACCATGTGCACAACACTTCGGCCGAACAGCAGCATGACATAAAACGACAAATGCATCTCTATCAAAAGACAAATAGAGTACGTAAAATAATTGCAGCGTGATTGCCAACTGCAAAAAGAATTGACAAGACATGCAATGTGATTGTAGTATTTTAGGGTCAACCCCATTTCAATGCTTTTTAATATGATGAATAAAGTAAGAACATGTGTAGGCCTATGTCCAATAATTTTACGTAGTTTGAAAATCACATCACCATAAAATTCCAGATGTGAAAAACCTTGTCACAGGAGCTCAGATAAATGAGAGAGATATTGCTAAACTTTAGAGAATGTCCTTCTTTGTTAATATGGGATAAATTAACAACCAACACGTTTTTTATTTAACTGCATACATGTTTCGATTTACATCTTCATCAGTGCATAACAACTATAATATACTTAACGTCACGGAAGTGACGTCATCGTATAAACAATGGCGGGAAAATTAAACGTAACGTTACGACGAGTTTATCCCTTTACTCCATAGATACGCATTTCTACGCCTTTGCAAACAGAGTAGACCTAGATCAGACGGCTCATATCGGAGCCATCTGATCAGGATCTGCTCTGCTTGCTGATAATAAAAAATAGTTATGAGTAATGTATCTTCTTTGTTAATGATACCTATATCCGTGCACATGGCCCTGTCAAACTATAGCGTATGAAAGGAACATATGGATTGCGTATAAATGTTTTAAAAAAAACTGTCATACGCACATGTTTCGGGCGTATAAACCCGAATTTTCCACTACTATCTCGATGCACGTATTAGCAGCGCATACATAACATGTGTGTACCGTTTATCTGGCGTATATGCAGCGCATGAGAAACGTATACGAGCGTCTGTCAACTTATGTCACCGTCGGTGTAGCATATGGCAGCGTATAAGTAACGTATGCAAGCATATGAGTAACGTATGCTTAGTGCATGTGAGCGAATGAGTAGCGTAAGAATAGCCAGAAATACGATGAGTACGTTAGTCATTCGTTAGACTTGCGTTACAAATACGTTACTAATACGCTATCCATATAACAGCTTTACTGGCTGCCTTCATGCCACCTTATGTGAAGCGTATTTGACCTATAAGTAACGTACCTTTACCGACACGCTGGCGTAATCGACGTGTGCCTAGCGTATGGTGAGCAAATGCGTAACGTATAATTCATACGCTCGTATACGCTCATCATTTTTATACATGTTCAAAAATTAGTTCCGGTCTCTGCGTAAGAGAACGTACATCGACGTATAGCAGTGTACTGGAAACGTATACGACGTATGCCTAACCAACCCTAGCGCATATCTGCGTATGCGAGCGTATGGACATTTTTTTCTCATATGCTCGCCAACGTTCGTGCCATACGCTCTACAGTGACACCCCTTTTAGGCAGTATTCAGTTAAATTGAGGTTTCGATTGTTTAGGCGACTGGATGCTAAATGCATGGTAAAATTCAGTTAGAAATCACGTTTGAGTTTTCTGTATGACTTCTAACCTGCATAAACTTGCCACTTGTCAGAACCACCGATACCTATTCAGCTAGTTGTACTGTACATGTACTATGTTCCATTATACTTGATACTGTTTCGGTGTTTTATTATGCTTTATTTATTTTGGGCTGTATTGTAATTCTTCATGTATGTCGAAAATAAAGGATTAATCCAATATACATGTATGTTCATTTTCAAAGCACGTCATATTATATGTTTAGTCACTTCCGGAACACCCTAAACGTAGGTCTGATTCTGTTTTATATCATATTTGGATATTGCAATTTAGACATAAACATCACTTTGCAGTTGAACCAATATTTAATGAATAGATAGCGATGACTCTATAACAGCCGCTTTAACCCTTTCGCTGCCAGTGCCGGATCTGTGATTACCTATGCAAACAGTTTGGATCCAGATGAGACGCCGAGTAACTCGGCGTCTCATCAGGATCCAAACTGTTTGTTACTGTTACTATGTTTTTGAAACAAAAATGAAGAAAATCAAAAGAATGAAAATTTGTAGCAGACGACAAAGTTAGCAGACGACAGAGTTTGGCAGCGAAAGGGTTAAGTAGGTATAGTCTGGGTCTTAAAGGCATGTGGTTGCTTTATCCAACACGAACGTCGTGCAGAAACCTACAGTAAGAGCTTTATGCAGTGCTTTCGCGCTGCATAAAACAACCACAGGTTTTGTTTTGTTTTCAAATCGTCCTGCATGAAACATAATCACAGCAACAAAAGTGTTGATTCTGGAGTGAGGCCAAGTAATTCATTTCGATATAAACTGTTCGCATATGCAGTTGTAGATTCGTCGTTGGCAGCGAAAGGATTAATCCTTTCTCTTTTGTAAGCGCATATTGACGTATCTGCAAACAGAGTAGACCCAGCTACTGCTGTGTGTATGAACACTTACAACCTGACAATGTATGACGCTGTATGAATACTTACAACCTGACAATGTGTGACGCTGTATGAACACTTACAACCTGACAATGTATGACGCTGTATGAATACTTACAACCTGACAATGTGTAAAGCTGTATGAACACTTACAACCTAACAAGGTGTGAAGCTGTATGACCACTTACAACCTGACAATGTATGAAGCTGTATGAACACTTACAACCTGACAATGTATGAAGCTGTATGAACACTTACAACCTGACAATGCATGACGCTGTATGAACACTTACAACCTGACAATGTATGACGCTGTATGAACACTTACAACCTGACAATGTATGAAGCTGTATGAACACTTACAACCTGACAATGTATGACGCTGTATGAACACTTACAACATGACAATGTGTAAAGCTGTATGAACACTTACAACCTGACAATGTATAAAGCTGTATGAACACTTACAACGTGACAATGTATGACGCTGTATGAACACTTACAACCTGACAATGTGTAAAGCCGTATGAACACTTACAACCTGACAATGTATGAACACTTACAACCTGACAATGTGTAAAGCTATATGAGCACTTACAACCTGACAATGTGTGAAGCTGATATATCACACATGAAAAGTGAGCATACATACGAAGACTGGGGTTTCAAATGAGATCCACTGAATTGTAAACGCGTAGAAAGACATACTTATCGCTTAATTCCAGGAAACATTTTAAATGGACGACTAAACAGTTTTACATAAATGATTGTTTGTTATTGTTTCTGTCGAACAATTTGACTGAAATAATAGAACACTAGTCATGTCGAGCGTTACATTATTCTTAGTCAATGCATTTGTTAATATAATCGGAACTTCATCCAATGTCTGATTCTCAAAACATACGGAATTTTAGGTGTCTTGTCCAATGTACATGCATATCAAAAGAGAAGAACTTTTTATTTGCTTCATCTTATCAAAACAGATTTACCTTTATTTGTTTCCTCCAATGTACATGTATATCAAAATAGACCGACAATAATTATCCATTTCATCAAATGTACAAGATGCAATATACATGTTCAAGATACAAGAAGCTTCATGTAGAGTCGGTTATGTAGAATATAATAACATTAGCTTTATAACTATTTTCCGACGAAAGCTAATAAAACCATTTTCGGTATTTACCAGTACATACTAATTTAATTAAATGAACAAGTAGTAAAGTCAAGCATGACAAGCCACACACAAGACGCAACCACCACCTAAACATCGGTAGAAAACACACTAAACCATACACAATCACACATATATACACGCATGTACGCACGCACGCACGAACGAACGCATGTATGCACAAACACACACAAGCGCACACGAGAAACAAAATTCAACATAAAAAACGCACATGTACAATGACACAAAGACACCAGATAAACGTAAAAAGTATGGTGAAAAACCACAGTCAGTAGAGGTTTCAACCGGTTTATGGACGTCCTAACCTCACACTTATCTCAAAGTCACCATAGTGTAACGAACGGTGTATATAGAGGTATCCCCTGTCGGACTTTTCCATAACATAGAAGACGATCAGCAAAAGACAATATGTAAAACAGGATAAAAACAACTGTGAAAGTCAAATATTTACTCAATGGCTTTGATGGGGTCAGAGCAAAACAGAGAAAATGAAATACAGTCATGCGTCTGGTAAGTTCATTCCGTTTCAGGGTTAAGAATACCACCCTCGGTATGTCATCGCGCAGGCAAACAGTCTGAACCCCGATGAGACACCGATTATTATGTTTGACGTCCGTCCAATAGTTTCTCAAGAGCTTAATCGAATTGGAAATAGTCAACACAGTATTATATCTACATGTCGATAGACATTATCTTTTTGTGGGTTAAATGTCATTCTAAGCGAACCTGACAGACATTTGCAAACAGATTGGATCCACATGATACGCCAAGTTAATCGATTAATCGGATTCAATGTCTTTGACACTCGGTCGATAGCATATCAATGGATAGAAGGAATCTGAAGTCAATAGCAATTTCAGCAAACCGGAGATTGAGCAGACATTATAGCATCAGGATTATTTGGAGTTATAATTATAATAGGAAATGCCTTTCTAATCAGAGCAGACTCAGATCTGAGGGTCATCTGCTTTGCTTATCAAATATCATGTGTCTGATATTCTAAAATTTCTGTTATGACCGAACGTTTCTGTATTCCTATACCATCATAGGAATTGTTAACAAACTCAAACTTACAACAGAACACAGGTAATGGTTTAGATCAGGATTGAACGATTCTAAACATTTTATCTCATGAATAATTATTAAAGAACAACCATATCACATCAATCCATACAATTTTGAAATTATTTGTTACGTAGATTGGCATACACTTGGACTGAGTATAATTTATGATTGTAATTGCGATAGCATGCTCTTTTAGAATATATAAATTTCATTCATTGTTTGGTATATTTGAAATTTACCATTCCGAGCAAAATCGTTACAGTAAAACCTCTCTTAACCGGACGTTAAATTTAGTATAAATATCGGTATTGGAGACAGGTGACAGCTTAATGCAGGGTGGAGGTCATGCAGAAAGCTCCTAGAGGAGCTTTCTGCATGACTTTCACCCTGCATTAAGCAGTCACCTGCCTAAAATATCTAAATTCTTCTCTACTAGAATTCCGGTTAAGAGAGGTTTGACTGTATTTCGAAAAACCACTGTTCACTGCGTCATCGTCATGATATTTATAGACATAATGGTATAACGGACAGAGCAGACCCTGAAATTCCTAAAGAATTCCTCTTTTATGGGTCACTATGCCTGTTAGGATTAAAGGGACCAAGTTACCAATGCTCTACCAAATTCAGTTTTACAACTGATCTGTTTAATTCTACCAAGGAGTCGAACGTCAAGTTTAAAAATCAGGAATTTCAGTGTTGATTTTAACCCTTCACATTCTAACAAAAATGATTTTGCAATCAGTTTTAAACATTTACACAGTTGTCGTAATTGTGTGAGTAACTAATGATTGAGAGATACACAATTTAGATTCAACTGATTTGACAAGGACGTACCTGGCGTCCAAGCTAATGTCAAATGCTACTAGTCAAGGTACGCATACTATGAGATAAGCTCATATACTTTGATAATTAATGAGGAATTGTAAAACTTGCCCCAGTACCGCTGTTGTTCTGTATGATAAATAATTACTGAGACACATACATGGCATACATTTGCTCAATAGACACAGCGAGCTTCACAAAGGCAAAACGTCAATTGTCTGTATTATAAAAGGTATGTATACAACTTTCAGTTCCGACCGCCTTTGTAATATCAACACTCACAGGTTTTTATTTGGGGTTTAAGATATGTGACACTGCAATGCAGGGTGAGTGCCATTCAGAAAACTTCAAAAGGATCTTCATGGTGCCCCGCACTCTACATTTTATAAGGTAAAGTGGACTAAATTAAAATTTAAAACCCATCCAGATCAGAGGGTAACTAGCCTCATGATCTCATACATGAGACATATACAAACAGTGTAGACTCAAACCAGACATATACTATCAGTGTAGACCTCAACCAGACATATACTAACAGTGTAGACCCAAACCAGACATATACAAACAATGTAGAATCAAACCAGACATATACAAACAGTGTAGATTCAAACCAGACATATACAAACAGTGTAGACTCAAACCAGACATATACAAACAGTGTAGACCCAAACCAGACATATACAAACAGTGTAGACTCAAACCAGACATATACAAACAGTGTAGACCCAAACCAGACATATACAAACAGTGTAGACCCAAACCAGACATATACAAACAGTGTAGACCTCAACCAGACATATACTAACAGTGTAGACCCAAACCAGACATATACAAACAGTGTAGACTCAAACCAGACATATACAAACAGTGTAGACCCAAACCAGACATATACAAACAGTGTAGACCTCAACCAGACATATACAAACAGTGTAGACCTCAACCAGACATATACAAACAGTGTAGACCCCAACTAGACATATACAATCAGTGTAGACCTCAACCAGACATATACAAACAGTGTAGACCCCAACTAGACATATACAAACAGTGTAGACCTCAACCAGACATATACAAACAGTGTAGACCTCAACCAGACATATACAATCAGTGTAGACCCCAACCAGACATATACACAAACAGTGTAGACCCAAACCAGACATATACACAAACAGTGTAGACCCCAACCAGACATATACAAACAGTGTAGACCCCAACCAGACATATACTAACAGTGTAGACCCAAACCAGACATATACAAACAGTGTAGACCTCAACCAGACATACAAACAGTGTAGACCCCAAACCAGACATATACAAACAGTGTAGACTCAAACCAGACATATACAAACAGTGTAGACCTCAACCAGACATATACAAATAGTGTAGACCTCAACCAGACATATACAAACAGTGTAGACCCCAACTAGACATATACAAACAGTGTAGACCCAAACTAGACATATACAAACAGTATAGACTCAAACCAGACATATACAAACAGTGTAGACCCAAACCAGACATATACAAACAGTGTAGACCCAAACCAGACATATACAAACAGTGTAGACTCAAACCAGACATATACAAACAGTGTCGACCTCGACCAGACATACAAACAGTGTAGACCTCAACCAGACATATACAAACAGTGTAGACCCCAACCAGACATATACAAACAGTGTAGACCCAAACCAGACATATACAAACGGTGTAGACCCAAACCAGACATATACAAACAGTGTAGACCACAACCAGACATATACAAACGGTGTAGACCTCAACCAGACATATACTAACAGTGTAGACTCAAACCAGACATATACAAACAGTGTAGACCCAAACCAGACATATACAAACAGTGTAGACTCAAACCAGACATATACAAACAGTGTAGACCACAACCAGACATATACAAACAGTGTAGACCTCAACCAGACATATACTAACAGTGTAGACTCAAACCAGACATATACAAACAGTGTAGACCCAAACCAGACATATACAAACAGTGTAGACTCAAACCAGACATATACAAACAGTGTAGACCTCGACCAGACATACAAACAGTGTAGACCCAAACCAGACATATACAAACAGTGTAGACCTCAACCAGACATATACAAACAGTGTAGACCTCAACCAGACATACAAACAGTGTAGGCTCAAACCAGACATATACAAACAGTGTAGACCTCAACCAGACATACAAACAGTGTAGACTCAAACCAGACATATACAAACAGTGTAGACTCAAACCAGACATATACAAACAGTGTAGACTCAAACCAGACATATACAAACAGTGTAGACTCAAACCAGACATATACAAACAGTGAAGACCCCAACCAGACATATACAAACAGTGTAGACCTCAACCAGACATATACAAACAGTGTAGACCCCAACCAGACATATACAAACAGTGTAGACCCCAACTAGACATATACAAACAGTGTAGACCCAAACCAGACATATACACAAACAGTGTAGACTCAAACCAGACATATACAAACAGTGTAGACTCAAACCAGACATATACTAACAGTGTAGACTCAAACCAGACATATACAAACAGTGTAGACCTCAACCAGACATATACAAACAGTGTAGACCTCAACCAGACATATACAAACAGTGTAGACCCACACCAGACATATACAAACAGTGTAGACCTCAACCAGACATATACTAACAGTGTAGACCCAAACCAGACATATACAAACAGTGTAGACCCAAACCAGACATATACAAACAGTGTAGACCCAAACCAGACATATACAAACAGTGTAGACCTCAACCAGACATATACTAACAGTGTAGACCCAAACCAGACATATACAAACAGTGTAGACTCAAACCAGACATATACAAACAGTGTAGACCCAAACCAGACATATACAAACAGTGTAGACTCAAACCAGACATATACAAACAGTGTAGACCCAAACCAGACATATACAAACAGTGTAGACTCAAACCAGACATATACAAACAGTGTAGACCTCAACCAGACATATACAAACAGTGTAGACCTCAACCAGACATATACAAACAGTGTAGACTCAAACCAGACATATACAAACAGTGTAGACTCAAACCAGACATATACAAACAGTGTAGACCCAAACCAGACATATACAAACAGTGTAGACTCAAACCAGACATATACAAACAGTGTAGACCCAAACCAGACATATACAAACAGTGTAGACCTCAACCAGACATATACAAACAGTGTAGACCTCAACCAGACATATACAAACAGTATAGACCCCAACTAGACATATACAATCAGTGTAGACCTCAACCAGACATATACAAACAGTGTAGACCCCAACCAGACATATACAAACAGTGTAGAACCCAACCAGACATATACAAACAGTGTAGACCTCAACCAGACATATACAAACAGTGTAGACCTCAACCAGACATATACAATCAGTGTAGACCCCAACCAGACATATACACAAACAGTGTAGACCCAAACCAGACATATACACAAACAGTGTAGACCCCAACCAGACATATACAAACAGTGTAGACCTCAACCAGACATACAAACAGTGTAGACCCCAAACCAGACATATACAAACAGTGTAGACTCAAACCAGACATATACAAACAGTGTAGACCTCAACCAGACATATACAAACAGTGTAGACCTCAACCAGACATATACAAACAGTGTAGACCCCAACTAGACATATACAAACAGTGTAGACCCAAACTAGACATATACAAACAGTATAGACTCAAACCAGACATATACAAACAGTGTAGACCCAAACCAGACATATACAAACAGTGTAGACCCAAACCAGACATATACAAACAGTGTAGACTCAAACCAGACATATACAAACAGTGTAGACCTCGACCAGACATACAAACAGTGTAGACCTCAACCAGACATATACAAACAGTGTAGACCCCAACCAGACATATACAAACAGTGTAGACCCAAACCAGACATATACAAACGGTGTAGACCCAAACCAGACATATACAAACAGTGTAGACCTCAACCAGACATATACAAATGGTGTAGACCCAAACCAGACATATACAAACAGTGTAGACCTCAACCAGACATATACTAACAGTGTAGACTCAAACCAGACATATACAAACAGTGTAGACCCAAACCAGACATATACAAACAGTGTAGACTCAAACCAGACATATACAAACAGTGTAGACCTCGACCAGACATACAAACTGTGTAGACCCAAACCAGACATATACAAACAGTGTAGACCTCAACCAGACATATACAAACAGTGTAGACCTCAACCAGACATATACAAACAGTGTAGACCCAAACCAGACATATACAAACAGTGTAGACCCAAACCAGACATATACAAACAGTGTAGACCCAAACCAGACATATACAAACAGTGTAGACCCAAACCAGACATATACTAACAGTGTAGACCTCAACTAGACATATACAAACAGTGTAGACCCCAACCAGACATATACAAACAGTGTAGACCCAAACCAGACATACAAACAGTGTAGACCCCAACCAGACATATACAAACAGTGTAGACCCCAACCAGACATATACAAACAGTGTAGACCCCAACCAGACATATACAAACAGTGTAGACCCAAGTCAGGTATATACAAACAGTGTAGACCCCAACCAGATATATACAATATAGACTCAAACCAGACATATACAAACAGTGTAGACCCAAGTCAGGTATATACAAACAGTGTAGACCCAAGTCAGGTATATACAAACAGTGTAGACCCAAGTCAGGTATATACAAACACAAACAGTGTAAACCAAAACCAGATATATACAGTAGACACATATCTGATGGATTTCCTGATCCCATACATGTGACAGATTCAAACGGTGATTGCCCAGATCTGTCATGTGCAAACAATATAGACCCTGGTCTGAGGGTCACCGAAGAAGCTCTCTTGTAAGGGTACACACTGTCTGCTATACCACTCAAGGTCAAAGACTTTTACGGGAAGCTTTGTCTTTGACGTCATCTAGCGGTCTTCATCCTGGATTTGTAGTCGTGTTTTATTGACTGTAAACTCCCCTAAAACCCCTGATATTTTGGATATGTGGCTGCTTAATACAGGATGAAAGTTCTACAGAAAGATTCTTTGAATGCATGTCATAAGTTAATACCACCTGTCTTTTGGACTGGCATTGATACGAACGTTGACAGTGCAGAAATAGTTATTGATATATCTTGATACATGGCACTGGTACATTTATATCCATATATTGATATCTTGAATTGAAAGTGTAGAAAGAGAACAAAATGGGTTCGCTGACAAATACAACCTTTGTGCGTTTTCGTGTTATCAATCCTATTTCTAGATGTCTTGTTTTGTTCCAGTTCTTCACTTTACCAGCTCAAAAGACTACTCAATAGGACTGTAATTCTTAATATTTTAACTATGTAGTTGTTTGATAAAGGACGAACAATATACAAAGAGCACCTATAGAGGCTGTCTGTGTTACATCTGCTCTGCAATAAGCAGCCTCTTGCTTTTACAGACCTTTATGTTAACCCTTCGCTTGCTGAATTTTAAAATACATTTCTTCTTCTTTACCCATGTCCTGTTGTATAATTACATATATATTCACTGTGTAGAAGTATTTCGCTGTGCAATCACTGATGTGGAGTGCATTGGTTACACAATTAACTTGTAAATAGTGCAGACCCTGATGAGACAGCTCCTGCAGGAGCTGTCTCATCTGGGTCTTCACTATTTACAGGTAAGTCTATTGACGTGAATAGCAAGCGAAGGATTAATAAAGTATGTGGTTGCATACATTCTTGTTTTCAGTAAAAGTAATTTGAATGTGTATGAAAAGATTTCTGACATCGAAATATCGATATAAATGAAATACGTTTATAACCATTTTATATCAAAATTGCATGCACCAATGCAATATCTTATTTTTGACAAAACAATTTCATACTTATCGTTCTCCAAAGATAAACGGAATGTAACTGTTTAAAGAACCACACAGTTTCTTGTTTATTACTTCATGGGACACATGTTGATTACATTGGTTCTATCGAAAAAGAACTCGCCGTCTCATGAGGATACTAATTGGTTGTCCGTCTGACTGAATCATTGACGGGGAATATGACTGTTTGGTGTATAACAAGCACGCACGCACGCACGCACGCACGCACACACACACACACGGTCAAAATGCCACTTCTGCAGGCGACGCAGAATTGCTACAGTCATATACTGCAGTGGTTATATATGTTACAGTCCATGCAAGGCGTATTTTTAGACAGAAAGCCAGCGGAGACAGAAAGCCAACGGCTGCCATAGGGTATTTTAAATGATGACCCACGGTCACCGTACGGCATTCTGCTAACTACTAAAAGAGGCGACATGCTCATATCACATTTCACTTAGTGCTAAAGGACTTTAGCAGTCATCTGATTTCATAAATAGTTTTAACCCTTGTACTCTCAATATGGAAAAAATAGTCAAACAGGGAGAGCCACATACGAAAGGACACTGCACCAAACACCATCAAACAAGAAACAAGAAACGGCACATCCACAAGACAAACTACAACAGGGCGCATATCAAGAAGAAAACAGTAGACATAAAAGACGATTTCGGTAGTACGTTATGCGCAGTTTTTTTGCGTTGAATACTCTCTACAAGGGAAACAAGCGTACAGGTATTCTAGATAACGCAAAATTCGGACGGTTGATTTCGGCCAGCATTTATAAACATTTAATCATGCCTCAATATGATCGCCTGATGTCCGTCGTCCGTCGGCGTGCGTCGTTCGTCGTCGGTCGTCAACAATTTCGATCTTTAAAAATCTTCTCTTCTGAATCTACAAGACTACCAGCTTTCGTTTTGGTACATAATATCATATGTAGGTCCTTTACAAAGATTATATAAATTATGCCACTGGTGTCAAAATAGTCCCGCCCAAGGGGTGCCTTGTTTTCTATAGAAACATATAGTAAAACTTTGAAAATCTTCTCCTCTGAAACAAGAAGATTCTCATCTGATTGGCACATAGCATCATTTTCAGGTCCTCTACAAAAGTTATATAGATTATGCCTCTGGGGTCAAACTTGGCCCCGCCCCAGGGGTGGCCAGTTTTCATAAGAAACATATAGTGAAATTTTTGAAAATCTTCTCCTCTGAAAATGGAAGGTCTACAGCTTTCATATTCAGGACCTCTACAAAAGTTATATAAATTATGCCCCAGAGGTAAAAGAATGGCCCAGCCTCAGGGGTGATCCGTTTCTGTAGAAACATATAGCGAAGAATTTGAAAATCTCCTCCTCTAATTGTCCGGTGAGCGATATCAGGGCCATCATGACCATCTTGATTTTGATATTGTCACTGTTTCAGCTGTTTTGGTAGGGGTTACATGTACCAAATGATTATTCCTATCAAATTATTCTGAAATCAGACCATTAGTTTTGGAGAAGAGGAGGTATTAAGATTTTGCTATGTTATCTATATGTATACATATGAGGAAAACAGGCCCGCCCCCTAGTCGCCATGTTGTTTTAGGTATTTAGCTGTTTTAGTAAACAGTCACCTAATGATTATACCCATAAAATTATTTTGATATCTGACCATTGCTTTTGGAGAAGAAGAGATTTTAAAATGTTTTGGTTGCCATGGCAACCAGAGTTCTACATTGATCCAAACCATTTTAGCTATTTTGACATAGGATCATTCGATGACCATCCTTGGAAAGGTTCATTACATTTGACCTTATGATTTTAAAAAAAAATATTTCCTTACTTTCAAAAATGGCTACAATTTACCGCATTCCATATTCCATTTAACTATTTTGTCCATGAATATGCAGTAGGTACTGTAAATTGAGCTAAACAGAGAACGGAGAAAGGGTTAACTATGTCCTAACCGGATATTGTTACTTAGAGATTACAAACAGTATAGTTACAGATTAACCATTTTACCTTTTGAATACTCGTTTAACCCATTACCTCATAGGCTATTTTAGATACATGTACTCCCTCTTTGAATAAGTCTACCGAAAAGGAGCATTAACTAGAGAACAGGAAACATTTAGAATTTTGTAGTTTGAAAGCATTGTGATAAATAGAGCATTTGCTGCTATAGGAGCAAATGCTCTATTTATCACAATGGCTTCACAAAGTGGCCTTTACAGAGTCGTCAAAAGTCGTCAATATGAGGAAAAGGGTTAAGAAATAACTACATCATGCATAAGTATTTGCTGAATTGTTGAAAATGTTTGTACAGTAGAACCCCTTTAATGCAGCTACTTAATGAATAAACATGGCGGTCTTTATAAGCAGGTGGTTGCTTAATGCAGAACATAAGTAATGCAAAAAGCTCCAAGAGGAGCCTTCTGCATTACCTTTGTCCTGCATTAAGCTACCACCTGCCTCTACCACCCAGAATTAAACATCTTTTAGGTGGTCGCATTAGCTGGACATTTACGTATTTATGTACACGGGAGAGTTTGGTATTGATAGAAATGGTAGAGTCCGGTCCATCTAATATCATTAGCAAACAGAGCAGATCCCGCTCATAATCAGACTGATATGTGCAAACAGCGTGATCCTAAATTATACGTAGAGTGTCTCAGCATCTCATAAGATCACTTTGTGAATAGTTTTTACCCCATTCCCTCCTGCTGACGCCTCTTGATATATTTGTAAAAGTCGGTTTTAAACGTGTGAAAAATAGAGTATTTGCTCCACAGGAGCAAATGCTCTGCGTGTCAGTATGCAATTCTAAACGTGTTCTTCATTTTCTCTAGTAAATGCTCCTCTTCGGTAGATTTATTCAAATACATTGGGTCTGAAAAAAGATTAAGGAAACACTATCTTTATAGCAGGCAAGGGGATATTGTCTTGCAATAGCAGCATGGACGATAAATATCATTATCTAATAAAAGAACATGAACACTTAAATGTACAACATAGCAATGTGTAAGAGTTATCTCTCTTCATTTCACTCCACTGTGGCAACATCCAACGAGGAGTCCTGTGCTCTGTGTCTATACTATGTGTTTTACCAACGTTCATTTCTGACTAGAATAATATGTAAAAAGCCTCAAAATAAAAATAATGCTTGGACGAGTTCACTAAAATATAAGGTCGAACTTGTTTAAAACGAGTTATATGAGAATCACGTTGGCAGGTATTGAGGTCGTTATACCTATACGTTCGGAAAAGTAATTTCCCTTTGTAAGTGAAACTGAATCCCCTTTCTAATGTACATGTTTGTAAGAAATAAGGGCATAATGAAATATCATTGAAGTTTTTAAAACCAAACATTAATTAAGAAAGAACATGTTGGCAGGGAAATAAAGTGTAAAATAAAAAAAATGTATAACGTTCAAGTACTTACACCGGCTCAACGTTTTGTGATGTTGTTATGTTGTGTGTGTTTTTTGTTGTTTTTTTAATTTAAAGGTGCACACGTGTACCAATTGAATTCAAACATTCTTTTGAGTGACTAATCATTATCTTGCTGTTCACATCAATATGCCTACCTGTAAACAATGAAGACCCTGATGAGACAGCTCCATTAGGAGCTGTCTCATCAGGGTCAGCACACTTTTTACAAGTTGATTGTGCAACCAGTGCACTCCACAGCAGTGCTGCAAAGACACATATCTCTAGACAGTGAAAACAATATGTATTTATACAACAGGATATTGGTGCAGAAGGAGAAATGCATCTCACAATTAAGCAAGAGAAGTGTTAAAGCTCATCTGAAGGAGAAGGCAATCATTAATTCGCGTGGTGAATGTTCATTCTTTCTCCGCCAATAGCGAGTCTGTGATTATTTAGCGTCCCATTGGGATCAAAACTGTTTGCTACAGTAATTATGTTTCATGAAAGAAAAAGGGAAGAACATTAAACAATACAAATATAACTGACGTATTTGTAGATGACAAAAGGTGTCAACAAATTCGCTGCCAAATTTTGTCGTCGTTTGCAAACTTTGTGGTCTGCCAAAATGTTCCATTTTGTTTTTCTTCATTTTTGTTCCAAAAACAGTCACTGTTACAAACAGTTTGGTTCCTGATGAGAAGCCGAGTTATTTGGCGTCTCATCTGGATCAAAACGATTTGCATAGGTAATCAAATATGCGACATTGGCATCGAAAGAGCTAATCATCAATAAAATCTAATTGCTTACCATGAATAAATGACCCCGCCATCTATGGTGCATTTGTAGTAAAATCCCTGAGGCTAGTAAGTCAGGAGACCTTTCAATTATTTCTGCGCCGTCATGCTAGGCAAGAAGTGGCCGATGTCAGACTTATTTAACCTTTTGCTTCATAAATAAGCATGGCTTAAAATAGTCCCATCATCAATATTAACCGATTTGCTCCCGTGATCCCATATACGGGACGTAGGCAAACAGTGTAGACTCTGATCAGACGCCGCATGATGCGGCGTCTGATCAGAGTCTACACTGTTTGCTGATAGGAAATTCAATATAATTATAAAAAATGAAAATTTAGACCAGACATCCCTTAGATAAAATATAGACTAATCCAATATATAAGCATGGAATAATCCACTGGGAGCAAATGGGTTAAGTGAATGTAATCAGAAACTAGATCTGATCTACAGTATTTCATAATCAAACAGACCAGGAGGTTCCTATAGGGGACGTCTGATTTGGGTCTACATTGTGTGCCAAATCGTCAAAAGACGTCTTAATCCGATAAGGAATTATCCCATGACCGCATTGGCAAACAGGATAGACTCAGATGCGACGGTTGCTATGTTTATTCATACGCCGGTCGCTTGAGCGGGGCTTACTGTATAGACATCGAAATATAGTAAAATAATAGTTGTATAGTAGAATATGCCTTAAACTTTCCCTGTTCTATATTTATTACAAATTTCAATACCTACTGAATATTTATGAACAAGATCATTATAATGAAATATGGAAGGTGGAGCATTGTAGCCATTTTAGAAAGTGAAGTAACAGATATATCAACGTTCTATTAGCGAACAGAGCAGACCCGGATCAAAGGGCTCCTCTAGAAGCCGTCTGATCTAAGTATACTCTGTTTGCAAAAGCGTGAAAACATGTTTATAAGAGGGAAGTGTTTAGCGGCCATAAAAAGTGGTCTAATTATGGGTCTGTAAGACACGTGGTACCTTATTGCAAGTCAAAAGTAGTACAGAAAGCTGATATATGAGCTTTTTTATATTACTTTTGCCCTGTATTAAGCAACCACCTTATTTTCAAGTCTCCTATGTTCAATACATAATTGACCGCTTAAGACAAGTGCTAATGTAATTTGATAGGACTGGTTGTTATCTTAACCCATTCCCTCATATTGACGACTTTTGACGACTCTGTAAAAGTCACTTTGTGAAACCATTGTGATAAATAGAGCATTTGCTCCTATAGGAGCAAATCCTCTATTTATCACAATGGTTTCAAATTACAGAATTCTAAAATTTTCCTTTTCTCTAGTTAATGCTCCTGTTCGGTAGATTTATTCAAAGAGGTTGTATCTAAAATAGCATATGAGGTAATGGGTGAACGAGTTGGTCTTAACACTTTCCTTGTTCCGTTCTATTCCAAATTTCAATACCTACTGATTATTCATGGCAAAAATATTTATAGTAAAATATGGAAGGTGGAACATTGTAGCCATTCTGGAAAGTAAAGGAACAGATCTTTTAAATTCAATTCCACCAGCAAACAGAGCAGACCCTGATCAGACTGCTCCTGTTTGCAAATGCGTGAAAAGGCGTTTATATGAGGGGAAAGGTTTAAGTTCCATCCCTGCCTTCGCGACTAATGTTTCCAAACACGGAGTATCACGGTGTCTCTTCAAGATCAAAACTGTTGGGTGCTAACTCAACAGTGTTTCAAAAGCCTGGGCAAATCTGAATGAGTCAATACTGCACCAGATCTATGTTTGATAATATATTATTGTTCACATCGAGTTGTGATTTAAAATCAAGTAAGACATTTTGAATTTTCTTTTTATCACTGTGTTTAAAGTGGTTAATGATTGTGGCGCCAAATAATTTTCGTCTGCATTAAGCCATAAGTATATAAGAAGGAACATTTCTTCAATATCATCCATACACATAAGTGATGTATAAATACTTAAACTGCTCTGATAAGTGATGTGTCAAACTGTCTGAATTCTGATTAGACGCCGGGTAACTCGGAGTAGCGTCTGGATCAAAACTTTGTACAATGGTAGACACAGACTGGCCCATTGAAACAATCTCTGAGAATCGTTTTCCGGCGACATCGGCTGTGAAATAGTTAAACAAGAACTTTTGCATTCGTCATATTAGTTTAATATCATCAATATCTATGTTAAACCATATAAATGCGTGTGGAGTAAATGGTTAAAACCAGTGCTACATGAAAGTGCGCATATTCAATATTAAAATCGTCATTTCTATACCAAACACTTAACATTTTTTAATAATTCAATATCGTTTATTTTCATTACTTTTGGTGAGCTGTGATCATTTGTATGAAACCGCTTTGCAGTGAAGCGGTTTCATTTCGTGTAGCACGACCATTTTGTTTATACCTCAATGAAAACAAAACATATTCTATATATTCCTTAAATACAGTAAAACCTCTCTATAATGACCACTAAATTACATCAAGTATTTTGTGTAAAAGGCAGAAGGTTGCTTAAAGCAAGATTAAAGTAAAACAGAACGCTCCTATAGGAGCGTTCTGTTTTACGTTCACCTTGCTTTAAGCAGCCACTTGCCCTTAATACAAACTAATTAACACAATTAAGTGGTTGTTATAGAGAGGTTTTACTGTATTTGCATCATATCTGGAGCTCTGGTAAAAAACTTCACAACTCTATCCAGTAAAATACCTTAATAAGCCGGACATTCAGTTTCGTACAATATCGTTCTTGGAGACAGCTAATAGCTTAATGCAGGGTGAAAGTAATGTAGAAAGCTCCCCCTATGAGCTTTTTGTGTGAAATTCACCTTGCATTAAACAGGTGCATTAAGAAGCCACCTGCACAACAGTATCTAAATTCTTCTAAACTAGACTCCTGGTTAAGAAGGGGTTACTGCACATAATTAAATCTATTGTGCTTCACAACTTGAGGACAATCAATATACAGTAAAACCTCGATTATTCGAATTTTCGTTATAAACGAATTTAGACCCTTTTAGGCAGGTGGCTGCTTAATGCATGTTGAAAGTCATGCAGAAAGCTCCTAGAGGAGCTTTCTGCATGACTTTCACCATGCATTAAGCTGCCACCTGTCTTAAAGATCGATAAAAATACGTATTTTAGTGTTCGGATAATCGAGGTTTTACTGTAGTTACGTCATTCAGCAAAACACCGCCACTACGGAATCCGTGATAACCCTAGATCCAGATCCAGAGCTGATATCGAGTGACCCGGCGTCTCATCAGTATCCAAACTGGTTGAAACTGGTTATATTGTTTTGAAAATAAGGCTTAGTGCTGGACAAAAGCAATGCAGGAAGTTCTTACAGGAGCTTACTGTACTACGTTTCCTTGGCATTAAGCCTTTCCTTCATTTAAAAGGAAATTCAAGCATGTGCAAACAGAGTAGACCCAGATCAAACGGCTCCTATACGAACCGTCTGATCAGGGTCTGCTCTGTTTGCTAGTTGAATTTGAAAGAATTGTCTCTTTACTTTATAAAATAGCTACAATGTTACACCTTCCATATTTCATAATAACTATTTTGTCCAGGAATATCAAGTAGGTAATGAAAGAATAAACATAAAACGGAAAGAGTTAAATATTTCTTTGTTCAATCAATACATGGTCGGTCGAGACATGTTCTACTGTGTTTGGTTGTTTGTTTTATTATTTTTTTTATCATTACTGTATGCTTTGATGATAGCGCGGATACTTCACAATGCTATTTGATTCCCAGTCTGGCAATTCACAACAGTTTTGTGAATAGAATTGATTAATTGTATAAATATTTGAAACAAAAGCTTTGTCTGAAAAATTAATTGATCTATTTGAGTTTTTTTGGCAAACAGTATTTGCACACTGTTGAGCACAGGCTATGCGAAAATTTAGCTTTGCCATAAATCCATTTATTCCTGTATTCTTTAAGAAATCCGTTCAGATGTATTACTTTGGAACCCATCCATTTATCATGCAGACGGGGCACAACAAACCAGCTATTTGTTGGAATAAGCCAAAACAAACCAGCTATTTGTTGGAATAAGCCACAACAAACCAGCTATGTGTTGGAATAAGCCACAACAAACCAGCTATTTGTTGGAATAAGCCACAACAAACCAGCTATGTGTTGGAATAAGCCACAACAAACCAGCTATTTGTTGGAATAAGCCACAACAAACCAGCTATTTGTTGGAATAAGCCACAACAAACCAGCTATGTGTTGGAATAAGCCACAACAAACCAGCTATTTGTTGGAATAAGCCATTGGCATTGATGTGTTCAGCAAACAATGCAGACCCAGTCTGGTTAGAGTGTTCATGTTTGTCTATGTCCATTTTAACCCTTTCCATGTTCAATGTTCATTCCAATTGAATATTCACTACCAAAACAGTTATAATGAAAAATGGAGGGTGGACCATTGTAACAATTTTAGAAAGTAAAGAAACAAATATATAAAACGTCATTGACAAACAGAGCAGACCCTGATCAGACCGCTCATATCTTGGTCTACTTCTACTATGTTTGCAAATGCTTGATGTGAAGGAAATGGTTCAGATACATTTGGCACTAATGGGTTGGTTTATTTGTATCCTATTTGCCACACACCTGAGAATGAGAGAAATATGTAAAGTGTACAGACGCCATTTTGACATGATTTTATCCCTTTTATTATGACGCCCTTACCTTACAGAGAAACAAGTAGAGAAAACTCAGGTAAAACGACTCCTGTGGGACTCATCTGACACGTATCGGTTCCGTTTGCTTATGAAATAATATAGATCTGATTCTGTGTTCACCCTTCTACATGCCCTCTTTGTAGCCACTGTTTAGAAGGTCTTAACCATTTCCTCATATAAACCGTTTTCACACCTTGGAAAACAGAATAGAATAAGATTAGTCAGCTCCTATAGCATCCTTTCGATCAGCGTCTTCTATGTGTGCTTATTCATTCTAATATATATGGCTCTACCTTTTCTAGCAATACCTAAACACCGTGAGCACGGTATACATGTACAGTAGAACCCCTCTAATGCGACCACTTAATGAACAATCAGGGCTGTCGTATAAGCAGGTAGTTGCTTAATGCTGGACGAAAATTATACAGAGCTTTCTGCATAACTTTATAGATATATTTATAGATAGATTTATTTCGGCAAACAGAAAACATATGGTTCACAAACACGTATCACATCATAATAAATAGTAATTCGTAAAATGATGCATAGTGAAAAACCATGGCATGCTTTCTATACCAAGGAAAACACAATAAAGAGCATGCTCTTATTTCCATTGTGGTCGAAACAGCGTTTAAACTTTTGTACTGCAATAAGCTACCGCCTGCCTTTGCAACTGTTAATTATGCCCCTATTTTGGTGGTCGCATTAGAGGGGTTTAGCTGTATATGCTATTATAAAAATCAGGTAATAAAATGTTTATGATGTCATAATGTTTTTACATGAATATTCAACAGGAAGTTTTCTGAACGGATTTCACCATATATTATGCAGACACCTGCCTAAACTGCTCTGAAGTGTTCTTTATTAAGATTCCGGTGTACAGTGGGTTTGGTGTAATGTAGTTTTTGAATACAGGATAACATGTTTGAAACATGTGCACGTAGTTGCTGAATGCAGGGTATTATTTGATCCTTGTGCATAACTTTTGTTTTGCATTAAAGATGTTTTCCTTTCGATGACAGTCTTGTTTGCGTTCTAATGGTTTAATATTCTCAGGCTAAGCGTGATATGAATGACATTTGAACACTGCTTCGACCCAAACAATACGCCGAGTAAGACAGACAGGCAGACAGACAGATAGACCATGACAGACAGACAAATAGACAGAAAGACAGACAAACAGACATACGGAGGGATAGACACACGGACAGGCGGACAATGAGACAAGGGGGCGGAGAGGCACATATACGGAGACAGAGACACAGAGACAGAGACACAGAGACAGAGACACAGACACAGAGACAGAGACACAGAGAATCAGAGAGATAAAGAGAGAGCTTGAGACAGAGACCTACCCTTTACTCGTCGTCCCAGCTGAAAGGGTCGAAATACCGATGCCACAAAAAATATGTACACCTGAAATTAACCATTCTCGAAACAACTCATTTGGCTGTAACAGTTTTAACTGACCCCACAAGTGACCTGCCTGACACCCCACCCGCCCCCAACAACAACAACAACAAAAGACTTGAAATCCAGTTGAGACAGTGAGTAACTTGGCGTCTCATCTGCATCCGAGTTGTTCGACAGTCTGTCTTAACATTCTCAAAAGTTTTAACAAATCGGAAATATGTTAACCCTTCACTTGCTGTTCACGTCAATATACCTGCCTGTAAATAGTGAAGACCCAGATGAGACAGCTCCTGCAGGAGTTGTCTCATCAGGGTCTGCACTATTTACAAGTTGATTGTGCAACAAATGCACTCCAGAGCAGTGATTGCACAGCGATATACGTGTACACAGTGAAGATATATGTAATTATACAACAGGGCATAGGTAAAGAAAGAGAAATGTGTTTTAAATTTCAGCAAGAGAAGGGTTAACGTATAGCAAATCGGAGTTTGATCAGACAGCATAATTATGTCCATCAGACGCAGGTTTCATATTAACCACACAATCGACCACTTTGTCCATAAACAAGGCCAGTAAACTTCTGATGAAACTGTATTAATGTGAAAACTTAACATTTACCTTGATGATTATTTAGGTAAGAAACAGTGACAGTATGACTATTAATTTGTTGTTGTGATAATGAACACAAACATATGACCAATGCGTATTCAGCTTTGCCTTACAGTAAAACCTCTCTATAACGGCCACTTAATTGTGTTAATTAATTGGTATTTAGGGCAGGTGGCTGCTTAAAGCAAGGTGAAAGTGAAACAGAACGCTCCTATAGGAGCGTTCTGTTTTACTTTCAACTTGCTTTAAGCAGCCACCTGCCTTTAGCACAAAATAATTGATGTAATTTAGTGTCCGTTATAGAGCGGTTTTACTGAATTTAAGCATTAACGATGGACCGAATGGTGTTTAGAACATACCCGTATTACATACCCGTATTATAATCATGGCATGATGTGGTTTAGCCTGTTCCGTTGCAAACCTTTGTGAGAGGTGCAGACCCTGATCAGACAGGACCTGTAGGAATAGCATAGCATTCAACGAACTCTTTAGATAGTTTTGATCCAGCTACATCAGACGACGTAGAGAAATAATTAAGGCACCCCCGCAAGTCCTGTGAACTGGACCCAATACCTACATGGCTGTTAAAGCCATGCCTTAATGAACTGCTACAGATTTTGACAAAAATTGCAAACTTCTCTTTAGACACTACGTTCCAAAATATTTCAAGATGTCACATGCCAGGTCCTTTCTAAAGAAACCTGGTCTCGATTCAAATGAAGTTAAGAACTATAGGCCTGTATCAAATTTGCTATTTGTCTTCAAGGTATTGGGAAAAGTGGTCACAAACACACTGAGTCCAACTTGACCTCAAAAATCTACATGAGCATCATCAGTCTTCATACCGAAAGCATCATTCAACAGAGACTGCTCTTCTGAAAGTTCTAAACGACATCCTTCGGTCCCTGGATAAAAACGAAATTACAGTACTGGTGATGCTGGAATTATCGGCCGCATTTGACACTATCCATCATGAAGCGTTGCTAAAACGCCTGGAATCAGACTTCAGAACCATTGGAAAACCCATTGAGTGGATTACCTCCTATCTGAAACAACGCTACCAAACAGTCTCAATAGATGGAGAATTGTCCACTCCAGTTAAAATGGAATATAGCGAGCCACAGGGATCGGTCTTAGGACCAAACATTACACCATGAACACAAAACCTGTCAGCTCAATCTGAAGAAACCATGGACTTGACCACCACTTTTATGTTGATGACTCGCAGTTATACATGTCATTTAAGCCAAAGGACATTTCCTGTCAACAAGTAGCCTTAACACGAGTTGAGGACTGTCTAATAATTATATTCTCTTGGATGCACCAGAACATGCTGAAGCTGAATACCGAAAAACTGAGGTCATCCTGTTCCACACAAAATAACCCACAAAAGTAGCTAAAGACATTCATGTACAGGTAGAATCCTCTAAAATCAAACCATCGCTGTGTGTGAAAAATCTTGGTGCAAGGTTTGATTCACAAATGGGTATGAAACCGCTCGTGTGTAGACCTAGTTACGCACAGCTCCGGCAAATGGGCCATATAAGACAATACCTATCACCTAATGATACCAAGACTTTGGTAAACTATCTGGTTATATCAAAACCTGACTACTGCAACTCATTGCTGCATGCAATTTCAAATCAAAAAGCACACTACGAAAACTTCAAAGGGTGCAAAACACAACAGCCCGTATCATAACCAAGACTTCTCGATATAATCATATCACTCCGGTTTTGAGTGAAATTTCCTGTCTTCCGGTTCAACATCGGATCGAATTCAAAATTTTGACTCTTAAGTACAAAGCCATTCATAACGAATGCCCCAAGTACATTGTCGACATGCTTGGCGTGAACAGGCCTCGCAGAGAGTTAAGGTCACTAAGTTGTTCAGCGACATTGGTCGTACCAAGAAGTCGTATGGTAAAATACGGGGATGGGATTTTCGTTCTTGCAGCTCAAAAGTTTGTTCAGCCTCAATTGTCTTACAAACGCATTCTTCTCATCGTGCGAAAAACTAGAGCGCATTATTCTCACAAAAGTGAGAAGATTGCGTTCGGACCACATGGTGGGCCCTTGCATCGGAACACATTTTTCTTACTAGATCAAACAAAATACCTAGCTCATTTTCTCCATATAGTTAAAAGAACTATAAAATATACAAAATCATAAAATTTATCAAAATTTCTCTTAAGCACAGGTTTGTAATGATTTTTTACCCTGTGTTTGTTTGTGATTTGTGTCGAATTTTAGTGCAGGAACTGAAGTTAAATGCCCTGTAAAGTGGGTTGACCGAACCTTTCCGTTTTGCAATAAATACTCACTTTGCAATAGATTATTGAAATTACATGTAGTTATGTTTTTGCACAACGGTTAGTTATATCATTTTGTTTGTTGTTGGTCTAACATCAATAGTATGATGTGAATTTCAAGGTTAAAGTTATTGCATAAATTCAAGACGAACAAGTCAGCAATGTTACAACGCAACAGTTTCACGTAGCATTAGTTAAGTACAATTCCCCTTTATGACAAAACAGCAATAATTAATTTGATTTCACATTTTTTGTTTTATCATTGTGCAAAACTATATGTATGTATATCGTGTGCGCATTTGAGTGAGTTGGGGTACATGTACATGCATTGTGCATTTAATTGTGTCAAAATGCGTTCTGTTGATCTATTGTTTATTTTATAATTATTGCTAATCAAACGCACCAAGGAAAACATTTAGGTCACCTTTAAAATAAGATTTGGGGTAGTAATCCGAAACCTTCTAGGTATTGAGCATATTAAAAGAAAAAAAATCAAATTATCTTACCCGCATTTTCACATTAGAAAAATTCGTTCGTACCTACAACCCCAGGGCAAATACACGAACGTATGTTTTCAAGCAGAAACATGTGGGAAATGCGCGCGTGTTTTTTCTCTCGATGAGAATATTGCGCGCGCGTTTTTTGCACGGTGAGAATATTGCGCACGCGTTTTTCTTACGTGAGAAGAATGCGTTTATAAGGAATTTGAGGCTCAATAACCTCTACCGCCAGGCATCAGAGACGTCAGCGCACTGGCATCTTTTAAAAATTGTCTAAAAACGCATATCTTCAACATGTTTTGCTAGGATATTACCAGGAAAAGAAAACGTAGCTAATAATTATCAATCATGATGACTGCTGTCTTAGTCACGGAGTATCGATCCTGCCATTCTCTTGTGACGGTCGGGACATTTTCGAATCCCTCCCCATTCGAACATTTCCTTCTTGCCAAATTTTGATTGAGGAACATCCTGTCAGTTATTTTAATTGGGCACTGTTTGTAGGCACTTGATGTGTGTGTGTCGTGTTGTGCTGGGTGGTGGATCTTGATGGCAGTGATAGCCCCTGATCTCTTTGAAACCGCAGGGTTTGCGGCTCTGGCGGCATTGTGCGCCTCATTTCAGTGTCAGTTCAACTGATTTTACGATACTCCTGCGCCAATTTTACATACTGGGTGTTTATATTGTTGGTATGCTTGCAATGTTTGTATTGCATTGTGTAGTTTTTATGCATTAGCTACAAATTTGACCTTTTCTGTTAATCCATTGCCCTACATGTATAAGGCAATATCTTATGTATAGTGTTGTATGCCAATTCAGGTGGCTCTGGATCGTATCTGTATGCCGTACTGACACTGTACATATAATGTTTCATTAGAGTTTTAGTGATATGAGTGGGCTGACACAATATAGTCACAGTATGCGTCTCTTTCCTTTGATTTACGGCCATAAAAACGTACAGAAAAGGATGGTTTTGTTTTGTATGTGTTCTATTGTTCTATGATCCTTAACCCTTGCCGGATCTGTGATTATCTATGCAAACAGTTTGGATCCAGATGAGACTACGAGTAACTCGGTATCTCATCAGGATCCAAACTGTTTGTTACAGTGACAATTGATTTTGAAACAAAAAAGAAGAAAATCAAAAGAATGAAATTCTGTTGCAGACGACAAAGTTAGCAGACGACAGAGTTTGGCAGCGAAAGGGTTAAATTAATTTCATCTTTAATATTTTTATCGCTATCTCTGTCTTAAATTTCGTGTATTTTACATAATTATATATACTCACGTTTTGTACATGCAAATTATTTATGTGAATTGTTTTTGAACGTACATATCCTATGTGAAAATAGCGCTGTATTAATGCGGTATAATAATAACAATAATAATAATAATATAATATAATAATAATAATAATAATAATAATAACAGTCGGGTCAGTGTCTGGTCCAGTATCTGACAGTGTCTGGTAAATATCTGACCAGTGTCCGGTCAGGGTTTGGTCAGTGTCTTGTCAGTGTCGAGTTTGCCTATGTTCTGTTTTGCTGAAATGTTACAAATCTGATACTCCTCATCAACACACACTGGTTGACCTTTCACATGGTATGGTGTCTCTTTAAACATTCATTAAGCCAATGTTTAGTATTTCTCTCACGATTAATTGTACAATGTAACAAGGAGAAAGGTCAATGTTTATTTAAGTTTCTAATAATGTGTGTTTGATCTTTAGTCATTAAACGCACGGTTCAAGTGTTTAACGCTTTACCTGCTATTGATGAAACCGTGCTTGCCAATGAAAACAGTTTGGATCAAAGTGAGACGCAGCATAATGTGTCGTCTCATCAACATCCAAACTGTTTGACGCTTTGACCATAGTATTTGAAAGAAATGAGAAAAAGTTTCTTTTAAGAACTGACGCAGATGGCAAGTGTTTCAGACAATATAATTCTTAACGTGCAAACAGTTAAAATTGGCCAACAATGCGAGCAAATTGTGTTGATAGATAATGGACAAGTATTAACTCTTATCCCGTTCATTAAGATTTGTTTAACATTTTTGAAAATGGATTTATCTCACTCCCTCATATTGACGCCTGTTGACGTCTCTGTGAAAGTCACTGTTTTAAACCATCGTGATAAATAGAGCATTTACTCCATAGAAGCAACTGTTCTGTTTATCACAATGGTTTCAATACTACAAATTTCTAAAATTTCCCTTTTCTCTAGTAAATGCTCCTTTTCGGTAGATTTAGTCAGAGGTTGGGTCTAAAAATAGCCTATGAGGTAATGGGTAAAATCCAGATGGAAGACGGATTACATGTAACTTTGCATCTCATCAGGATCCAAACTGTTCCACACTGGCAATAGTTTCTTAATCCAGAGCTACAGCTACTATCGCCATTTCTCCACTAAACGTTATACATGTACTGTGTCCACTCTTTAGAATCGTCTCTTCGAGATACAGTATAGGGTTTGGTGAAGAAATAAAGGAGATATTCTTGAACATGTTTAAATTGATGTATTTTTATCTGGACCTCTGTAATAAACGTATCGAAAGTAGGCAAATACTATGGCCCAGGCAAGAATTGAAGCAGACAGTATTTGTTTTTTACAGCAAAGTAAGGGAAGAAAACATTGAAAGCACAGCGTGTGATTAAATGTTTATTTGGTCAGTGTTTAACCTTGCTGGACACGTGAGTGTTATAGGTTTTCGATGGTGTTGAATAAACATTGCACTGTGAAATTAACACATGGGAATAATTGATTACTTACGGGCCGAGGGTACTTAACCAGTTCCCCGCTGTCAAAACATATTTGCTAAAAGTTGGACCTATCGCAATGTTGGCTACTTGCAATACAGTAAAACGTTTGATAAACTACTGACCAAGTTTCATGACCGATGTGTTTTATAAACAAAAACTTTTGAACAAGTGTGAAACAACTTGGATCCTGATGAGACGCCAATTAACCCGGAGCTTCGTTTTAACCATTTGCCTCATATAAACGTGTTTTCACGCATTTGCAAACAGAGTAGACCCAGATCAGATGGCTCCTCTAGGAGCCATCTGATCAGGGTCTTCTCTGTTTGCTAATGGCATTTTGGTAGATCTGTTCCTTTACCTTCTAAAATGGCTACAATATTCCATCTTCCATATTCCGTTGTAACTATGTTGTCCAGGAATAGTCAGTAGGTATTGAAATTTAAAATAAACACAGAACAGGGAACCAGGGTTAACCCAGACTGTTTGCAAATTTGACCAAGTTCGGAACGGGTAAAATTGTAAAGAAAACCCATTATCATGCTAAGAGCTAGCGGCTTTGCCTCCAGATGAAACACCTAATATAGTGAAAACTTGACCATTCGAACACTCCAATTACCATTATTGATCTTTAACACAGGTGACAGCTTAATGCAGAGTGCAGGTCATACAGCAAACACATATAGGAGCTTCATGCATGATGTTCACCCTGCATTAAGCCGTCATCTACCTTCAGAGGCACATTACTATAATTTCGTAGTATCGAGCTTTTCTGTAAATCGAAATCCAATCAGGAACCAAGTTAACCTTTTACGTCATGAACATACATACAAGAAATATATAAGAAACTTAGCTGATATTTTATAATGGCATATGAACACATAGTTCTGATTATGGCAGAAACTGTACAATAGGTCTTTACTGTTTCATAAGCAAACAAATCAGACCCTGACCAGACTGCTACTGGATCATGGGCCGTCTGATCTGGGTCTTTACTGTTTGCGGAGGCGTCGATATGCGTATTGATGGGGTAAAGTGTTAACCTTCTACAGATCGAAGTTTGTTTACAGCAGATTAACCCTTCGCTTGCTGAATTTTAAAATACATTTCTCCTTCTTTACTCATGCCCTGTTGTATAATATACATATATCTGTGTACGAGTATTTCGCTGTGCAATCACTGCTGTGGAGTGAACTGGTTGCACAATCAACTTGTAATTAGTGCAGACCCTGATGAGACAGCTCCTGCAGGAGCTGTCTCATCTGGGTCTACACTATTTACAGGTAGGTATATTGACGTGAATAACAAGCGAAGGATTAAGACAAAATGACTCTACACGTTTTTAACTCATTCCCTAATACTGATATCTTTTGACGCCCCTGTAAAGGTCACTTTTTGAAACCATTGTGATAAATACAACATTTGCTCCACTGGAACAAATGTTGTATTTACCACAATAGTTTCAAAACTAAACAGTTCTAAAATGTTCCCTTTTTTCTAGTAAATGGATTTCTGTAGATTTATTTAAAAATAGGTTAGGTCCAAATTAGCCCACAAGCGGGTTGATAAAAACAATTTAGATCTTTATAGACAGGTTGCTTTCTTTATTTAATATTTATGTAAGAAATTATGAGATTTTGCATCTTTTTCAGCTATGTTTGTTTTATATATATATTGGCACATGCAATTTTGAATGTCCTTTTATTTGTACAGTGTAGCAATCGAAGAGTTGTTTCTATTATAATTATTTAAGCAAGCAGGACAGAACATGATCAGACGGTTCGTACATGAACATTTGATCAGGGTCTACCCTGTTTGCAAAGGCGTGAAAAAGTGTTGAGCAAAGTATGAGAAGGGGGTTGATGCAGGGTGAAGAAGCTTTAATGCGCGACATTTATACACCATTAAGCTGCAATCAGTCTTAATGAACACCGCTGCTATAACGTCGAACGTATGGTTTTTAAATACAAATGCATGTATCCAATATACAGCTGTTACACGTATGTTCCAAAATGAGACGAACTGATAGTCCGAATTTACATGAATATCGTGCGAAGTTGATCATAAATTCAAACGGTGAGGTCAGTCATTTTTCTACTGGCATCCAATCACACCCAGTCTCGTAGTTACCCAGCCGGTGTATGTTAATGGATTCAGGCGCACACATCGACCAAGTATGGGAGTGACAAGGCTGTGGGTCACGTAGCTCGTGTCGTCCGTATTGCCCGTGAATATCTGAGAAAAAATACGAAAGGTTACAAAACAACAACGCTCTACGGCAAATGCCCATCTTAAGTATTTTTAAACAGTGTAGAACTAGATCAAACGAATAAGGTGTCTGGTCAGGCTCGGTACTGTTTGTTACCCATCAAAGCAAATTCTGTATGTGTAATGTTTGAAACCACTCTGATAAACAGAGCATTTATTTCATAGGAGCAAAACCCCTCTCTTTATTACAAAAATGGTTTAAAAACAACTTAATTAAAAAAGCATGTCTTCAGTAAATGCTCCTTTTCAATAGATTTAATCAAAGAGGGTAAAGAAGAGAGTGCTTTTAAAAGGTGTTACTATGACAGAGGTTTTCAAAGGGATGGGGGTCCCCACATTTGACGCGTTTCAAAAATACATAAAATATACAAAACTCATTTGTTTATGTGCAGAAAAAGTAGTATATCGCAAGAAAACCTATGCAGTAAACTTTGAAATTCAAAAAACATCAATGTGTTTGATATCAACGATCCCGATTTTTAACCCGATGTTTCAGTTTTATTCGGGATGGGTTTTAATTTCGTATCTGTTCGTGCTCCTCGCGTCTCTCCGACCACTTCCGAGAAAAGCTGTTACGTAAACAATGGAGGGATTGACTGACAATCGGCAATACGCGGAAAATTTGAACGGAAAAGGCCTATAATACTTTGTTGTAGAACAAAAATTATAGGTATTGGTGAATCGGTTTATTTTGTATCGTAGGGGCATTTTTCGACATAAGTTCAAATTGACAATCTTCATAATAATGATTTGGCATAACAAATACCAAGTTTTATGATATTATTGAAAATATACGTACATTGTAGGGACTTCCTCTTTAAATTCTGAAAGGGGGGTGATCCCCGAGATAAAAAATTGCAACACAAAAAGAGAAAATTGCAGACTCGGTTTTATTGAGTCTGTTCATGAACAGTAATTGAAAGTGCAATACTGCTCACGCCCCCTAGCACCGGCTTAAGCGGTATTCAATTTTCAAAACAAGAAGTACTGAAATTCATGATCTCGAAGGATCAGAAGGTATATACTTACAACAATACATAAATCATTTGTTTATATGCTAAAAATAAGTACATCGTAAGAAATCCGATCAAATAAACGCTGAGGAAGTCAAAAACTGCATGTGCTCAATATTGAAGTCGTACCCGATGTTATTCGCCAATGAATTAGATTTATTCGGGTTGGGTTTTTTCCTAACTGTTCAAATAGTTGCACTATTTTGTTGTAGAAAAACAACCCATAAGAGTATACCTGATGAAGGCGGCTTATTACGTATAATTGGTGCACTTTTTATATCAGTTCAATTGGCAATCGCCGTAAGATTAATTGGTCGTATGCAAAACCATATCTTACAATTTCATTGAAAATATTCGTTTATTATAGAAATTATCAATTTAACCCAATACTCCATGAACATTCATGTCAGAAAAATGGCATCATGAATATTAATTAGATTTGTTATAATAGCGCGTGGACACATGAATGTTTGGCTATGAAAAACTATAAAATCAGATCTGTTTTATATCATAATCAAACAGAGCAAAACCTGATCATAAAGGAGCTGTCTGATCTGGACATACTTTCTCGCAAAGGTATAACAAGCTGTATTAATGGAGTACAGAGTTCAAGACGATCACTTAATTTACAGGATTGAAACACAGTATTTCTTATCCAGAGTCATATACAGTAAACACTCTCTAAACCACAACCCTAGTAGAGAAGAATAGATAACTGCTTATTACAGGGAGTAAGTCATGAAGTTAATCTCATAGATGAGCTTTTACTTTGCATCTAGCTGCCTAGCTGCCATCCGTCTCCAAGACATATATTTATACTAACGTGAACGTCAAGTTTAGAGGGGTATACGGTATATTATTATCATACCTTATCCTGTCCACCGCCGTCCTGGATCGCGGTGTAGGTGAGACAGTCAATGCTGTACAAGAACCGATAGGTTCCCACCCACTGACCATGGCTACAACAAGAGCCTTGAGTGGTAAAACCAGTGATGTTTTTGGCCGTCAAAAAATCAATCTGTCAAAATAAGCCTCACTATATATAAGTTATTTTACTCTTTGCCTGATTAATATTCATTTAAGAAATAAACTTTAATAAATATATGAAGAAAATTACTTTGCTAAGCAACTATAACAGCATATGAAAATATAAAGGTTTGGCTATGACCAAATGTGTAGAATATATTAGCAAGCAAGGCAGACTCTGGTCACACAGTTCCTACAGGAGTCTACTCTGTTTCTATAAAACAAAAGTCTATAGTAAAACCTCTCTATAACGACCATTAAATTACATCAAGTTTTTGCATTAAAGGAGCTTTCCGTTTTACTTTCACCTTGCTTTAACCCTTTCCCTCATATAAACGTGTTTTCACGCATTTGCAAACAGAGTAGACCCAGATCAGACGGCTCCTAGAGGAGCCGTCTGATCAGGGTCTGCTCTGTTTGCTAATAGAATTTGATAGATCTGGTTCTTTACTTTCTAAAATGTCTACAATGTTCCACCTTCCATATTTCTTTATAACTATTTTGTTAATGAATATTCAGTAGGTATTGAAATTTGGCCTAAATACAGAACAGGGAAAGGATTAAGCAACCACCTGTCCTAAATACCAACCAATTAACACAATTTAGTGACCGTTATAGCGAGGTTTTACTATATATCAGACGAAAGGTAAACTCGTACATTGCAAACTGCTGATAGGCGACAGGAGTTATAAAACGGTCCAATGTTATAAAACTTCTGAGTCTGAGTACATTCTGACGTATGTGATTGGTCAGATTTTGAGCATGCTCATACTCTCCGTACACCGGGCCAATACATTACTGCTCTGCCGAATGTTCATATAAAATAGTAAGTACATGTATAATCAATACAGGATTTTACATGAGTCTTAATTACACATTGTGTTTATGAAACGAGTTTACTATAATAATGTGACACGAGCTTTAGCGAGTGTAATATTTATTATAGTAAACGTGTTTCGTAAAAAAACATTTTGTAATGAATACGAATGTAAGATTCTCTTTATCACATCACCCTTGAAATTGCCACAGACTATATCTGACGTCTGTTTCAGCCATTGTATACAGTGTAGTGCAGTTGTTTTAAACCGAAACAATCATCGTGTTAATCTTCTACTACAAAAAATATAATAATCTAATTATTATGCATCATTATTTCTTACATGAATATTCCCGGAGCAAAGGTTCAATATATACAGTAAGCTCCTCTAAACCGTTAACTTAAGTATGAATATCGGCCTTAGAGATAGGTTGCAACTTAATACAGGGTGACAATCATACAGAAAGCTCCTGCAGGAGATTTAAGTATGACTTTTACCCTGCATTAAGCAGCCATCCACCTAAAAGTATGTAAATTCTTCTCTACTGGAATACCGGTTTAGAGGTGGGTTTTTTTTACTGTAAGTGGTCAGACATTCACCTGTAGGTATTCGGCTGTGCCTGTAGTACCCGCGCTCCAGTGGGAAGCGTCGTCCAGTCGCCCATAATGCGGAAGATATGCAGTGCTCCATTCGGACGAGGCTGTTATCTGGCTATCTGCCACAACGCTCATGAGATTCCCACAACCAACAACTATGGAAAGAATAAATGAATAAAAGTTTGTACTTCACTACACTATTTATATAATGTAGACAATTGTAATCTTTTACTCCATGAATACACATGTAAAATAATGACGTCATAAATATTAATTAGATAAATTGTTATAATAGCACATGGACAAAGACATTTCTGGCCATGGTGAAAACTGGAACCATATCTATATTAGTGCAAAAGCAAAAACGAGTAGACCCACATCAAACGGCTCCTATACAGACGGGTCCAATGGGAGCGGTCTGTTCTGGGTCTACACTTCTTTTTGCAAAGGCGTAGAAAGGGGTATTAAAGTGTTAAAATGTTTAATCACTTGATTATAACGCAGGAGTTTATGATACAGTAATGTAACATCGATTAAGCGACATGCTTAAAACCTCTCTACCTATATTTTGGACATTCATGCAAGAAATATTTTCATTAGGTGCATGAATTGGATGAATGTCTTTATTGGCACATGAACACAGAGAAATCTGACCATGGTACACGCTACGGACTCGGACCTATAGTATTCCATAAGCAAACGGCGAAGGTCCCCATCATATGTTTCCTACAGAAGTCCTATGCACTGATCTACTTTGCTGGCAAATCGTCAACGGCGAATTAAAGAGGAAGTCCCTACAATGATCGCATATTTTCAATAATATCATAAAACTTGGTATTTGTTATGCTCTATCATTGTTATGAAGGTTCCCAATTTGAACTTATATCGAAAAATGCCCATGTGATACAAATAAACCGATTTCGTCAATACTGATAATCTTTGTTCTACAACACAATATTATCGGCATTTTCCGTTAAATTCTTCCGCGTTTTGCCGATGATCACCCGATCCCTCCATTGTTTACGTAATAGCTTTCTCGAAAGTGGTCGGAGAATCGCGAATAGGGCGAACAGTCACGAAACTAAAACCCAGCCCGAATAAAACTGAAACATCGGGGAGTAAATCGAGATCGGCGATATCAAACACATGGATGTTTTGTCACTATACATGGTAATTGAATGGGTTTTCTTGCGATATACTACTTATCAACATATATGCGTTTTGTATATTTTAAGTTTTTTTGAAACGCGTCAAATGTAGGGACATCCCCTTTAATGAGGTAAAGAGTAAATTGCAATGGGGTGTTTAGCCCTTCACGCTAATAATACTCTTGTAAGAAACTAATTACACCAGAATATTAATTAGATTATATTTTTATAATAGCATTTGGTACATGGATTGTTTGCCACGGCAGATACTATGATCATTTCTATATTATATCATCAGTAAACAGTGCAGACCCTGATCAGACGGCTCCCACAGAATAATGTATATCTGATTTTACAGTTTCTGCAATTATCATAATTCCAGATATGCCATTATAGAGATTCGTCCATTTAATATATTCATACTACTTCTTACATGAATATCCATTAGGTAAAGGCATACAGCTGTACTTACAATAATGTGTGCTTACAGAAGCAGAACCGTTGTTGTAATATTACACATACATGTATACTGTCTTATTCTATATGATCAGTCTTTAACCCTTTCCTTAATGAGAGAGAGAGTGTTTTTTGTGTGAGACTGCCGGGATAGCGTTAAAACCGAAAGTAGCTCGATATCACCATTTAGAGTACACAGATGTGAATTAGGTTTTACGGTACTTAGACGCTAAATATGTCACATAGTGTCCCTTAATGAACATTTATGCATGAATTAATCACATTTTTCCATAAGCAAACAAGGGGTTCTACGGAAGCTCCCCTGGGAGCATCTGCATGACCTTCAATCTGAATTGACCAACTATACGCACTGTAGTTTCCTTTCACCACCAATGTCGTAAAAGTGCACCACGACAAATAGAGCAGTCCAAGATCAGACGCGGCGTCTGATTAGGGACTTCACTTTTTGCCTTAGTCTCTAGTTCTATATAATTATGTGGTTTATTCCTTTGAAATTTAAAGTTATTTAATATCATTTCTTAAATTTAACGGTTTGTTTTAACAAAATGAGTTGCAAACGACAATTATAAAGTTGGCTCCAAAAGGGTTAAGCAATAATGAAATGTATTCGAAATTTGGTATTTCTCGTATTTTCAAATGTAAATCGCAGAATAAATTCATATAAATAAACAGCAATAAGCTTTTAGTCGACATCTCGCTATTTTTGACTATAGTAGCATTTTAAAACAATTTGGATCCAGATGAGACGCCGAGTAACTCGGCATCTCACCAGTATCAAAGCTGTTTGACACTCAATCAATAGTTTCGCAAACATGTGGAGCCGCATTGCATTATATCCAAATTTAAACAAGGTCTTCTTTTTCCATAGCGCGATGCGTTTTTATGAAAGCGCGCGTTCTCATAATTTAAAACATAATGACATATAGTAGAACCCCTATAAACCGGGCGTTCAATTTAGTATTAATATCGGTCTTGGAGACTGACGACAGCTTAATGCAGAGTGAAAGTGATGCAAAAAGCTCCTCTATGAGCTTTCTGCCTGACTTTTACACTGCATGAAGCAACCACCTGACTTAAAGTATCCAAATTCTTCTTTTCAAGAATTCCAGTTTAAAGGAGTTTCACTGTGCAGTAGAAACTGTTTTAATCCTTTAACCAATAGCCAAACATCCAAACCTTTATCTGACACTGATAAAGGTATGCCTTATCTGATTATCAATAAGCAATACCCATGTGGTAAGCGGTACACACTCTCACCAATACCATTTATTGGAGCTGTTGGAAAATTAGTTGAATCTGACAGCTGTCCTTTCCAATCCCTTATAACTGCATTTGTGCTCCCCATTAGCATTATATGTAAATGAAAAGTTTTTAGAGAATTCAATTATATTTTTGATGGTGTCAATATATCTGCAGAATTGACCTTACAATATCTGTTTAATATTTTCGGGACAGTATCCTATCGCCTGCTATTCAAAATAACATTTCCGAACAGCTTTGATCCAGATCAATGATTAGTTCATTCTTTCAGCGTGGACCCAGAGGTAAAGGGTTAAGCGACCTTATATTGAGTTGACAAAGGAATCTTAAAAACCAGACGGTTGCCTAATACAGGGCAAACGTAACACAGAACGCTCTTACAGGACCTTTCTGCATTAGATTCTACCTGTACTAAGCTATCACCTGCCTTACTGATCCATAATTAGACAGCCTTTTGATGTTTGCTTAAGACAGATTCTACTGTATTGTGATATTCTTGGCTGTAGCAGGAGCTATACTATCAGATTTATATACTTTCGTAAGCAAACAGCACTGGCGTTGATCTGACTATTCCCAAGGGCCGTCTAATGTTGGTCTATGTTTTATAAAAACCACCAGACGGAGTCACGATTAGATAAATGGTTAAGAAGAAACAAGAACTCTAAAGATTATTCTCTTTTGTTAAAAAACCCCCAAACAACTAAAAATCCAACAAAAACAACAAAACAAAAACCGAATAGATTTACCTGACGCTTGCTTGTAAAACTTTGCTCCTTGAAGTGCAGATGATTGACCAATGCATGCAAAGTAGTCCGTTATACCATAGCATGTCTGGCTTGTCCTGTGTACAACTACGCCAGTACAACCCGGCGTTGATTCACACAGGTAGGTGCATTCTATAGAACTCCGCGAAGCTGCCTCAAAGGATACTAAACTGTTATCACATAGTTTGTCAGTCAATGAGGTGTCCAAAATATATTTATTAAAATTTGATGATGCATTAATTTCCCCAAGTATCATCCAAGCCAAATACGTTAAAAGCAACATCCTCGGTGCTTCATCAGTAGACTTAGTAGGATTAAGAATCGAATAATACGGTACAATTGTGGAAAGGCGCGCCAACCAATGGCTTATTGTCAAAGCAGTTTAATAATTAACAAACTCGACGAGCACGTCCTCTAGTGGCAACTACACGATTGGTCTCAATTATTTTGATATGTTTATGTTGGCAATTATCCAAATGTAAACACATACTGTCCGTTTAACTTCTGATCTGGGGTTAATTTACTTAATGCTGACTCTTTATTCAAACATTGAGAAAGAACCAAGTGTCAAATAACTTGGATTCTGATGAGATACCGAGTAACTGAATCCATATTGTTTGCAGCTTAGTGAGCAAATAAGTTTTATTAGCAAGAAAAAGGTTTAGTGCAATGTTATATACTAGATTTAATGCAAAGTTCTGAGTACGAATTGATTTTTCTCACATAGCTTCCCTTATCTCCGTGTTAGAAAAACGGTGTTTAAAGATTCCCTGATCTGTAACGCGTGTAAGATCACTTTAGAACATAGATGACGTCATACGTCAAATATGACGTCAAACCATGGAAACCGATGTTTACATGTCATTTAAACGGCGAAAATACATTGTTTTATGTGCGAAAAAGAATCTGATGCTCGTTATCTTTTAAGATTACATGTTCCTAAACTCACTAACACTGACATTTTCTAAGGCTCGTTTAGGAACATGTGATCTTAAAAGACAACTCGCAACAGATCCTCTATTTCTCCCACTCTCAATTCGGAATACTCGGCGGTTTTCGGCATACGGGTCATGTAAAAAGAAAGTTGTCACGTGACGTAGAAGATATAGATGCTTGATTCTTTTTCTCGCTGAAATACGCCCTAAAACCAAGGAAATTAACGAAGTTTGTGAAGTGCTACTTTACAGTGAGTAATACGAATTCCATATCTAATAGCAACAAACTGCAGCATAACTTTAGGTGTGACAACCACAAACGTTACGTTTCGGCGTAAAATATAAATGACTGAGTGACTACAAAACAACGTCTTCGGTTAATTAAATAGGCCTTTGAAGTGTTTATATGATGAATAGAATTTCACATTCGTGCTAATTACTTATGTTAATTTCAATTCATAAGGTTGTTGCCTATAGAAATGTTGGTATAATTCTGTAAAAGTTCCTTCCCATGTATTGATTTTAGCCAATCGCGCGTATGAATACACCAGACAAGGGGGTCCAGATAATGATTTCCAGTACGGCTATTTTTAGTAACTCAGCTTATCTAGCACGTCTGAGAAGCGAGAAACATGCATCTTCCATGTCACATGACTATAACAGTGACGTCAGCAAGACGTCAGAATATGCTTATGATGTGTTGTTTCATGCAGAAAATAACGCCGAATATAAATGAGGTTGTAACAGTTTTGTGTGTTGTCTCAATAATTCATTTATAGATTCAAGAAAAATAATGAAAACAGCTGTCTCATCTGATAATGTTGAGCTGTTTTAACATTGCTTTTCCGACCCAATTACTCAATGCCAAAGGTTAAAGTGTATTCATAAGTTAATTGACGTAATTGTAGCATTCCTTCTTGATGTAACAGAATTCCATTGGATGACATACTTTCGTTTTTCGGTACATACTTCGTATGTACTTTAGAATGCCGAGATTGTTGCAGATGTCGATGTTTTAACACCTAAAGCGGCCAGAAAATGAGCTGCAAATTTACACCGAAATTGGGGATCTAGATATTCTCGTAAATCTGTATTTGGTGGGAAAAATCCACTATTCGTTAATTCAAGAAAGATAGAAATATCTCACACTCGGGATCAGAAAATCAAGGAAGGCCTCAACTTCCTTGAATTTCCGACCCTCGGGTATGATATTTATATTCTTCATGGATACTCATGGTGGATTCTTGTGGTCTAGTACATGTATACAACCGCATGTTATCCGTCTGCGTGTCTTTAGTCAAATCAATATTTTCGAGCGTTTATCCCTTCGCTTGCTATTCACGTCAATATACCTACATGTAAATAGTGAAGACCCAGATGATACAGCTCCCGCAGGAGCTGTCTCATCAGGGTCGGCACTATTTACACGTTGATTGCGCAATCAGTGCATTCTACAGCCGTGAATGTACAGCGAAATACTTGTACAGAGTGAAGATATATGTAACTATTTAACAGTACATGGGTAAAGAAGAAGAAATGTATTTTAAAATTCAGCAAGAGAAGGGTTAACCTACAGTTAAACATCCCTATACAACTCCCACTCATAAGACGTTTTCATGAGACTATGGGACAGACAAGCGGTAGCTTAATACAATATACTGATTTTCCTTTGTCCTGCTGAGCAATATATTTTAATTCAACTGTTCATCCAACACTACATTTTCAAAATTCAAATCTATAATTAATCAGTTTGTCTGTCGAAATTCAAACACGGCGTTAAACGGTTTGGTTCCTTGTGAGGCGCCTGGGTAGGTATTTACTCATTTTCCCGCGACCGGCTAAAAATTTGATATGTTTACTTTCCTAGCAAGTATTGTATATAATGATTAACCAGGTATTCTCTCTAGTGTCGCCTGTCCCGCAACCGTGCGTCCCATGTAGACACAGCATAGATTAATATACTGATAGACACGGGTCCCGGGGTTATAAATCATTTTGCTTGATCCTCAGATCATTATCAAGCATTTGACTGGCCAAGATCTGGGCTTACCCAGAATCTAACCAGTCAGATACATGAGAATGATCTCAGACTTACTCAGACTCAGACGTTTTATAACCATGGACCCTGGAGCAGAAGAATACTGCACAGAGTCGAGACGAGAGTCGAGATTTCAAGTTGAAGTCGCTTCAGAAAGAAATAGTCACAGTAATAAACACGTATTGCATAATATCGAAATCGATATGGCGTATCGGCATTGCTGCACTACAGACACTGATAAGCGATGTACACAAAATAAGAATTCTGTCAAGTTTGATTGCAGAAAAATCTGTGCAGAAGATTCAATGCCTTCTCAACCTTTTGAAGCAATCTATCTTATGAGCTGGCTCAACACTGTTCGCAATGTCTAGATATCTATTTCGGCATAGATAAGGTCATTATATACATTGCTGGGATTCCGCTTAATCTGTGTTTAAATGTATGAAATGAATAAGTTACCTATTCTGCATTAAATACATTATAAATAATAAAATACACGTTAACGGCGGAAAACTAGTGAACTGACATTCGTTTACAGTGAAGATCCAGCTCAGAGAGCTCATAGTGTCTGCACTGTTTGTCATTCAAAATCATCTAGCAACTTCAAGCACTTTCATACTAACCCTTTCACCACGTGTCACCACATGTCGTTAAAATGCACCACGACCAATAGCGCAGTCCCAGATCAGACGCCGCCTTTTAACATTTTGTCTCAATTTCTATTTCTATATACATGTACATGTATGTGCTTTATTCCTTTGAAATTTGCATTTATTTATCTCATTTCCTTTTTTACCAAATAACTTAATAAAAGTTGTTTTCAGACGAAAATTAGAAATTTTGCGCCGACAGGGTTGAACCGGACATTTTTCAAAATCTAATTTGGGTTGTCTTAGATAGGACGAAAAGCAAACGAAGCTCTTCTTAAATGGGTTTTCAACATGTTTAACCCTTTCATTGCCATGAAGACAAACTCTGTTATTATTCGTAAACACGGCGTCGTATCAGGTTCCAAACTATTCGACAAGAAATTGAACAAGTGCCATCTCTAATACCTGAGGCAGACGATAGTGTGTCCAGCAGACGATAATACTGGCACTGAAGGGGTTAACCCTTACACTGTGGGGCACGAGTTACTAATCTCATTGGCAACAGTGTAGACAGAGATGAGAGGGTTCCTAGTGGAGCGCTCCCATCAGTATCCATGCTTATAAAACTTTTTAGTTGAGTCTGAGTTCGTTGTCAAGTGTTTGATTGGTCAGAGTTGAGCCTTTGGCTCAAATCTGACCAATCAAAGGCTTGAGAACAAACTCTGACTCAACTAAAAAGCTTTATAAGCATGGTACAGGTTCTGGACTATTTTGTTTTACACATTTCTTAAGAAAACTTCCTATATATTCACCCTTTGCCTGATCTGTTTGAATTTTGGAATAGTCCATTTGATAATTTATCGTTGTAAGGGATAAAGGGATTTGAACGTTCGATTGACATACATTTTACGGTATTCAGAGTTCAAATGAGTTTTGCCGAATGTTGGTGAAGAAACACAATGCACCTGCAATTATGATAACGTGACACAATTGATCGAGCGAGCAATATCGGGTTGACATGCATTATTGCATTTTATCGTACAGTAAAACTCCTCTGAATCGGCCACGTGATGAATAAGCAGCAATGTCTTTCATAGCAGGTGGGCGTTTGATGCAGGATGAAAGTAATACAGAAAGCTCCTGCATGAGCTCTCTAAACCACTTTCAACCTGCATTAAACCTACTTTCTATGGCCCTTATTACATTTCTTTGTTCGTGGTTTTTTACGGGGGTTGTTACTGTATTTTCATTTTTAGGTGTTTGGTCGTTATTGTTTTGCTAAATACACATATCCGTGAATAGCTTTTTCAAGTAGGTTCGTTCATTTTATCAATAACTGTATACTGTTAGAACAATCCACAACGGCAACACTGGTGAAAACTAATTCAAAATGTTTAGCATGAATTGCAGAAAAAACAGACGCTTTCTGCAAATGAAAGTAATACAGAAAGGAGCTTTCTTTCTGCATTACTTCTGTTCTGCATTAAGATACCAGGTCCCTTTAAAGACATCATTTGTTTAAAAACTAAGGGGTCGCTACAGAGAGGGTTTGCAAAAATAATGTAGAATCACGTGGTTTACGGTTATAATGTAGAATCGCGTGGTTTACAGTAATAATGTAGAATCACGTGGTTTACAGTAATACTGTAGAATCACGTTGTATACAGTAATAATATAGAATCACTTGGTTTACAGTAATAATGTAGAATCGCGTAGTTTAAAGCAATATTGCAGAATCACGAGGTTTACAGTAATTACGTAGAATCACGTGGTTTACAGTAATAAGTAGAATCACGTGGTTTACAGTAATAATGTAGAATCACGCGGTTTATGGTAATAATGTAGACCCACGTGGTTTACAGTAATAATGTAAATTCAATTGGTTTACAGTAATAATGTAAATTCACAGTGTAATTAACCTTTAGCATGCTAATTGATGTTTGTACATATAATTACATAAAAATAAGTATCTATTTTCAATATTTAAGGTACATTAAAATTCCTCTAATAGAGACCACCTTATGAATAACTGATGTGCCTTTCAAAGCAGGTGGTAGCTTAATGCAGGACGAATGTAACTCAAAACTCGGAAAACTGAAAATAGTTATAATGAAATATGGAAGTATGGGAAATGTAGCCATTTTAGAAAGTGAAGAAACAAATATTCCAGGTTCTACTAGCAACACTAATCAGACCCTGATATATGGGAGTCATCTGATCTGGGTCTACTCTGTTTGTAAATGCGGGAAAACCCGTTTATATGAAGGAAGGGGATGAGACCATTAATTAGATACAATTCAACCCATTCCTTTATGTAAGCGCATTTTGACACATCTGCAAACAGAGTAGACCCAGATCAGACGGCTCCTATAGGAGCCGTCTGATCAGGGTCTGCTCTGTTTGCTTATGGTGTTATACAGATCTGATTCTACATCTTTTTCCTGAGCCAAAATGTCATGTGTTCATAAGCCATTATAAAAATAATCTTATTAATATTTATGACGTTATTGTTTCCTATATGAATATTCATCAAGGGAAGGGTAAAGTGGTTGCTTAAAGGGATATTACTGTATATCAACTCTTTCTATAAAATGCAATAAATATTATAAACAGTTTAGATCCTGATGAGAATCCGACAATACGTCTATGTCGTTTCTGGACCCAAACTGTTTCCAAGAGGAATTCCTACTTTATCGTTTCTGTGTTATATTAACCCTACGCTTGTTATTCACGTCAATATACCAACCTGTAAATAGTGAAGACCCAGATGAGACAGCTCCTGTAGGAGCTGTCTCATCAGGGTCTGCACTATTTACAAGTTGATTGTGTAACCAGTGCACTCCACAGCAGTGATTGCACAGCGAAATACTTGTCCACACTGAAGATATATGTAATTACACAACAGAGCATGGGTAAAAGAAGGAGAATTGTATTTTAAAATTCAGCAAAAGAAGGGTTAACCCTTTACCCCATGAATATTCATATAATGAACATTGCCATCGTAAATGTGATTTTTGTTATAACAGCACATGGACGTTATAATTTGTGGCCATGCTAAATGTAGAACAATATCCATGTTATACCATAAGCAAACAGAGCAGACCTTGATAAGACGACACCCAGAAGAACCGTCTAATCTGAATCTAGTCTGTTTCTAAAGGCTTAGAAAAGCGTATTTATGGAGTTAAGGATTAACGTTTTCTCATGGCAAGCGCTGAATACAACGTGTAGTCAGACTGGATCAGATGCCCGGTAATTCCATCAGAGTTTCATCAGACTCTAAGCTGTTAGACAATCGGCCCACAGATTTTAAATGTTTGATGGAATCGGATATACGTTAACATTGTAACAGGTCAACGGATTTCATCTGGATCTAAGCTGCCTGACAATCGGGCGACATATTTTAAACCTTTACTTTATGAATATTCTTGAAAGACATGACGCCATCATGAATATTAGTTAATTTATTTTCAAAATGACATAATAATGCATCATTTTTTGTGTCATTGCAGAGATTGGTGAATCTGATCAATTTTATTCCGTAAGCAAACTGGGTAGACCCAAAAGAGCCGTCTGATATGGGTATACTCTATTTACAAAGGTGTATTTTATGGAGTAAAGGGTTAACTGTTTGGACGAATCAAATATTATTTCAAATTGTGTACCAGGTCAATATTGTAGCCGACTTTCATTTTTATTTCCGTATGATAATGGCAAAACTCTTTACCATAAGAAGATGATTTTCCACGCATCTGTTGAGTAGACCCAGATCAGACGGCTCCTGTAGGATCAACCTGGCGAGGGTATGTTTTGTGGTTTTGCGATTGTACAGTATTTGCTAATACCAAATATAATTGTACCCATATGCCATTACATAACCTGCCTTTAATACATATGCATAGTGTCATTTTTCACGCATCTGAAGAGTAGACACAGGTCTGAGTGCTCTTGTAGGAGAACTCTGATAAGGGTATGTTTTATGCTTATGAAATAAAGTCCATCCGATTGTACATTTTCTGCTAATGCCAAATATCACTGTATTCATATGTATTTACAAAATATTAAACTGATAAATAGTTATTGTGTCAGTGCCTCTTACGTGAATATTCACAATATGTAAAATGCTTTCTTACCCTGTTGATCGCGAACTGACTGCCATTTGTTACATGCAACAGTTTAGATCAGGATTAACCCTTCGCTTGCTATTCGCGTCAATATACCTATCTGTAAATAGTGAAGACCCAGATGAGACAGCTCCTGCAGGAGCTGTCTCATCAGGGTCTGCACTATTTACAAGTTGATTGTGCAACCAGTGCACTCCACAGCAGTGATTGCACAGCGAATTACTTGTACACAGTGAAGATATATGTATTTATAGAACAGAGCATGGGTAAAGAAGGAGAAATGTATTTTAAAATTCAGCAAGAGAAGGATTAACAACGTGACACTGAGCGTCTCATCTGGGTTAAAAGTGTTTGGTCCTGGGTCAATAGTACGTGTATCTCGTTAGCTAGGACATTATGGATGTAAGGAACTATGTACCAGATGGGAGTTTAACCCTTTACCTCATGCATACACCTTTTTACTCCAACGGAGTAGGCCAACATGAGACGGTTGCTGTAGGAGCCATCTGATCAGAGCCTCCTGTGTTATATTATTTTCGTAACGAATCACACTCGAAATACGTGTTACGAATGTGTTTAATTTCCAGTCAAGTCATAATTAGTATCGGAATGAAAACATGACCACCCAATCATCATCATCATCATCATCATCATCATCATCATCATCATCATCACCATCATCATTAGCATTATCAAAGCACTCGGTGGTGCGGATGTAGGCGTACCCGATTAAAAATGTGGGAGGAACCCGGATTACCCGGAGAAAACCCACGAGACTTGACCGGCGATCACTGACCCGTACTTATAAAAACTCCGTGCTCAAGACTCAATACTTACTGAAACACCTTTTCTAAAAATGAATATTGCTATTAAATAAAACTTATTCATTGGTTAGCCATTAACTGTCAGAATAAAAAAACCCGTTTCCATCCACTACAACGTAAAACGGTTTTGAAGATTCTGATAATTGGGGCCGGGTTTCGAACCTGGAGCTCAATGGCGAGAAGCGATTGCACTGACCGCCGCGCCATCCTGGAACTATATCGATTCGTCTTGTGATGAGTAGTGATGAAAACTTGCAATGGTACGAGTGGCAAATATACAATAATAATCCTATTATTATTAACTAATTGAACACTGTCAGCATGGAACTCAACCCGTTACATGACTATTGTGTGACTTTAATGTCAACCCCCATGTTGCGGCTCGGGGCGGCATTGTGTGCCTCATTCAGTGTCAGTTGAACTGATTTTACTATACTCCTTCGCCAATTGTGCATACTGAGTGTATATATTGGTGGTTTGTTTGTAATGTTTGTATTACATTGTGTAGTTTATATGCATTAGCTACAAAATTGACCTATTCTGTTAATCCATTGTCCTGCATATGTACATGTAAGGCAATATCTTATGTATAGTGTTGTATCCCAATCCAGGTGGTTCTGGGTCGTAACTGTATGGCCTACTGACAATGTATATATATAATATTTCATTAGAGCTTTAGTGATATGAGTGGGCTTAATCAATATAGTCACAGTATGCGTCTATTTCTCTTGAATTACGGACATAAAAACGTAGAGAAAAGGATGGTTTTGCTTCGGTTTTTGGTCTAGGATTCTTAAATTAATTCCATTTTTAATATTTTTTTTATCGATATCTAGATCTTAATTGTTTTTAAATATTCTGTAAGCATTATATATACTCAGTTTTGTACATGCAAACTATTTACAGTAAAACCTCGATTATTCGAATTTTCGTTCTAAACGAATTTAGACCCTTTTGGGCAGGTGGCTGCTTAATGCATGATGAAAGTCATGCAGAAAGCTCCTAGAGGAGCTTTCTGCATGACTTTCACCATGCATTAAGCTGCCACCTGTCTTAAAGATATCGATCTTTACCTATTTTAGTGTTCGGATAATCGAGGTTTTACTGTATTTGAATCGCTTTTGAACGCATTCATGTATCCTGTGTGAAAAAAAAAATGTCGGACAAATTTGTAACACACTTTACCTTTAACGAATGTGATCAAATTAGTAAAATAAATGTTACAAATGTGATCCGTTACTAATGTGGTCTAACACTGCTGTGTTTGCTTATGGAATTAAATACATCTGATTATTCAGTTTCAGTCATAGTCAACATTTCTTGCCATTATAACTAAACTAATATAATTGATATGCACAGCGTCATTATTTCTTACATTAATAGTTTTGGAGTAAAGGGTTAAACAAACAACATGTTTAGCGACTGGATAAAGGACAAATTGATGCCGTACTTATGTACAAAGGGCAAGTTATGTTTTGCCTAATGGAAAAGTTGATATCAAGTTTGATTATCAGACACGGATGTTGATTTGGTATCATTTGATCAAACAAACGAACCGGGATATGTAAGATTATTGTGCAATATTTGTTTTCGTATATATCAGAGACAAATTGCAGACAATTGAGATGTGCACCGTATCCCAAGTTTATCACTAAGCAGCAAAACCTGTCTAGAACCACTCACAAGGAGTCTACTTATTTAACCCTATTTATTCTATGAAGACTGATCCTTGATATCATATACAAACAGTTTGGATCAAGATGAGACTCCGACATACGTGACGTCTCATCAGGGTCCAAACTATTTGGCAATATGTGTATAGTTATAACAAATTAATCAAACAAACGCCCATCCATAGGTTATTATAATAATAATGCCCACGCTGTAAAATAATGAAACCAGGCAAAACTTACGCTCTACGTCGCGTGCAATTTGAAATTACTAGTTGATTGCTACTTTTAGCCTGAAATGAATACCAATTTTACAGATTTTGTTTTCTCTTTTGCCCTGTATTATGCATTTTGCCCTGGTTTGCCAATATACTCATTTAACTGGAACAACATTGTGTCACATATGTTATAATTGTTTCATGAGTATTTTGTCCCAGCAAGTTAAGTGTATACATTTGGGTGTGATTACAATGTCAACTTTAGTTCAAGGCGACATTCATGTTGCAAAATATCAGTCCTGGAGACAGGTGGTAGCTTAATGCAGGGTGAAACTCATGCAGAAACCTCTTCTAGGAGCTTTCTGCATGACTTCCACCCTGCATTAAGCAGATACCTGCCAATAAATATCTAAATTCTACTTTACTGGAATTCCGGTTTTGCGAGGTTTTACTGTATTTACACCAACTATCGATGTGATTATCCATGTATCATCAAACAGTGCACGTAAAGAACCATACACTCTACTTATAGACATTTAGGGACCGGCAAGCAATGTAATCATGTGGAACCCAACTCATGGGAGACGGAAACCAGGGCACCCTACCGAACCCATTGTAAATGTACAAATGAGGGATGCTGGACCAGCAAACCCAGAAGAATTGATCATGTGTATGAATGACAGAAGTTATTACCATTTTATCCAGTCACCAGGCTTCTCTAGTGACATAATAAAGGGGGTGCAAATAAACTTAGGTTTATTAGGTTACTTCCGGTAGTAGAAGGTTTATTAGGTTAGTAGATAGGCGTAATGTTTCTATAACCATGGAACTATTTTAATTTTCTGTAAATATGCTTGAATATGTTGTCGGGATAGATCTAACAGAAAATTCACCAATATAATTATAAAGAAGAAGAAGGAAAAAAATGGCTACAGCTGGATTCGAACCCGCGCCTGATTCTACAAAAGCCAAATTTAATCTCTCTAGAGACGTCGTGCTTACCGATTACGCCACTGAGGCCACATACAAAGTGACGTTGATTTATCAGTTTTATTAATTTAATTCACCGCTGGAGAAACGCGCTTTTGATAAAAATCAAGTCAAGGAGCAAAGATTTACAGATAAATAGTAAACATTTTCTTTTCACTCTCATAATAATTTGATTGAAAATCTCTTACAGGGGCGGTGATTGTCATAGACCTAAATATAGCCTGTTCAGTTCCATCGATTTATGAGTGACGTTAGCCCTATCTAAAAATAGAAACCGAGACGACGGAACTCGAATTTGACCAGACAGCCTCCGGGAGAATATTATCATGTCTGTTTGAATAAACATATCGACTCTCGATTCAAATTATCTTATTTTTCAAATTCAACCACATTTCCCCCTCTTGTTATGTAAGTGTCGAAACTATTTTCCTCTGCGGTTGCTCTTTATTTACGTCTCTAGAATGGAAATGAAAAGGGAGGTCCGTTGATCGAAAAACCGCATTTTCAGTGCAAATTATTTCAATATTCGTATGTTTTATGAGTCTATGAACTAAATTGACTGGATAAATAGAATAATAGGTTAGTGCCGTAGATGGGACGCCTTTATCCGACTCGGAGAGAAAACATTTGAGGCTCGGCAAGCCTCGCCTCAACGTTTTCTCCCCTCGTCGGATAAAGCGTCCCATCTACGGCACTAACATATTATTCTCTATATAACTGTTAATGGGATCACGCAATCTGATAACACATGAATCTGTAAATGCAGGACAAAGTAATGCAAAAAGCTCCTATTAGAGCTTTTCAATAACTTTTGCCCTGTATTATGCAAAAATATGTTTGAAAATTACGGAAACAGGCTTCTTTTGAGTGCTTAAATTAGTATATTAGCGAGGTTTTACTTTGTATCATTAAGTTTACATTGACAAATAATCCTTTGAATATATAACACTGTCTCTGTGAGAAGAGAATGTCATGAGGGTCTCCAAGGAAATGGCACAAACTTACACTGAATTAATCGTGTGTCCAAATTATGCAAAATAAGAGATTGGAAAAGAAGTATTTTGTTAACAGTTTCCTTCATATAAACGTGCGTTTACCCATAGACAAACATAGAAGACCTACATTTGGGTCTACTCTGTTTTGCAAATGGATTTGATACATTTGTAGTTCTGTTTTACTTTCTAAAATGACCACAACGTTCCGCCTTAAATATTTCATTATAGATACTTTGTTCATGAATATTCAGTAGGTATTGAATTTTTGACTAAATATAAAACATGGAAAGGATTAGTTGAACAAACACAATACCACTATCCATCCAACAATCCAATATTAGCACATGTATAAGTGTGTTCATTTAAAGATAGGTGGTAGCTTAACATTCATAATCTACATTCAACTCAGATTTTTGGAACCCATACACGTTATGGTAGGCCATGGTTCTACCCGGATGTTCTGTGCACGAAATAATGCAATTTGTTCCGTGCAGAGAAGAACCTGTTGGGTCTTCCTGTACCTGTATTTAGCTGGACGTCCTGGCATGACTGAAATAATGTTAGAGCGACGTTAAACCCGATAAAAACTAAACCAAGACATGCGTTCTTCAATAGTATTAAACCTAATTAGAGGTCTCCTACAACCGTTTGCCATGTCCCATTCATTGGGTCGCGGGAGGTAAACGGTTAATGCATAACGGAAGTTATACAGAAAGCTCCACTACGGGCTTTTGGTCGCGCATTAAGGAATCACCTGCTCTTATATCCCCCCACTAAATATAACAGCCCTGGGAATGAAGTACGGGACGACTTTCAGAATGAAAACCCATTTTCAGAATATATGTACTTCACAACAGCAGGTGTTAGGTGCTTGTGTGGCGGCCGTAAAAAGTCGCCCCGTACTTCATTCTCAGTGTTGTTATATTTTCTGGTCCTTCGGGATCATTAGTTTTCATGTTATTAGTTTTGAAATTTGAATACTGCTTAAGCCGGTGCTAGGGGGCGTGAGTAGTGTTGCACTTTTAATTACTACTCATGAACAGACTCAATAAAACCGAGTCTGCAATTTTCTCATTTTGCATTTCTACTTCTGCTTTCGAGGGATCACCCATTTTCAGAATTGTTACGGTCGCCACACGAGTACATACTCCTGCTGTTGTGAAATACATTTAATCCCGACTGATTTGTATTTGGCGCCGAGTTACTCGGAATCTCATCAGGATCCATGCTGTTTGACATTCGGTTAAATGTTCTCGAAAGCCTGGTTAAATCGGAGCAATCAAAAGTGTACCAATTCGAAACAGATCAGAACTATTTGCACATTTCATCGCAAAGCTACTACTACTTAGGTCAACTGTATATTATAAATTAATGATTGCACCTGACACGCCTCACCGAAATGAAGTGATTGGATTAGATATGTAATAACCTAATTGGATTTAGAAAGCAGTGCATTAATTTTTAATAGTGAATGATGCAAACATATTAAGGATCATCTCTTTGATTTTAAGATTATAAGCGTGTACACAGAGTATACCCGCCCTACAATGACATCTCCATGGCATTCTAATGTTCGATTATTTGGGGCAGGTGTTAGCTAAATGCAGGAAGATTTATGTAGAAAGCTCCTGAAGGTCTATTTGTAGGGCGTAGATGCAGTTGGTAGCTTAATACAGGACAGAAGACATGCAGAAAGCTCCTGATTGAATTTTCTGCATAACTTTCGTTCTGCATTCAAGGTTCTATTGGAATGCCATAGTGAATTTTCAAAGAAACGAATATAGGCAAGAAACAAAATGGGCAATTAGAAACGTCTGTTTCATTTTGAAGTATTCTCTTGCATACCATTTATGCGAGTCTTTGATAGGCAACAATTGTAATCTCTTGAATCATTCATATACATATACAGTATAACCTCTCTTAACCGGAATTCTAGTAGATAAGAATTTAGATACTTTTAGGCAGGTGGCTGCTTAATGCAGAGTGAACGTCACGCAGAAAGCTCCTAGAGGAGCTTTCTGCATGACGTTCACCCTGCATTAAGCTGCCACCAGTCTCCAAGACCGATATTCATACTAAATTTAACGACCGGTTAAGAGAGGTTTTACTGTACATGAATATTGTTAGAAAATCGAATACTACTGATCTAGAACGAGTAATTTATTGAGCATAAGACCATTTTTCGAGTTGACAAAATTATGGACTAATCTGAATACAAACATATCCATTCCTGTGATCTTAGACATGTTTACTGGAACGCAATAATTTATTTTGGTGCTTTCTTGTGTATTAATATAGAATTCGGAGCCAAGATAGGTAGACCAAAATCTCCAATAACCAGAAAAATAAGACAACAAACCATACCATAAGATTTGGACGAGTTTCCTTAAATAATACGGGACTTCTGTGGTGTGCGGTGGTCTAGTGGTAACGCGTGTACAGTGTTGTGTACAGTGTTGTGTCCTATATGTGACTTGACGCAAAAGTATAATACATGTACCTTAATAACTCTTCTATGTTTCATTTCGTTAGAGAGTTAAGCGGGTGCATCTTATACGCTAAATAAATTTCGAGTATCATTTATAAGAAATTTAAGGCAATGTTTACATGTAAAAATTAGTATACAAATGCTTATGGGTTTATATATGTGTAAAATTTCGCACAAAGTGGTTTGAGTTACTTGCACAGCTGAGTGATTGGTAATTGTACTACTCATAATTTTGAATACTCACCAGTTAATATTTACACGTTTAGGAGTAACAAGGCTGGTATCCACTAAAGTACTCGGTCCTGTATAAAAGCAGTGGTTTGCGCTCACCGATTTGATTCCATACTGTATACAATACTGTGTCGTATACAGTATGAGCTCGGATCAATGAGTACACATTGATCAGGATCCTTATTGCATATAATGGGACAGTGTTACAGTCGATATGCTCCTAGGATTTTAGATTTATAGTTGTATCTATTTTGTGTACACCAATATGCAAGTTTGAATTTTTGCAGGCAACTTGGAAAAGCGTAGGTACATAAATGTTAGTATTGTGAGTATATAATAATATGCATATTGGTTGTGTTACCATACTGCGTATAGCTCTATAATAATTAGACGTGTAATTTATTTATTTTATTTTTTTTGAATTTGTGTTTGAATTTGAGTGTAAGTGTATACTTGGGATATTTCTATACAAGTGAAAGAAATCTCGGGTTTAAAATTGCTTATGTTCCGAACAAAGGGGTACTGATAATGCAGACCCAGATCAGAGAAACTTATTGATTCACAAATCTGGGTCTACACTACGGTAAGTTATCGTTTAATTAAGAGTTATGTCAACGAAAGAGTTTAATGCATTAATAAGATTTGATTTTTTAATCTCATAATGCAGTATGAATTAAGATATATTTATAGTGATAAAGGGAACCAAATATTTGATTAATAAGAAAATGCGGGATTCCCCCAAAGTAAATTCTGACAATGTAGACTCTGATCAGAGCGACCTGTAAATGAGCACGCTGTAGTAGCTCACTTAACATTTATTGTAATTTGAGAGAGAGAGAGAGAGAGAGAGAGAGAGAGAGAGAGAGAGAGAGAGAGAGAGAGAGAGAGAGAGAGAGAGAGAGAGAGAGGAGAGGAGAGGAGAGAGAACGGTTGGGAGATATTTGATATGTATAGATAGAGAAAGAGAGAGGAGAGAGAGAAAGAATTATCAAATGTAGTATACGGGTAATGCATAGATGATACACGACCAGGATACGAAATAGGAACGAAAACGGCTTGGGACGAAACTCGATCCCCTCGCAACTGAAAACAAAACACCCGGAAAAAACGAAAAAACAGCAAACAGACAACAAAACAATCGGAAACATTTACAGTAATACATGCTTTTTGTATACCTATAGTTCATAACGGTTAAATCCAGTGTTTTATATCCAGTTTTACAGAAAATTTATCCCATTTTGAACACAGTCACCGTAATAATCCATCACTGTAAGCACATGGTTAGAAAAGCGTGCAACTCATGCATTACGGTGCTCTTCGACCCCGGGACTTTCCGTCCACCGAAACAGACATCCCCGGTAGTAAAAGTATGCAAGTGTGTGAGTGTGTTGTTCTCAATGTAAGATAACTTACAAAACATTGATTCTTTTTCATATTATACTACGTGACTGTATTTGTTTATAATTTAGATGTTAATTAGGATAGTTCTCATGTTTTTGCCTGTTATATGCAAACTGAGAAATAAAAATACTTTGACTTGACTTGACGCTTGACTATCAATCCGGAGGTCCGGGCTTCAAATACCGGTCCCTTCCGGAAATTTCAGAGACGCTTTTCAATGTCTACCATCCACACCTTCTCTCCACCCAGGGGTTAAAATGGGTGTCTTGCCGGTGCTGCGGCTGCATGATTGCGCCATGTGCAGTGCTCGATATTATAGGCGAATGACTCAATGACCAGGGGAGTAAATGTACAGTGGGCTGAGCGGTCATTTGGACTGAAAGTAGACTAGATCTATAACCACAGGCGCCGGTCTGATAGCATGGATGGATATCGTGTATTCACAATTTCTTAAAATAATATTTTCTAAAAATCTCTACAAGCTTGAAACTGATTCGGTGAAAGTCACTACTTTCGGTTTGTAAGCCTTTACTTTCGGTTTAAGAAATTGTGAATGCACGATATCCATTCATGCTATCAGACCGGGGCAATGCCTTATAGACCAGTTATATGGTGTTTCGACTTGAATTATAGCGTATTTTTATTTCGAACGTCAGAGTCAGCTTGTGTCCTCATATGGTTGGTTGCCACTTTGGCGACACGTTGTAAAAGCATGTTAATATTCTGAGAAAAAATAGATGACTGGTGATCAAGATTGATGATTTCGTTGATAAATGAGGCAGAGTTTATCTAAATCGGTGGTCAAATAAGCTTTCGCAGTTGGTTTTATGTGTTTTTTTACTGAACATATTTCATGTTTGTATATTGAGCAAAGTACTATTGCCATTTGTATATGTAAGTATATTTTATGTTGTACAAGTAAAACCCCGCTAATGCGACCACCTGAAAGAGGTATAATTCAGGGTGCTAGATGCAGGTGGTAGCTTAATGCAGGTCAAAGGTAATGCAGAAAGCTCCTAGAGGAGCTTTCTGCATTACTTTTGCCCTGCATTAAACAACCACCTGCCTATAATGACAATCATGTTCATTCATTAAGTGATCGCATTAGAGGGGTTCTACTGTATATAATCACAGTATAGTTCGATTTTGAGCGCTGAACCTGACTACACATTTCGTGCCGTTGCTATTTACAGTGCTCCCTCCCTACAACGGCCCTCTCAATAACGATTCCCTCCTTACAACAACGCATGTCGCTGTTTCCGAAACAACAAGGCTCCAGAAACAACTTTTTTCCATCGTATTTTCTTTATGCCTCCATTAAATCCTATGTTGTGACCACTCTTTAGAATCGTCACTTTGTGACGATTCTAAAGAGTGGTCACAACATAGGGTTTGATTGAGGCATAACGGTTTTAGTTCTCGAAATACACCTTATCTGGGAATCTGTAAACAAGCTAATTATGTTTGATTTTCCCTCCGTATAACAACTCCCTCTGAACAACACATACAATCTTCGTATCCCAAAGGGTGTCGTTGTAGAGAGGGAGCACTGTACACGGAAAACATACAGCAGAAATGTCTGCATTACTTTTGACAGTATTAAACTTCAAACTGAGATCCATAATTAGACGCCTTTTTTACTGGTCGTTTAACCCTTTACTCTATGCATATTCATTTAAAAAATAATGCCATCATAATAATGATTAGATTAAGTTTTATAACATCGTATGGACACAGAAATTTTTGCCATGGCAGAAACTGTAAAATCATATCCGTATTATATCAGAAGCAAACAGGACCCGTCTGTTCTGGGTCGACTTTGTATGCAAAGGCGTAGAACAGCGTATTTATAGAGTAAATGGTTACGACTGGCTCTACCATAATCAAGTTATGGAATCCATCTGTTATTGACTTTCATTTGTAAACATTTAAAAAGTAAATAGTAAAGAAAATCGGATTCAATCAAGAAAAAATTAACTCTTATCCGGCTTCCCGCGACCTGAGTTGCATTTGTAAACAGACTGAATCCAGATGAGACGTCGAGTAACTCGGTGTTTCATCAGGATCATATCTGTTTGTCACTCGTTCAATAGTTTTACGAAAGCTTGGTCGAACAGGAAGTGTTGAAATGTGCACCAGAATTTGAGAAGACAGTGTTTTCATAGCGGCGTAATTGTTAACCCTTTCGGCGCCAAATTTCTAATTGTCGTCTGCAATCCACGTTTGTTAACTCATTCAGAAAAAAATAAAGGAAATGAGATAAATATTTCAAATTCATATTTCAAATTTGCAAATTTCAAAGGAATAAAGCACATATATAGAAATAGGGATTGAGACAAATAGTGAAGTCCCTGATCAGACGCAGCCTTGACTGCAATAAATGCGACTGCAGTGGTGTGGGGATTAAGAAGAACGTATAGAACGATGACTATTATTGATTTTAGATACAAACAAACTTTCCATTAAGATTTTCCTTCATATAATTCTCTATACGCATCTGCAAACAGTAGACTCAAATTAAACGGCTCTGTTCAGTTTGCTAATGAAAATTGTCACTTTAGTTTCTATAACAACTACAACGTTCCACCTTCCATATTTCATTATAACTATTTTGTTCATGAATATTCAATAGGTATTGAAATTTGGATTAAATATAGAACAGGGAAATGGTAAACAGGCTAAAACGAAAACAACAAGACTTTAAACGAATATATTTATCCATGGCGCGGCCAAATATGAACAGTATTTGATTGTTCATTATAAAATATAAAATAAAGAGACAATATCGTCCTTCCAAACAGTGAAATTTTTAAAAAAAATAAGCAAATAGAGCAACCGTCGGATCTGGATCTATACTGTAATACAGTTCTATCAAACAGTGTTTCTATCAAGTAAAGGGTAATTGTAACAGTTGGTCAATTTAATGGATATTGATTGATCTGCATTTATCATTTGGGAAAAACATCAGCTGACACTTAAAGCGAAATTAATATTCAGACTGTCAATGATTAATAACGGTTTGTGAAGAGAGTTTCAAAGTATAGATTGCCCATTGATGTATTTATTAATAATTAAACAATAGAAGATATACAGTTTCTTTTCAGTACCCGTAGAGCGTTTCGAATGCTCTCCATGCTTAACCCTTCTCTCCTATAAATGATTTAACCCTTACCATATTAACCCTTTCGCTGCCAATGCAGGATCTGTGATAACCTATGCAAACAGTTTGGATTCAGAGTAACTCGGCGTCTCATCAGGATCCAAACTGTTTGCTACTGTTATGTTCCTATCAAAAAGAATGAAAATTTGTAGCAGACGACAAAGCTAGCAGACGACATAATTTGGCAGCGAAAGGGTTAAAAACAGTTATGATACAACTTGGATCTGCTACATGTTTACTTATTTCTGATTCGTTACTCGGCGTCTCAACAGGATCCAAACTGTTTGTCAATGAGAGTCAGGTTGAGCTGAGCATAATAAAGGCTAATGAGCATCCATGAAATAATCAATTCAAGCATACATGTTCATCAATCCTTTACCTCATTGGCTATTTTTAGACCAAATCTCTTTGAATAGATCTACCGAAAAGGAGCATTAACTAGAGAAAAAGGAAATATTTAGAATTTTGTAGTTTGAAACCATTGTGATAAATAGAGCATTTGCTCCTATAGGAGCAAATGCTCTATTTATCACAATGGTCTCACAAAGTGGCTTTTACAGAGTCGTCAAAAGTCGTCAATATGAGGGAATGGGTTAAGGAAATGGTTGAATGCATATAGCCTTACAATAAACTCATGATTGTCAATACAATCATAAAACATTGTTTTGGTTATGTTCAATATATCTGATGAAGATCGCAAATTGGAATGTCCGTGTGAAACAAAATGAAACGTTCTCATCGATACTTACATTTTGTGGTGCAAACAATGTTATATAGAGGATCTTACATGAGTGTTCTTGATTATTGGATTTATTAAATGAGTCTTTTTAAAACGATAAAAAACGAGCTTTAGCGAGTTTTTTTTTATCGTTTTAAAAAGACGAATTTAATAAATCCAATAATCATGAACACGAATGCAAGATCCTATTTATAACATAACACACACAAATGTTATTTGCAGCCAATATTTCAGCAGTAACGTGGATTGTTATAAATTCTCCTTACATATAGAAATGAGGAATGAAAGGTGTTATTAGGTTCGCTAGGTAACTGGGACAAAGTAGGTCCAAATTTTCCAACTTTATTTTTTACTTACTGTCATATCAACCAGGATCTAATTCAGACCTCTCTGGTATTCAATTTAACTGTGATAGTTTATAATACAAAAACATACAGAAACACGTCAAAATAATTTTTGAGTTACAGTTTTGACATACATAGTTACAAACACGTCACATTATGACGTCATTGTACACAACATGTGTCTATGTAAAGCGCGCCATTTACATGAAGACCTACATACAGCCGCCAACACGTCCGACACTCACTGTCAATGGGATTCGAAATGCGCCTTCGTTTTGGTATATTAAGCCCTTCATTAGTGTTGTATGTATACACATGGACATGGACATTTCCACCGAGAAAAAAAAATCTCGATTCAAGTTCAGTGAAAATGTTTGAAATGGACAAAAGATTCAGTACGAACTGCTGCATAAAATGTGTTGGAACAGGAGGAAGATTTTCGCGATCAGCTGAGTTAGTGAGTATAGCATATTTGAAATATGTTTGTGCTGTGCTGGATTCAGATGACTATTGTTGTTGATTGATGAGATATTTGTATGAGTAGAAATCTGCATAAACAAAAGTACATGCGGTGAAGAAAATGCAAAGTTGAGGAGGCATTTTAAATGTAGAATGGATTGTATGGGTCAGAGTAGCTGGTAGGTCTTTTTTGGCATACATTTTGTATATGATTCCTGACAGCGATTACAATTTGTATTATTTTATCGAAATTAAGGCGCAAGTGCCAACAATCCTTTGCCATGCATCTATCGTGACTCAATCGTGGACAGGTAGGTCGACCACCGTCCGCCAGTTTGTTTGTTTTGATAGCGCGTATGAATCGTTCGAATGTCATTCGGTCGTTCGAATGTTATTCACTAGTGATTATATGCCCATGATTATCAAAAAATAAATAATAGTGTTACGTCACGCTGAAGCCACGTGTTATGTTATAATGGCATTTAGATCGTTATGAAACTAGAACATAATAAATAACAATACATCGGCGAATAACATCAGGGTCTTCAATATCATACATAATTATAAAAAGTTTTGTCTTCATCGGCTTCTTTTCTATCCAATTTCTTTTCAGCAATATAAAAACAAATAATTTACGAAATGTTTGGTTTTTTAAAACCTGTTGGACGTAGACTAACAGATTCTCTCATACAACACAGCAAAAAGAACATACCCTGAAAAGACGGCTCATACAGGAGCCGTCGGATCTGGATCTACTCGGTTTATGAAAGTATGTCTCTATGGGATAGGGTTAACTTTTCTTCCACTAAAAGTAGTTTTACTAGCATTTGCACCTTAGACCCGACGTGGTATCACAACCCCCGAGTTCTATGGCGATGCGAGTTCTAGAACACTGTAAATAGTTTCAAACCGTGGCCTAGTAGTAAGTAATCAAAAGTGCACCATATCCAACCGTGAAAACGGTAGAAACTATAAAATAGACATGTTATTTCATAAGCAAACAAAACAGACCCTGATCAGACAACTTGTGTAGGAGCCGTCTGGTTTGGGTCTTTCCTGTTCGCAAGTGCGAAGAAAGGCGTAAGCATTAGATACTGGTTAATGTCGGGAAGTAAATAAAACAAACAAACAAACATAAGTAAACATGACAACATATTGGAGTTTATCTACAACAGATGAATGCACAATGCAAGTACAGTTAGCTAAAACCCTTAAAACCGGATTGTAAAAGTACAAAAATGAGTCATGCAGGAAACACCACATACAGAACAAACACTCACCTCTTCCCTCATATCGACACCTTTTTGCTCCCTGTAAATGTCGCTTTTGATACCTTTATCATAGGTAGAGCATTTGCTCCATATCACAATGGTTTCAAATCTAAACCATTCTAAAAGTTTCCTTTTTTCCAGTAAATGTTCCTTGTCGGTTGATGTATTCAAAACGGTTCGGTCAAAATAAGATACGAGGGAATAGGTTGATAGAGAACAATATATATAGGTATATGCCGGGTACCCCTCTTTAAATTCAGGTCAGGAATTATGTCTTTATTGACATTTATTACCCAATATTTTATATAAGCACATGTACGCACGACGTTCTTGGAATTGGTAAAGATTGTAGAGTCCCATTTATTAGAGTTTAACAAGCAAACCGAGCAGAGCCTTAACCCTTTCGCTGCCCGTGCCGGATCTGTGATTACCTATGCAAACAGTTTGGATCCAGATGAGACGCCGAGTAACTCGGCGTCTCATCAGGATCCAAACTGTTTGTTACTGTTACTATGTTTTTGAAACAAAAATAAAGTAAATCCAAAAAATGAAAATTTGTAGCAGACGCCAAAGTTAGCAGACGACAGAGTTTGGCAGCAAAAGGGTTAAAGGTATTATATGAGCCGTCTGATCTGGGTATGCTCTGCTTGTAAAGGCGTGAAAAGGTGTTTATATGATGAACATGGTTAATGCAGGGTGAAAGTCCTTTTTGAACCTTCTGCAACCTGGCTTAAATAGAGAGAGATTATAGAGATGCTTTATATTTCAACATTTAGATTAACGAGTCCACGAGGTTACATGATAAATACATATATCAAAATGACTGACAAAACATAAAAAAATAATCTAGATCGATCGTAGATAATTTTCAATACATATATACACATCACCTGTATATTTCAAAACTTAGATACACATGTCTTGTATATCTAGCCACATTTAAAGACTTTTAAAATAATTAATAAATTAAAATACCTTTTTACTCATTTGCAAACAATGCTACCATTGATCGGAAAGCTCCTGAAGAATATATCTGATCTATGTTTGCAATGATATAAAGTGTAAATAACAAAATATATACTTTTATGCTGTGTAAATAGAATAGGAATAGTTTGGTCACTAGATCCAATATTAATGAAAACATTCTCATTGAGTAAAAGAATATCCAAAAACAAAAGTACGCTTTGTACATTCATATACAGGGTAGTTTTTGATTAATGCCCTTACACATACTATGCATTTAATAGAGTTACAGTTATTTACAATAGTGTCTCTTAATCCTTTCCCTGTTCTATTTTAGTGTAAATTAAATACCTACTGAATATTCATGAACAAATTAGTTAAAATGAAATATGGAAAGTAGAATATTGTAGCCATTTTAAAAACTAAAGAAACAGATATATCCAATTCCATTAGCATACAGGACATACCCTGTCCAGACGGTTCCTCGAGGAGCCGTCTGATCTGGGTCTACTCTGTTAGCTAAGAACGTTGATAATAGTTAACAATGCTGTACAGACTATAAGTTCTAAACCTCGATCTTGATTTAAAAACTAAATTGCGTTAGCTCTAGAAGCTGTACACATAAATCTAGATCTTCTGTTATTGAATTGTTATTTAGACTTGTCAGTTTGTTGCTGTTATTTTTAAAGCAGAGAGGGTGTACATAAAATCAATATAAACGTATCTACGTATCTATTAACATTAATAAAACGACACAAACTAGCAAACTTACAAGATGTTTTACTCCATGATTTTCTGCAATAAGAAAGCTATAGACCGTGCAATAAGTTCACAGGTATACACACACGCATATTAATACATGAAACACAAAAATAACATTTGATTTACTAGAGTAATTTTATCCTTTTTTAATTTCTTTTTTTTGTAATCATTATTGTCGTAAGCTGTGTGAAATTGTGAATATACTATAATTCGTTCCCCTAGCACAAATCCATGACAACTGTAAGTAACGTGACTTGTAGTTATTATAGTGTAGTCAGGAGCGTAGCTGAATCAAAATGCAATGTACGCTCCGTGGCTGGGGAGGGGGGATTCGAGACATGCTCCCACGAACATAAAATCTCCAGATGCATTGTCAAAAGCTAATATAAAACTAACACATTCTACACAGACATTTTACAAAACATTTTTGAGTTCAAATCACAGCAGCCAGACTTTTATAAATTCCCGCTCAGGATTTATGATATCAGAAAGCAATTATTATGGGGCAACAAACAATCTCATTTTTAAAACCTGGATGACCTCAGACATATTATTGTTAATGATATTTTCGGTCCAACAGGTAGTATCGATGAAAATAGGATACTATGGAAACTTAGAAATAAATCTAATTGGATCAGCCAGATCAGCCTTATAAAATCAGCTTTTCCAAAAATATGGAAAAGAATCCTTTGATTAAAAGAGTCGCGGTCAACAATGGTTAAGACAACACTGAAACTTATTTTCGATGGATATAGTATATTAAAAATGCTAATGCTATAATATAATGCGAAACAATTCTTTTATAAAACCATACATTCACAATATGTGGAATAGAAGGAAAAATAGTAAAGTCAAGCAGGCAAAGCCACATGCAAGACGCAACCACCACCAAAACACCGATAGACAGCATGACACACACACACACACAACCACACACCCAAACGCACACGCACACACACATACGAAATGAACACAGAAAACACCAAAAGACACACAAGAAACAGGGACAAACGTTCCACAACATGAACAAACCACAAGCACAAAGACGCAAGGCAAACAAAAGGAAGGGTGACAAAGAGAGTACCGCCTTGGCACGGTCAGCAGCAAAAACACCACTGGGGGCCCAAACCGGTTTACGGACGTCCTAACCTCACACTTCTCTCAAAGTCACCCTAGCTTTACAAATATTGTAAATAAAGGTATCCCCGCTGGACTTACCCACAACATAGACGACGGTGAACACAGGACAACATGTAAAACATAGCATAATAACTGTGACAATCCGTCAAATATGTACTCAATGGCTTTGCTGAAGTCAGAGCACCTGCAGGTAAGCCGTTAAGGGCACGACAGGGAAAAAATAATACATGAGTCTGGTAAGCTCCTCCTGTATCCAAGTTTAAGAGTATACCATCATAGAGTACTACCCTCGGCCTGTCATCGCGCAAGCAAAGAGGGAAGCGTAGCTACCGACTGTAAAAGGATCGATAACCAAACATGCAGTGTGTTGCAATATAATAGGATCATAACCTTTCTTTTTAAATTTTTTAATGCGTTTTATAAACAAATCATGAAAATGGATATGACCCCGAATTTTCCTAAGCTTGTAGATAACATCCCCATAAAATTCTGGTTGAGAAATGCCTTGTCGCAGTAACGTCCGTAGATTGCAATTATATTTACTAATGAGAGGTAAATTTCGATAATAAAATTTAGAAAAGGTTTTCCGAAGTTTGTGATATCTGTAACCTTGCTTAAGAAGTTTATCAGTTATAACTAAATTACGTCTGTTAAAATCTTCAAGCAAAGAACAGGCTCGGGCAAACCTAATAAGTTGAGAAATATAAACACCATAAGATGTAGAACGTGGCACATCCCCATCTAGAAAAGGATAATTAACAATTTTAAAATTAAAATCTTCTCTTTTATCGTATACTTTGGACGAAACTTTATCATTTGTAATTGAAAGATTCAAATCTAAAAATGAAGCATTAATGTCAGATTGATTAGCTTTGTTTAAAGACAGTTCTTTTGGGTAGATTGAAGAAACCATAGTATCAAAATAAGGATTATCTAAATTCAAAATATCGTCTAAATACCTTGAAGTTTTATTAAAAGCATTCACAATATCGGTCTGTGTATCAGGTTTTAAGCTAAGCATAAAATCCCTCTCGTAGCAATACAAAAACAAATCTGCAACAAGAGGGGCACAATTTGTACCCATGGGTATACCAACAACTTGACGATATATGGTATCTCCATAACGCACAAATATATTATCTAAAAGAAAGGTAAGAGATCTACAAACATCAAGGCAAGTCCACATTGTGTAATGTTCAACTTCTGAATTCGAAAAGAATGAACGTTGAACATTACAAGCAATGAACATTTTGTTTTCTCTGGCAAAGGTTTTTTCTATTAATTTAATAAGTCTATCCTTTATAAGATGGTGAGGTAGAGTAGTATAGAGTGTAGAGAAATCATAAGAGCTCAGTAAAGAAATGTTATACTGTTCATTTTCAAGTTTTGTTAAAACATCATTTGAATTTTTTATGGACCAAAAAACATTAATACCAGAATTTTCATATATTTTATCACAGTAGCGTTTAACATGTTCTTTGATCGTAGTAAGACAGGACGTCAAAAGTATAGATAATTTAGTAGTGGTACAACAGCTAGAGTTGGCAATAAAACGCGACTTATAAGGGTTTTTATGTAGTTTCGGAATCCAGTACAAAGTAGAAAGTTTATGTTGTTTTATGTTAGGACCAGACTTAAAATCATTGCAAATTTTTACATGTTCCGAGACTATATCTTTTTCAGGTGTATGAACGGTTATATAAGTTTTTGAATCAGTTAGCTCCTTCTTTAAAACATCAACATAATACAATCTTCAAATAATGATTACATTGTTTGATGCCTTGTCAGCAGGAACAAGAACATAATCTGAATGAAAATTAGAAATGTTTTTCTTCAAGTAGCGAAATGTAACTCTAGGTCGAGGTGGTAAAAGATGGTTATTTGATTTGTAAAAAGTTATTCGTGTATCAATAATATCGAAAATACATTTCTTCCAATCCGAAAGGGCATTAACATCAGCATGTTCTCGTCGACACCATTTGATGCAGAATTCTTGAATAGCTTCCGCAATATGAGTTCGACAAGCGTCAAAATCAATAAGGGAAGGTAATCTATATTTAGGTCCTTTAGTTAGGAGGGTCCTGAGACGTTTATCCTTAATGATATCAAAATTACCAGTAATGACATGACCAACTGGTTTATAGCAAAAGCTAGAAATGCTACAATCTCAAGAAATAGGGGTATTAACATCAATATTTAAGTCAGAGACAATTTTATTGTAGTTCAAAATAACATTTCTAATAGGTTTATTATATTTATAACAGATGATAGGTGATTCAGAGTTGATGAAATATTTGGGAATAGCCTCGATTACATTCTTATCACGAAATATACTTTGAATATCAATAAAATCGATACCTTTATTTAGGAACTGAAGTTTCAGAAAATGTCTTTTATGTTCAGATTCTTTATCAATACGTGGACGAAGAACATGCTGTGTGTAACTTTGTATAAGTGAGGCAGTATTAATTAACGGATCTGTACGCATATAGATTTTATCAGCCTCTTCGTCTATTGACTTAAGACAGGAAAAGGGTAAAGACGATAAACAAGATAACATAGAATGTTTACCAGTTAGTTTTAGAATAGTATGTAAATCATGAATAGACATATTACGACGTAATTTACGCTTAATATTACCATTTCTACGTCTGCCATGTGATCTACTTTTACGTTTTCGAATAGAAAATATAGAGAAAATATCGATACTTGGATCTTTAGAAATATTGCCGCTTTGGAAAATGTTATCATTAAGGCCTAAAGGAAAAGGTGTTTGTAATTTCTTTATCCAGTCTAGCTCTGTGATGAAACGAGCTTTAGATTTTAAACTACCAGTAGTTTTAGAATCATAATAAATTTGTTCTACTGGTTGAACCGAAACATATTTGAAAGAATGTCCTGTATGACGAAAATGCTGGTAAAGAAAATTGTGTACTTTTTTGATCCGGCAATGGTAACTGTGTTCACGAAACCTAGTTTTTAAAGAACGTCCTGTCTGACCTACATATTGAATGCCACAACGTGGCGCATTTCATGTAAGAACATATATAATATTAGATGAGTTTCAGTCTAAATCAGAATTAATCTTCACACTAAACACTCTACCATTAACAAGAGATTTAATTGTTGATCTAGTAGAAATGAAATTGCAACACATACACCTCTTACTATTGCACTTAGTAATTATTGGATACACCCTATGTCTTTTGTTCAAATAATGTGAATTTAGATGGACTTTACTATAACGAATGATAGATTGCTTTAAAGGAGACAAAACGATTTTAGGTCCATTATGAAAAATGTTACTAATAGCCGAAGAGGGAACATGAAAAGATGAAGCAGAAGACAATTTTAGAGGTTTAATACAAACTGACGGCTGTAGTGATTGGAAATTAGCCAGGTTATGAGGAATCTGAACGGAAGACACAGAGTGTAAGTTTAAGTTATTAATTTTGAGTTTAGGGAGACTATTCATATTTTGTGTAGTAATTGTAGCACCCTTCTGTAAAAAGCGACATACGTATGTAACGAAAAGTGGTGTAAAATAATAGAAAACATACCAGAGATTATGACAAAAATAAAGAAGACTAAGACTATGAATGAAACATTGAATAGTGAAACATTGAATGGGTAAAAAGTAAGAAGAAACACAAATAAGGTAAAGTCGCACTAGAGAAAACGCAAACAGCACAAATCTTAAAAGGGAAATTAAAATAGTCACACAATATGTCGGTGAGTACGGAAGCCACCATGAAGTGCAAAGTACGGTGTAAAGGTATGAGGAAACACATTGAATGTAGAGCAATTCCTGCAAGAGGAAGAAAACAATATTGATTGGATGTACGGGGAGACGTTTCACCGCCGCCACACTGCACAAACAACACTATTGTGCTTATAAATGGAAAAGTAGTAAAGTCAAGCAGGCAAAGCCACATGCAAGACGCAACCACCACCAAAACACCGATAGACAGCATGACACACACACACACACAACCACACACCCAAACGCACACGCACACACACATACGAAATGAACACAGAAAACACCAAAAGACACACAAGAAACAGGGACAAACGTTCCACAACATGAACAAACCACAAGCACAAAGACGCAAGGCAAACAAAAGGAAGGGTGACAAAGAGAGTACCGCCTTGGCACGGTCAGCAGCAAAAACACCACTGGGGGCCCAAACCGGTTTACGGACGTCCTAACCTCACACTTCTCTCAAAGTCACCCTAGCTTTACAAATATTGTAAATAAAGGTATCCCCGCTGGACTTACCCACAACATAGACGACGGTGAACACAGGACAACATGTAAAACATAGCATAATAACTGTGACAATCCGTCAAATATGTACTCAATGGCTTTGCTGAAGTCAGAGCACCTGCAGGTAAGCCGTTAAGGGCACGACAGGGAAAAAATAATACATGAGTCTGGTAAGCTCCTCCTGTATCCAAGTTTAAGAGTATACCATCATAGAGTACTACCCTCGGCCTGTCATCGCGCAAGCAAAGAGGGAAGCGTAGCTACCGACTGTAAAAGGATCGATAACCAAACATGCAGTGTGTTGCAATATAATAGGATCATAACCTTTCTTTTTAAATTTTTTAATGCGTTTTATAAACAAATCATGAAAATGGATATGACCCCGAATTTTCCTAAGCTTGTAGATAACATCCCCATAAAATTCTGGTTGAGAAATGCCTTGTCGCAGTAACGTCCGTAGATTGCAATTATATTTACTAATGAGAGGTAAATTTCGATAATAAAATTTAGAAAAGGTTTTCCGAAGTTTGTGATATCTGTAACCTTGCTTAAGAAGTTTATCAGTTATAACTAAATTACGTCTGTTAAAATCTTCAAGCAAAGAACAGGCTCGGGCAAACCTAATAAGTTGAGAAATATAAACACCATAAGATGTAGAACGTGGCACATCCCCATCTAGAAAAGGATAATTAACAATTTTAAAATTAAAATCTTCTCTTTTATCGTATACTTTGGACGAAACTTTATCATTTGTAATTGAAAGATTCAAATCTAAAAATGAAGCATTAATGTCAGATTGATTAGCTTTGTTTAAAGACAGTTCTTTTGGGTAGATTGAAGAAACCATAGTATCAAAATAAGGATTATCTAAATTCAAAATATCGTCTAAATACCTTGAAGTTTTATTAAAAGCATTCACAATATCGGTCTGTGTATCAGGTTTTAAGCTAAGCATAAAATCCCTCTCGTAGCAATACAAAAACAAATCTGCAACAAGAGGGGCACAATTTGTACCCATGGGTATACCAACAACTTGACGATATATGGTATCTCCATAACGCACAAATATATTATCTAAAAGAAAGGTAAGAGATCTACAAACATCAAGGCAAGTCCACATTGTGTAATGTTCAACTTCTGAATTCGAAAAGAATGAACGTTGAACATTACAAGCAATGAACATTTTGTTTTCTCTGGCAAAGGTTTTTTCTATTAATTTAATAAGTCTATCCTTTATAAGATGGTGAGGTAGAGTAGTATAGAGTGTAGAGAAATCATAAGAGCTCAGTAAAGAAATGTTATACTGTTCATTTTCAAGTTTTGTTAAAACATCATTTGAATTTTTTATGGACCAAAAAACATTAATACCAGAATTTTCATATATTTTATCACAGTAGCGTTTAACATGTTCTTTGATCGTAGTAAGACAGGACGTCAAAAGTATAGATAATTTAGTAGTGGTACAACAGCTAGAGTTGGCAATAAAACGCGACTTATAAGGGTTTTTATGTAGTTTCGGAATCCAGTACAAAGTAGAAAGTTTATGTTGTTTTATGTTAGGACCAGACTTAAAATCATTGCAAATTTTTACATGTTCCGAGACTATATCTTTTTCAGGTGTTTGAACGGTTATATAAGTTTTTGAATCAGTTAGCTCCTTCTTTAAAACATCAACATAATACAATCTTCAAATAATGATTACATTGTTTGATGCCTTGTCAGCAGGAACAAGAACATAATCTGAATGAAAATTAGAAATGTTTTTCTTCAAGTAGCGAAATGTAACTCTAGGTCGAGGTGGTAAAAGATGGTTATTTGATTTGTAAAAAGTTATTCGTGTATCAATAATATCGAAAATACATTTCTTCCAATCCGAAAGGGCATTAACATCAGCATGTTCTCGTCGACACCATTTGATGCAGAATTCTTGAATAGCTTCCGCAATATGAGTTCGACAAGCGTCAAAATCAATAAGGGAAGGTAATCTATATTTAGGTCCTTTAGTTAGGAGGGTCCTGAGACGTTTATCCTTAATGATATCAAAATTACCAGTAATGACATGACCAACTGGTTTATAGCAAAAGCTAGAAATGCTACAATCTCAAGAAATAGGGGTATTAACATCAATATTTAAGTCAGAGACAATTTTATTGTAGTTCAAAATAACATTTCTAATAGGTTTATTATATTTATAACAGATGATAGGTGATTCAGAGTTGATGAAATATTTGGGAATAGCCTCGATTACATTCTTATCACGAAATATACTTTGAATATCAATAAAATCGATACCTTTATTTAGGAACTGAAGTTTCAGAAAATGTCTTTTATGTTCAGATTCTTTATCAATACGTGGACGAAGAACATGCTGTGTGTAACTTTGTATAAGTGAGGCAGTATTAATTAACGGATCTGTACGCATATAGATTTTATCAGCCTCTTCGTCTATTGACTTAAGACAGGAAAAGGGTAAAGACGATAAACAAGATAACATAGAATGTTTACCAGTTAGTTTTAGAATAGTATGTAAATCATGAATAGACATATTACGACGTAATTTACGCTTAATATTACCATTTCTACGTCTGCCATGTGATCTACTTTTACGTTTTCGAATAGAAAATATAGAGAAAATATCGATACTTGGATCTTTAGAAATATTGCCGCTTTGGAAAATGTTATCATTAAGGCCTAAAGGAAAAGGTGTTTGTAATTTCTTTATCCAGTCTAGCTCTGTGATGAAACGAGCTTTAGATTTTAAACTACCAGTAGTTTTAGAATCATAATAAAGAACTTTTAAAGAAGATATAAACTGGAAAAGCTTCTATTTATCATTAGAAAAATATTATATCGACAATCGCTTTAAAACAGTTTAAATTCAAATTAATACACACCATATTAGCCACAAAATCGAACTTGTCTAAATGAAAAATTGAAAAAGATGCATACTGCAATATTTGTAATGTTGTAGAAGGTTGTGAACATTTTGTTCTAAAATGCAATGCTGTTCTGTGGGAAAAGCTACTAAACGTTTTTATATCATGCGGATTCAAAAATAACATATATTCTTTAAAACATCCATATTAGGATATAAAATAAATGACACTCGTTTGAATTATGTGAACATGGTTCTCAACCTATTAAGCGTTTGTATCTACAAGGGATATTACATAAGCGATAAGAGAAAGAATATATTTAATACGTACGCACTATTAATTAACGAATTCAAACGAAAGAGTTATACCGCACTGTTTAAAACATATAAGTATTGATGAAATCGGTTTATTTTGTATCACAGTGGCATATTTCGATATAAGTTCAAATTGACAATCCTCATAAAAATAATTAAGCATAACAAATACCGCGTTTTATGATATTGTTGAAAATATGCGTTTATTGTAAGGACTTTAACACTTTGCATAGCTACATATAATGGTGCGTACGCAAGTACAAAATCGTCATTTCTCCACCAAACCCTATACGTTTTGATCGAATGTAACCCTTCACTTCATCTATGCCTTTGCAATTAGAGCGGATTCAGAACTGACGGCTCATTAATGAGCCGTCTGATCATGGAATGCATAGATATGACTCTACAGTTTCTGCCAGTTCAAGACTCCCTATGTCCATTTGTCGTTATGCAAATTAATGAAACTGCATGTAATGGCTTCCAAAGGCTCTGACAGGTTATTACTAATGGTTGTCTCCAAAGGAAGCACGCAATACAGCGTTTTTGTTCCATTTTATTAACCCTTTGAAGACGAATGACGACCAAGGCGGTTCTTGCATTTGTAAATATTGTAGACTGAGATCACCAGGATTATGGTTCTATGGTTAAACAGTGATGGGTTATTTCACTTTGAGTATCCCAGAGCAACAGAAAAATATGCGTTGTCAGATAATTAAATCGCCATTTTCCCACCAAACCTATGTTGTGATCACTCCTTAAAATTATATCTGCGACACGATTCTAAGGAGTGGTCACAGCATAGGGTTTGACGGAGAAAGAAAAGAAAAATATGTTTCAATTTGCGCATGTTTTATGGACCTCTGGTCTCAAGAAGTTAAAGGTTTAAAGTAGCCCGTCCAAGATCAATATAATTGTCACTATAAGTGTCAATAATGAATATTGACAGTCTTATTGATCGTGAATGCGCGTTACTGAAGACGTGATAAATATATTGAAGAATATCAGAGCGCAACTATCTAGTTCCGCACTGCCAATAATATTGATGTGTTTTGGCCTCATCAATTGTATTGATCAATAGTTTATTCTTGTTGGAAATACCGTACCATCAACATGGCGAAATCGACACGAATGGTGGTGAATAGAAGTTTCTACTAGAATGCACCGAGGTTTACTGAGTGCATCCAGCTCTCTGCAAAGTGAATCGCGACGATAACAGCAATTGTGTGAAAAAAGAGGCTGCATATAATAATCGTATAACAATTGTCAATGATTGTCATACATATGTCAATGATGGTCGAAGCAGAAATGAACACACTAGTACAGTTGAGGGCGAACCATTATATTGCCAATACTATTGAATTAAAAATATTGACAATTATATTTATTGTGGATGGGCTGCTTAGTTACGAAAACCCCATCCATATCATTTTTTCGAGTTGAGGCGGCACAGCTAATATTCATATTTGCTGTTATAAGCTTTGGACATACGTGGGTCAGTGCAGACCTAAAGGTGTCCTCTTATCCGAGTCTTTACTTTTGCATATGTCGTTTTTAAGGCAAACTGGGCGCAAATCAGTTTTATCAATTTTATATAAGGACACACCTATGTTATATACAAGTATACCAATATGAAATATGAAATAATTCCCTCCTAGACTCTCTTTTATTGTGGATTAGTCGGAGATGGTGATACGTTTATTTACGCTGTTTGTCATTTCGGGTTGGGATGGAATAAGTGTGAGGTTGGGCGCCGAAAAACCGGTTTAACCCCCGGTGAATTTTGTCACTGACCGTTCCAATGCGGTATTACATCTTCCCCTTATTGTATGTTTGGTTTGTCTTTGTGCGTCTCTTGATGTTTTTATAGTTATGTACTTTTGCTGTTTCCTTGTGTTGCTGTTCGTGCGGCTGTTTGTTCTGTATGTTATGTTTCCTACATGACCCATTCTTGTACTTTTATCTACCGAAAAGGATCATAAACTACAGAAAAGGACAATTTTAGAATTGTGTAGCTCTGAAATCATTGTGATAAATCGAGCATTTGCACATAAAACTTATGAAGCAATACCTCTATCACAATGGTTTCAAGAAATGAGTTTTATAGATGCGCAAAAGGCGTGAGTAGGAGAGAATATATGACCATGGCAGAACTTGTAGAATCTATCTATAGCGTTGTAAGTGCTCCCTCCCTACAACGGCCCTCTCAATAACGATTCCCTCCTTATAACAACGCATGCCACTGTTTCCGAAACAACAAGGCTCCAGACACAACTTTTTTCCATAGTGTTTTCTTTATGCCTTCATCAAACCCTATGTTGTGACCACTCTTTAGAATCGTCACTTTTAGTTATCGAAATGCACACTATCTGGGGATCTGCAAATAAGCTAATTATGTTTGAGTTTCCCTCCCTATAACAACTCCCTCTGAACAACACATACAATCTTCGTATCCCAAAGGGTGTCGTTGTAGAGAGGGAACACTGTATATGCAAATAGAGCAGACCCTGATCTCTGATATGTGTCTATGCTGTTTAAAATGCGTAAATATGCGTCTGTGTTACGTAGAAACATACAGCTGTTGTGTCCAGATGAGAGTTAGTCCGTAACCAACATAAACATCTTGCCAAATGTATCATAAATTTAAGCAAAGTGGTCAATCATTTTTCTATGCTGAGCCATTTAACCCCAATCTCACAGTCATCCAATTGTTGCATGTTCTTGGATTCACGCGCACACATCGTCCTAGAACGGGATTAACCAAGCTGTTGGTCACGTAATTCATGTCGTCCGTGTTGCCCGTGAATATCTAAGAATAAAGATAAAGGTTACAAAACAGCGACGCTATATGCAAAGTTTAAGCTTAAAAAAAGAAAACAACGTAGAGCAATATCAACCAAACTTGGCGTCTGTTCAATCTTATTAGCATTTGCTACACATCAGAACACGTTTTGCTTCACTGACTTGTGTGACAAATCGATTAGAAACCGTTTTAACCCCTTATTTGTTTAATATGACATCATCAATATCCATTATATGCATTACTTTAAGGTACAATTAATGTCATATTATACGCAAACAAAGCAGACCCTGATCAGACGGATTTTACGAGAGCCATCTGATTTGGATCTTTGTTTGCAAAGGCGTGAATATATAAGGGAACGGGTCAAACACAACACGGTCAAACACAACACGTGCGATTGTGCTGTAAAAAGGAAGGAACTGAATGTAAGTTGGTTGTTCCTCACATGTCTTAGATCTGGTCAATAGATAGACCCAACAAAAACAGAAGGGTATTAAATCAAGTATCCCGGTATTATTGGAAGAAACAAACTTACTTCAGAACCCATCTGTTCCTCGTTTTGAAGCGAGAAGGAAACAAAATACTTGCTAGCCGAAGCCATTGACATCGAATACTTAAGCAAATAGTGCAGACCCTACCTATGTATTTTTAAGGGTTAATGTAGAACACATTTTAATAAATATATATTGCGTATATAGTCACCTTTGATGCTGAAATATATAACACATCTCACAACTACCTTTAGTAAATACGACACATTTGCTGCTGAAACAGCCAACGCACATCTCAACTAAGAAATTTAACATACCTTACAGCGAACACACCTCACAACTTACATACCTCAATGCTAACATATTTCAAAACTAACACACCTAACAGCTAACACACCTTACAGCTACATGTAACACATCTCACAGCTAACATACCTCAACGTAAACACATCTCATAGCAAACATACGTCAGCTAACACACCTCGCAGTTAAATTCTGAAGGGAGGTGATCCTCTGAGAGCAAATATTGCAACACAAAAATAGACAATTGCAGAATCGGTTTTATGGAGTCTGTTCATGAACAGCAATTGAAAGTGCAACACTGATCACGCACCTAGCACCGGCTTAAGCGGTATTCAATTTATTTTCAGAATAAGAAGTACTGACATTCATTATCTAGAGGGATCAGAAGGTATAACAACACTGAGAATGAAGTACGGGGCGACATTTTACGGCCGCCTCACAAGTACTGAGTGGTTACACACTTCCAAGTTAACACACATCATATCTAAACACATACTTTACAGCTTTCTATAATAAACACGACACATTCGTAGCGGAAACAGCTAACACACTTCAGAGCAGTGTGTTGTTTTTTTGACAAAGAGGTTTATGCAACTTTTGAACATTTTTGTAAGAATTAAGTTTAATTCTGGTCACCATAGGTTTGCAAGATTGTTAATGTGTTGAACATAGGAGAGAGGTGTTATTTTCGTAAATGCTACACAGCGGGCTAGTGGAGATTGTCAGCCATCACTTTTAATCGATACCTGTCATCATGTAGCCCCTTAAATTGTAATAACTTTAGCCCAAGCGGCTAGGAAGGGACGCTACCACTGATCAGTGAGGGTACTATCCTTTAGCATGCTGCTCCCCATATTTAGCGCTAGCTTTTATGAGGTGTAGCTTTGCAAATTAGTTTAGCCTATGTAGCAATTCTTTGTTTTGGTATCTAATATAAATCAGGGTCCTTTATTCACGAGGAGTTAGAGTTATGAAAGAGATTAAAAATAGTCAGATTTACTTATTGAAAATGGGGGATCGTTTCTGTTGGGCTTATTTTGATGAAAGCAAAGAAGTCGGCAGTTGAATAATAGGAAATTACATAAGTAAACTTTAGTATTGTGTAAAAATTAGAAATTAAATGTTGCGAAGAAGAAAAAAGACTTGTGTCTTCAACCATAGTAACAGCTTCCCCGTAAACACAGAAACATGTGCAGTTAGCTTTCTGCAACAGCTAAAACACCTCACACCGAACGCACCTCATAGTAAACTCATCAAAATACTACATAGATAATAAACATCAGAGCTAACACATCCTACCGCTAATACACATTAGAGGTAACACACCTTACCTCTAAACATCTCACAGCTAACACACCTCACAGTAAACACACTTCACAGCTAAAACATCTCACATTCAGCACAGCTCACGGTTTAATACACCACACAGCTAACACAAATCAGATCAAATACATGTCGTCCTTAACGCGACTTACCGTCGAAACTAACACATTTCACATTCAGCTCACCTCACAGTTGACACACCTCACTGTTAACACACATCAAAGTTTAACACACATCATGTCTAATACATCATATCATGCACGTAACACACCTTACCGTTATCACACCTCATAGCTTACACACATCAGATCTAATACACCTCACACCTAACAAGCATTACCGTTAACACACCTCACAGTCTACACACATTAGCGCTAATACCGCGCAATTGTAGATAGAATAACAACAGACAGTTCCATTTCCTCTATATGCGTATGGTACTTACTATGTAATGTGCAATAAAATGTGTTACTATGGAATAAATGGTTACAGCGAAAGCCTCTAAATGTAACGTTTGAAAAATATAATTTATTTATATGTTTAAAAATGCCGGGGATTACAAAGCTTTCACGTGTTCGATATCAATGATTCGGATTTTATTCGTCGAGTTAGTAGTATTTATTTGGGTTGATCTTAAGTTTTGTAACTATGCGAAATAGGCCGAAATATTTTGCTGTACAACAAATAGTATTAGTATAGACAAAAACCGGTTTAGTTTGTATCACTGAGGCATTTATTTTAAATACGTTCAATTTGACAATCGTAATAAGAATAATTGAACATAACCAATATCATGCTTAATAACCTTATTGAAAATATGTATTTATGGTAGAAATTATCACTTGAAACATTCACTCTATACATACGCCAGACTCAACAGACTCAATTCCTTATCAGAGTTTGCTCTTTTTGCATATGCAGTAATTTAGATCTGATTCAACAGTTTCTTCTTTGGAAAATATCATTAAATAATAGGCCATTTGAACTAAATGTAATTAATATTCAATATGTCTTTATTTCTTATGTGACTGTTCATTGAGTAAAGGGTTGAATTGAAACAAATCATGTATATATATTACATGTTTTATCCTACCTTATCCTGTCCAGCATCGTCCTTGATCGCGGTGAAGGTGACACAGTCCATACTGTACAGGAAACGATATGTCTCTACCCACTGTCTCTGGTTACAACATGAGCCTTGGGTTGTAATACTAGTAACGTACCTTAGCCTCAAAAAGTCCACCTGTCAAAACAAGCTCCATTATACGACAGTCACCCATTACACTCTACAGTTAGTAGAGACAAACTCATTGGCCGTATTAACACTTACAGTGCGGGGCACGAGTATCTAATGCCCTAAACAACAGTGTAGATGCAGATGAGAGGACTCCCAGAGAAATCCTCTCATCAGGGTCTGCATTGTTTGTCATGTTATACTTTTCTTTTAAATTAGCAAATCTCGTTTATATTCACAATAAGCTTGACCTGTTTGACGTTTGGAATAGCCCATTTAAAAATTCAGCGTTGTAAGGGTTAGAAAATTCAGCGTCGAGTCAGGTTCGGTACCGTTCGCTAAATTTTTAACAATCATTAACAATACCAGATGGTGTATCAGGTTGTAAACTAAGCATACAATCCCTTTCATAGCAATACAAAACAAATCTGCTATTAGAGGGGCACAATGTGTTCCCATATGTATATAAACAGCTTGACAATATAATATGGTATCCCCAAAGCGCACAAATATGTTATCTAAAAGAAATTTTAAAGATCTACAAACATCAAGTCCACATTGTGTAATTTTCAGCTTCTGAATTTGTAAAGAATAAACGTTGAAAATTACAAGCAAGGAATATTTAATTTTCTCTGGCAAATGTTTTTTTTTATTAATTTAATCAGTCATCCTTTATAAAATGGTGAGGTAGAGTAGTATAGAGTATAGTGAAATCATAACAGCTCAATGAAATAATGTTGTGCTGTTCATTTTCAAGTTTAGTTAAACTATCATTTGAATATTTTATGGACAAAAACACATTAATACCAGAACTGTCATACATTTTAACGCAGTAAAGTTTCATATTTCCTTTGATAGTTGTAAGATACGACAGCAAAAGTTTAGATAGTTTAGTAGTAGTACACCAACTTGAGTAAGCAATTAAACCTTATAATTTTAATGTAGCTTTAGCATCCAGTACATAGTAGAGAGTTTATGTTGTTTTATGTTAGGATCAGACTTAAAGATCAGACTTAAAGATCAGACTTAAATGACAATAACAAAATTCCGTCGGGGATATGATTATTTAGACTGTTTGCTTAGCTAGGGTGACTGTGAGATGAGTATGAGGTTAGGACGTCCGTAAACCGGTTTAGACCCCATTTGGTGAATTTGCCAATGACCGTTCCAAGGCGTTACTCTCTTGGCCACCCTTGCTTATACGTTTGATTGGAAGTTTTGTGTCTTTGTCCTTCTGTGTTTGTTCATGTTTAATATTTTCTCTCGTAGGCATGTGTGTGTTTGTATGTACGAGTCTACGACCTAAAGTTACATTTCGCTATTTGAAGAAAAACATTTCTAATTTTCATTTAAATTATGTTCTTGTTCCTGCTGACAAGGCATCAATAATGTAATCATTTTTTTTAAGATTTATTATGCTGATGTTTTAAAGAAGGAGCTAACTGATTCAAAAACTTATATAACAGTTCAAACACCTGAAAAAGATATAGTCTCGGAACATGTAAAAATGTGCAATAATGTTAAGTCTGGTCCTAACTCGTAAAACAACATAAACTTTCTACGTTGTACTGGATTCCGAAACTACATAAAAACCCTTACAAGGCGCGTGTTATTGCCAACTCTAGCTATTGTACCACTACTAAAATATCTAAACTTTAGACGTCCTGTCTTACTACTGAGCTCTTATGATTTCTCTACACTCTATACTACTCTACCTCACCATCTTATAAAGGATAAACTTATTAAATTAATAGAAAAAAACTTTGCCAGAGAAAACAAAATGTTCATTGCTTGTAATGTTCAACGTTCATTCTTTTCAAATTCAGAAGTTGAACATTACACAATGTGGACTTGCCTTGATGTTTGTAAATCTCTTACCTTTCTTTTACATAATATATTTGTGCGTTATGGGGGTACCATATATCGTCAAGTTGTTGGTATTCCCATGGGTACAAATTGTTCCCCTCTTGTTACAGGTTTGTTTTTGTATTGCTATGAGAGGGATTTTATGCTTAAGCTTAAAACCTGATACACAGACCGATATTGTTAATGCTTTTAATAAAACTTCAAGGTATTTAGACGATATTTTGAGTTTAGATAATCCTTATTTTGAAACTATGATTTCTTCAATTTACCCAAAAGAACTGTCTTTGAACAAAGCGAATCAATCTGACATTACAGCTTCATTTTTAGATTTGAATATTTCAATTACAAATGATAAAGTTTCGTCCAAAATATACGATAAAAGATATTGTCCTTTTCACCTTTTCTAGATGGAGATGTGCCCCATTCTACATCTTATGGGGTTTATATTTCTCAAACTTTTCGGTTTGCCCGAGCCTGAATTGCATGAAGATTTTAACAGTCGTAATTTAGTTATAACTGATAAACTTCTTAAGCAAGGTTACATATATCACAAACTTCGGAAAACGTTTTCTAAATTTTATTATCGAAATTTACCACTCATTAGTAAATATAATTGCAATCTACGGACGTTACTGCAACAAAACATTTCTCAACAAGACCTTTATGGGGATGTTATCTACAAACTTAGGAAAATTCGGGGTCATATCCAATTTCATGATTTGTTTATAAAACGCATTAAAACATTTAGGAAGAAAGGTTATGATCCCAATATATTACAACGCACTGCATGTTTGGTTATCGACACTTTTACAGTCGGTGGCTACGATTCCCTCTTTGCTTGCCCGATGCAAGTCCGAAGGTAGTACTCTATGATGGTATACACTTAAACTCAGGTACGGGATGAGTTTACTAGACTCATATATTACTTTTTTCCTGTCGTGCCCTTAACGGCTTCCCTGCAGGTGCTCTGACTTCAGTCATTGAGTACATATTTGACGGATTGTCACAGTTATTATGCTATGTTTTACATGTTGTCATGTGTTCACCGGGATACCTTTATTTACACTATTTGTAAAACTATGATGACTTTGAGAGAAGTGTGAGGATAGGACGTCCGTAAACCGGTTTAAACCCCCTGTGGTGTGTTTGCTACTGACCGTGCCAAGGCGGTACTTTCCTTGTCACCCTTCCTTTTGTTTGCCTTGCGTCTTTGTGCTTGTGATTTGTTCATGTTTGGAGTGTTTGTCTCTGGTTCGTGTGTGTTTGTTGGTGTTTCGGTGTTCATCTCGTGTGTGGGTGTGCGTTTGGGTGTGTGGTTGTGTGTGTATGTGTGTCATGCTGTCTATCGGTGTTTTTTGTGGTGGTTGCGTCTTGTAGGGGGCGTGAGTAGTGTTGCACTTTTAATTACTACTCATGAACAGACTCAATAAAACCGAGTATGCAATTTTCTCTTTTTACATTTCTACTTTTGCTTTCGAGGGATCATCCATTTTCAGAATATTTGTATGTGGCTTTGCCTGCTTGACTTTACTACTTTTCCATTTGAATGTGTTCACCCTTACATTTATTTTTGTCTGGTGTCTTTGTACTTGTGTGTTTGTTCATGTTTTGATTTCCATCTCGTGTGTGTGTGTGTGTATGTCTGTATGTGTGTGTGTGGTGTATTACTTGCTCTATCGATGAATTTCAGATGGTTGCGTATTGTGTGTTGCTTTTACTGTTAGACCATTACTACGTTTTCATTTAAAATTATTGAACATCTTTTTTAGGGGTTTGAACTGTAATATATGATTGTGGACCAGTCAATTCCTTCTTCAAAGTATCAACATAATACAATCTTCAAATAAGTATTATATTATTTGATGCATTGTCAGCAAGTGTATGATTATAATTTGAATGAAATTGGACATGTTTGTCTTCCAATATCGAAATATAACTCTAGGTCGAGGCGGACATAGATGGTAATTTGCTTTGTAACTAAAATACAATACGCGTATCAATAATGTCAAAAAATATATTTTCACCACTCCGAAATGGCATTGACATCAGCTTGTTCTAATTGACACCATTTGATGCAGTATTCTTGAATAGCTTCGGCAATATGAGCACGACAAGTGTCAAAATCAATAAGGGTAGTTAATCTATATTTACGCTCGTAGGGCCTTTAGTTAGGAAGGGCCTGAGACATTTATTTTTAATGCTATTAAATTTACCAGTAATGACGTGACTAAATGGTTTATCCGGCGGGGATACCTTTATTAACAATGTTTGTTTAGCTAAGGTGACTTTGAGATAAGTGTGAGGTTAAGACGTCCGTAAACCGGTTTAAACCCCCAGTGGTGATTTTGCTATTGACCGTGCCAAGGCGGTTCTCTCTTTGTCACCCTTACTTTTGTTTGTCTTGTGTCTTTGTGCTTGTGTTTTGTTCATGTTTGTCTCTGGTGCTCGTGTATTTGTTGGCGTTTTCTGTGTTCTTCTCGCGTGTGTGCGTGTGTTTGGTTTTGTGTGTGTGGCATGTTGTCTATTGATGTGTTGGTTGTGATTGCGTCTTGTATGTGACTTTCTACTGTATGAGTGTGTATGAGTATAAATTGCTATGCTTTCTGTAGGTGTTTTGGTGATGGTGGCGTTTTGTGTATGGCTTTTCCTGCTTGACTTTACTACTTTTTTTTATTTATAACGAAGGCTTGAAGTGCTACAGTATGAAGAGGTAGGGGTATTGGCATGAATCAGAGAAAAGTCAGAGACAATTTTATTATAGTTGAAAATAACGTTTCTTATAGGTTAATTATATTTATAGCAGCTGATAGGTAATTCAGAGTTTATGAAATACTTGGGAATAGTATCGATTACATGCTTGCCACGAAATATACTTTGAGTATCAATAAAATCGAAACATTTATTTATGAATTGAAGGAAATGCCTTTTATGGACGAAGGGCATGCTGTGTGTAGCTTTGTATAATTGAGGCAGTTTTAATCAGCGGATATGTACGCATATAAATTAAATTCTATCAGCCTCCTCGTCTAAGGACCTTATCAAGAAAATGGCAAAGATGGTAAACAAAAAGCATAGCATGTTCGCCAGTTTTTTAGAATTGTATGTAAATTGTATGTTAAACATGAATAGACATGTTAAGACGTAATTTGCACTTGATATTACCATTTCTGTGTTAACCACGTGACATGGTTGTAAGTTTTCTAATTCAAAATATTGAGAAAATATCGATGCTAGGATCTTTCGATATATCACCACTTTGGTAAATGTTGTCATTCAAGCTCAAATGATAAGGCGTTTGTATTTTATTTTATCCTGTCTGATACAACGAGCTTTAGATTTAAATCTGCTAGTAGTTTTATATTTTTTATGGATTTGTTCTACTGTTTGAACCGAAACATATTTGAAAGAATGTCCTGTATAAAGAAAATGCTGGTAAACAAATTGCCAACATTTTTGTACCGACAGGGGTAACTATGTCCACGAAACCTTGTTTTTAAAGGACCCGTCTGACCCACATACTGAATGCCACAGCGCGGCACATTTCAAGTTCTAATATATATAATATTCTACACTCTACCTTTCACATGAGATTTAATAGTTGATCTAGTAGAACTACATATGTCTCTATACTATACATATACTCTATGTCTTTTGTTCAAATGATGTGAATTTAGATGAACTGTTCTATAATGAAGGATAGATGGCTTTAAAGGAAAAATACCGATTTTAGACCCATTATGAAAATGTTATTTATAGCAGACGAAGGAACATGACATGACGAAGCAGAAGACAGTTTTAGCGGATTCATACAAACTGAAGGCTATAATGATTGGAAATTAGCCAGATTTGAAGGAATCTGCACTGAAGACACACAGTGTAAGTTTTAAGGTTTAAATATTTTGTTTACATCTAAACATTGCATAAACGTTCTTCAGTGGTGGATTTGCCACCGACCGTTCCAAGGCGGTACTCTATGTGTCACCTTTACTTTTACCCTGATCAGAGTTCAACTTTGTTGCTTTGCCATTCTGAACGATGAAGTGATTGCTTCTGTTGTTTTCTTTGCTGATTGGTTTCTTATAGGTATAGTAACCGCAGCAATTTCATTTAATGATCTATGATCACAATAATACTTTCAATGTTGTCTTTGCATGGGTCTTCTGTGACATAGTCCATACATACTCTTTCAAGCGGAAACCTTGATTCGATGCTGCCCATAGGGGTCTTGGACATAGTCGACCATGCGAAGATATCTTTCGCACATGTGTACCCAACGGTGTACCCATCGGTCAATATTAGCAACACAATTCATCCTTGCCAATAAAAAACGCCCACGGACCAAAGGGCTGTTCTATCTTTTCCCGGATGGTCTTCTTCATTGTGTAAACCATTGAGGACTTGTGTCTTGTATGTATATGGGAAAACCAACTGATTGGTCTCTTAGCCATATTTTAAAGTATTTCTGTATAAAATGTCTCTAACCATACAAAAAATCCTGAAATTCCGTTTCATGTTTTTGATGTGGTGAATCTGCCGAAATCAAATGGTTCTTTGATAATTGTTTATTTGTTGTCGCTCTGTATCATACCCTATGATATCATGTCTGTGATAGTTTCTTATTTCTCTGATTTCCGCTTGAGTCATTGTTTCTCTAGAGCAGTTAAATAGTGTTACCAATTGCTTTGTGTTGTTCTCCATGACATTTTCTGGGTTGACTATGGTTGGATAACATGATAATGTGTCTGCATCTGTATTATTTGCGTCAGGTCCCAATTTCACGAACAGTCTTAAGTAATTACTTAGTTAAGCCTGGTATTGAAATATTACCTAAGAGCATCACTTTCCATAGTGTTTATTTTGACCAAAACAAGGAGACATATTTGATAAATGTGGTCTAAATAAAAATCAATAATTAAGAATATGTAACAGACTTTTTACCAAATTAAATTTAGGTTTACTTAGCTATTTCGTGCAAAACCGTCATTTTCTATTTCAAATATAACAGGATGTCTCTAAAGATTCTGTTTAGATAAGATTATTTCACTTATCTGCTCTATATGCAAGCGTAAAACACATAATAAGTTAAGCCTGAAATTTAAGTAATTACTTACGAATATTTGTGAAACTAGGGTCAGGTCTGTTTATTGTGTCGAAGTTTTATTCACTCAGTGCAGCTACTCAATTCTGTCCTGTTACCTCAAGCTTCGCTGTGAATAAAACGGTTGGTAACGGATTGTTGTCAGTGTACACTGTAAATTTCTTGCCTAAAAGATAGTCTGAAGATTTCTCAGTGACAGCCTATCTGAGTGCCAAGACTTCTTATCTGACTGCACTGTATTTTTCTCGGATTTTGTTAAACTGCGACTGGAATATGCGACAACCTTGTTTCTGCATTCTTGTTTCAGATATAGCGGACACATTTTGAAATTGATCTTTCCATGATGATTTAGACTCAGGGTGCCAGTATAATATGCAAAGTAAAATTAATTTGCACTAGGCTATTTAATTTCCATTCAAAAACTTTCCAACTAAGGACTTTCTAAATCATCACGTCTAATACAAAGCAAATAACCTCGGATAGTAGGAGATTACTAGAAAGCAAAATCAGCAATACAAAACAAGAACATTGCAGAATCAGTTTCATTGAGTCTGTTCATGAGCAGTTATTAAATGTGCAACATTTGTCATACCCCTAGCATCGGTTTAATGGAAAAGTAGTAAAGTCAAGCAGGCAAAGCCACATGCAAGACGCAACCACCACCAAAACACCGACAGACAGCATGACACACACAACCACACACCAAAACGCACACACACACACACACACACACACACACACACACACACACACACACACACACACACACACACACACACACACACACACACACACACACACACACACACACACACACACACACACACACACACACACACACACACACACACACACACACACACACACACACACACACACACACACACACACACACACACACACACACACACACACACACACACACACACACACACACACACACACACACACACACACACACACACACACACACACACACACACACACACGAAATGAACACAGAAAACACCAAAAGATACACACGAACCAGGGACAAACGTTCCACACATGAACAAATCACAAGCACAAAGACGAAGGCAAACAAAAGGAAGGTTTGACAAAGAGAGTACCGCCTTGGCACGGTCAGTAGCAAAATCACCACTGGGATTTTAAACCGGTTTACGGACGTCCTAACCTCACACTTCTCTCAAAGTCACCCTAGCTTTACAAATATTGTAAATAAAGGTATCCCCGCTGGACTTACCCACAACATAGACGACGGTGAACACAGGACAACATGTAAAACATAGCATAATAACTGTGACAATCCGTCAAATATGTACTCAATGACTGCTGAAGTCAGAGCACCTGCAGGTAAGTCGTTAAGGGCACGACAGGGGAAAAGTAATACATGAGTCTGGTAAGCTCATCCTGTATCCAAGTTTAAGAGTATACCATCATAGAGTACTACCCTCGGCCTGTCATCGCGCAAGCAAAGAGGGAAGCGTAGCTACCGACTGTAAAAGGGTCGATAACAAAACATGCAGTGCGTTGCAATATAATAGGATCATAACCTTTCTTTTCCAATAATAAATCCATTTCCACGTAGTTCTAAATCTTGTATTGCATGATAAAAGTATTTACCGCTATTATGATAAAAAAGATTTAAATCTACATTTCTACAAAACTGTTGACAGTAAGACTTGAATTGAAATTCTTGAATGGCAGCATCGCCGTGTCCCTAGTCAAATTATCACCGATGCTCGTACCATCATATCCACAGAACCAACATGTAATACCCGAACGGGCGGTTTCTGCACCTAAACGTTTCAGGAATACTTTTACCGCATTTGAAACATTTGAGAGTCGATTTACAAGAGTTATTACATTTCGCTCGAATTCACTTCTGAATCGATTACCATGCTTATTTTCGTTTCTTCCGATAAAGAGACAACATTGTCAAAACAGTGCACAATGTCTATGATTTCGTTGATGGTACCAACTATCCGTCTTATGCCAGACGTTGATGGTGAAGATTGTCATGTAGAACAAATGCATCGCCTGCATATCATTCCGTTATTGTCCCGAATATGTCGATTGATTCCACACAATAATGCGTGCAAATTATTTCTATAATTGTATTGAGTGGTGAGAGATCAGCGTCACCTCTTGGGAAAAAATATTACACACACTTTTCCAAATGTCTGGATTTGATGCTTCTAGACTAGCCACAAACTGGTTATATTGTTCCTTGAACAATTCAATGTCCATCTTATTTGAAATATCATTCCCACCAATGAATATAATTACGGTGTCGAACACTGACGAATCAAACAAAAAAATATCAGCCAGCAGTGTTTTGACTGTAGCACCTTATATTGCATGTTTATTTATATTGAATTTGAAAACTCTATCAATTCTCTATTTATGATAGACTCTCACACAAGAAATACATTTTTCTTAATTGCAGGTATGTTCCTTCCATGCTTAATCGACCCCAAGGCTTTGCAGATGTTTTGGATAATTGGCAGTCAATTGCTTTTCTTGGGATTTTGGGAAGGTTTTTGTGTATTCTGCTGAGTTGTATGTTGTTCAATTGCTGCATTTAGGTGTTGGTGGGTTACTTATGCATAATTATGATGGTTTCATATATTGCACTTCTTTTATCAGCATATCAGATTGGACTTGAAGTCCACTAAGCGCGTTCAGAACGGTAACGTTACCCTGACAGTGATTACCGCAACCTTTTTTTGATATGTTTTCAGAGGCAAGCACAAGAATGAACATATCGGTATCAATTGACTTACGGAAGGAGAACGTCGGATATCTGTACTACTTCGTTTTTTGTCGTACCCTTTATTACTTTTCTACAGTTACTCTGTTTGCAGCTCAATCATTGAGTACACCAGCGATAGGTGGATACAGTTTGTTCACTTAAATGATTTCGTTATACATGCACTTAACCAATGTATTTTCCGTCGCGGTTGTTGTAGATTAGTCGAAGAGGGGATACGTTTATTTACACTGTTTGTCTTTTAGGGTGGGGATGGAATAAGTGTGAGCTTGGTCGCCCATAAAACGGATTAACCCCCAATGACTTTTGTCGCTGACCGTTCCAAGGCGGTGCTTCCATCTTCCCCCTATTGTGTGTTTGTTTTGTCTTTTTAAGTCTCTTGTTGTTGTTTTTATAGTTATGTACATTTGCTGTTTCCTTGTAAAGCTGTTCGCGCGACTATTTGTTATGTATGTGGTGTTTCCTGCATGACTCATTTTGTACTTTTACAAAGACCAGGTATTGATTTGTTTGTTCCGCCAGCTGGGCCTATAGGACTGTGCCAGATTTATTCAGAAAATCCCATCCAAGTTTTATGACCAATTTCAATGCATTCAGACCTAAATGTCATTTATTATTCTGCTTCAGAACCAGCCAAACAGTCTAGCTCTCAGGGGTGCCGTTTTAATACAATGGTATATGTACTAATAATAAAAGTACAAAAATGAGTCATGCAGGAAACACCACATACAGAACAAACACTCGCCCGAACAGCAACACAAGGAAACAGCAAATGTACATAGGTAGAAAAAACAACAAGAGACGCACAAAGACAAAACAAACATACAATAGGAGGAAGATGGAAGTACCGCCTTGGAACGGTCAGTGACAAAAGTCACCGGGGGTTTAAACCGGTTTATGGGCGCCCAACCTCACCCTTATTCCATCCCCATCCTAAAAGACAAACAGTGTAAATAAACGTATCCCTTCTCCGACTAATCTACAACAACCGCGACAGCAAATACAGTGGTAAAGTGCATGTATAACAAAAAAACATTTTATTGAAAATACTGTATCCACCTATCGCTATTGTACTCAATGATTGAGCTGCAAACAGAGTAACTGTAGAAAAGTAATAAAGGGTACGACAAAAATGAAATAGTACAGATATCCGACGTTCTCCTTCCATTTCTGGATTTAAGAGGTCGCCTTCATAGAGTACTAAACCTTTCTTGTCGGCGTACATGCAAAGAGGCCAGCGTGATTGCCAACTGTAAAAGGGTTCACAACCAAACATGCAGTATGTTGTAGTAATACAGGATCATATCCCTTTTTAATGAATTGTTTTATATATTTGATGAACAAAGTGAGAAAATGGGTATGTCCAATAATTTTACGAAGTTTGTAAATCACATCACCATAAAATTCCGGATGTGAAATACCGTGTCGCAAAAGTACCTTGAGATTACATTTGTACTTGCCAATAAGCGAGAGATTTCGATAGTAAAATTTAGAGAAAGTTTTTCTTAGTTTATGGTATCTATATCCTTGTTTAAGCAGTTTATCAGTTAAAATGAGATTTCGACTGTTAAAATCGTCAATAGATGAACACGCTCTAGCAAAACGCATAAGTTGAGATATATAAACCCCGTAAGATGGAGCACGGGGAACATCCCCGTCAAGATGAGGAAAATTTACAATATTAAAATCAAAATCATCTCTTTTGTCATATATTTTAGAAGAAATCATTCCATTATTAATTTTAAGGTCTAGGTCAAGAAACGCTGCATAATTGTCGGACGGGTTAGCTTTATTCAATTTGAGTTCTTTAGGATAAATTGAGGAATCAGAGCATCAAAGAAAGGGTTATCTAAGTTAAAAATATCATCCAAATATCGACAAGTTCAAACACATCAACCGTGCGTGTTGATGCTTACATCATAACCTTGATTATGACATCACAATCAATCAAATTGAGAAATAGATCAGTTCAGGTTTTAAATTGTATTGTTTTCAAAATGGGTGTAAAAATTACAATACCTAATATAAAAATCTTATTTTCTAAATAAATCTTATCACTGAAAATTTATAGCCACGCCACTGATAATCGCTCACGTTCGACAGAAGGTCAAATCACAAACAAACTCATGCCATTATGAATAGGCGGTCAATATCACATTCTTTTGACATGATATTGATCTGATTCTACGGGGTGTTTTGCCATGTTGAAAATATTTTGTTCATCATACCCTGATAATGAAAACCCATTTACATGTAATTAATAGATTGTACATGAATATCCATAAGGTTAACCCTTTACGTCACACATCTGCCTTTCAGACTAGTGTTTGCTGTGTTTGCTTATAATATAACATATATATGATTCTACAGCTTTTGTAAAACCAACACTCACTGTTTTCATGTGCAATTATACAAACAATGTCATAAATCTTCATGATGTCAATATTTCTTACATGAATATTCATGGTGTAAAGAGCCATTGAATAAGTGGTCAAATATTCACCTGTATGTACTCGTCTATGCCTTCAGATGAGTTCGGGCTCCAGTGGGAGGAGTTGTCCAGTCGCCCATAAAACGGTTGGAGGTTTTCACTCCAATAAGATGAGGCTATCATCTGACTGTCTGCCACACTGCTCATGAGCTTGACAATATTTCCACTATCAAAAGTTGGCGTTGTAGTTGCACTAACAACAGATGGCGGTGTACTCATCTGTCCTGTTTATGTATTGAAGAGAGAGGTTCAGATACAATGCGCATTTGTATCAATTTTCAAGAAAAGCCCCTGTATTTATTCACCAAACCATATACGGAAACTTAACTTTAGAATCGCCAGACGATACTAAAGAGCGGTCATAGTATCGGTTTGATGGTGAAATGACGATGTTAGTATTTTACTATGCACTTTTATCTGCAGCTCACTTTGTAAAGCTAGGCATCAGAATTTGATGTAAGAAAAATACACACTGAAAACAAAACTATCATTACAGCTATAAGAAATGTACATATACACTGCAAGGTGTTACCATGATATTCTTGTTACTATTTGACTCTTTAATTTTTGTCTTATACAAGACTTAACATTAGACATTTTCGGGACCATCGTAGCGATATATAAAACACCCATAAAACAACTCTATATCTATTCACAACGTAGATATTTCATGCAATAACTAATTTTATCTTTAATCACGGCAATCTGGACATGACATACACTTCAGAATCATACATATACCATTCGATTAGCAAACAGTGCATACCACGACAAGACCACTTCTACATGAGCCATTTACTATGGTCTAGTCTGTTGGCAAAGGTGTCAAAAGCGAATTGAAGAGATAAATGGTGAATTAACATATCTGTCTAAAATCTGTATATTGCGAAATATCCGTATAGAGGAGCCACGCATTTGAATCAAGAGCATTAACATCTGTACCCATTTTACATGTATGTTTAGTATATCACATTTAACCTCGATAAGCTGATTCATTATAACGCCAAATGAAAACGGGCATTTTGGCAATAGCAGACAAAGTTGGATCTGATCTATATTATTACATAAACAACCTTAGCAGAGCCTGATAAGAGAGGAACTATCGGATCTTAATACTTTCTGTTCACAACATGTGAAAAGGCGTCTTTACCAAGTCAAAGGTTTAAAGCGTCAACTTATCAAATAAGTGTAAATTGTTCTGAATTTAACACTTCGATTACCAGAGAGGCATTTAGGTGCCTTTGCAAATAGGGTAGATCAAGACCAGACTTTTCCTATATGAGTCGTCTAATCTGAAACCTTATTTCTTGGTGGCTTAATGTAGATCTGATTCTACCATTTATGGCCATAAAATGATGTATGAGTTATGTCGGAAATGCCATGTACCAAACCCAAAGACGTCCGAAACCCACAATGACAAAAAATAACAGCAACTGTAACATGCGTATCAAAAGACGAACAAACGGCAAACAGTGTGATAAACGTACCCCCATCTAATCTAAAACAACCACAATGTCAAATACAGTGGTAAATTGCATGCAAAATGACAATATATTTAGGTGAAACAGTCTGGATCCACCTTTCGCTAGCGCACTCAATGATTGAAATACAAACCGAGTAAATATAGAAAAGTAATAAACGGTAAGACAAAATATGAGAGTACAATGATCCGACGCCATCGGTCTGTTTTTGGATTTTAGAGGACGTCTTCCTAGAGTAGATTTACTAAGACATTCCTGTTGGTGAAAATGAAAAGAGGGCAGCGTATTTGCCATTTATAAAAACGTTGACAGTCGGACATGCAGAATGTTGTAGTACTATAGGCTCACATCTCATTTTACTGATTGTATCATATCTGACCAAACACGTAAGATCATGGGTATGTATAATAATTTTCACGAAGTGAAGAAAACAGGGAGCACCAAACACAAAATGACACGGAACCAACCATAATCAAACACAAAACAACCTAATTCCAAGACAAAGACAAAATGTGACGAAACACAACAATTTAAGACAAAAATGCATTAAAGGTTTACCATATAAAACGTAACCAAATGGCGAAGTCACGTGTAAAATTTGAGAACGGCCATTAGCCAATATAGGCTACAGGGTATGTAAACCAGGTTTGTGGTAACCAAAAATCACACCTATCCCACCTTAGCCCATGTCAACATGTAAAGCAAACTCCACCCTCAAGACAGCTCCAAAACATGCGTAGCGATGCTCGTGTGTCGGCCGTAAAACGTCGCCTCGTACTTCATTCTCAGTGTTATTATACCTTCTGATCCTTCGAGATCATAAATTTCAGTACTTCTTGTGCTGAATATTGAATACAGCTTAAGCCGGTAATAGGGGGGGGGGGGGGGGGGGCGTGAGCGTGTTGCACTTTCAGTTACAGTTCCTAAACAGACTCTATAAAACCGGGTCTGCAATTTTCTCTTTTTGTGTTGCAATTCTTGCTCTCAGGGGATCACCCCCCTTCAGAATTTTTAATAATATTCACATAAGCTGGAACGATAAACAACGGACTTCGTATTGAAGTGACCGAATAACATAACCATAAAATATCTTATGTGAAATAGCGTGTCACAGGATCGCCTTAGAATTGCACATACTTTTCCGATACAGACATTCATGTACATGTATTTGATACTGATATTGTTTTTGTCTTTCATGAATATTCATTAGGTAAAGGAATACTTACAATAAGGTTTTGCTTTTTTTACTTGCAGAAACAGACATGCCGTTGTAATATTACGCAAGCACATCTTAATTCTGCATACTGCAAAATCTTGTTAATCAGACAACTCAAATAAGTATAATTCTCGGTATTTTGCTCATTCCATAATGAACATTTATGCATGAATTGATAAAATTAGTACACTCAACACCGGCTGAGCTACCAAGCCACACAGTCAATCCTATCAACTTATTTCACCACAATCTCTACCCGGCTACACACAACCCTTATACACAAGAATTCGTTCCGAATTCGTACTCAAATAAAAATCAACGAGTTTCTTATTATTACAAATTATCTTCAAATCATCTTCATATAAATTCCCTTGTGGGTTTGTCGCCAAATGTAACAAGGTGAAAAAGTGGTGACTCGACTGGGACTCGAATCCAGGGCCTCTGGCTTACCATGCCAACACTCTACCGACTGAGTTACCAAGCCACGAAATAAACTGTGCGAACATATCTATATAACCCCGTAAGCAACCAGAACCTGGACAGATAGCTCCTACCGACTGAGCTACCAAGCCACACAGTCAATCCTATCGACTTATACCACGATCTCTACCCGGCTTTACATCAATTATTCGATTATATGCTGAAACAGTATATCGCATGAAAATCAGTCGAATAAACACAGAATAAGGCACAACTTTTTCGTGATTGATATGCTATTCGACAATGTATTAGTACTTATTCGGCTCGCGTTTTAGTTTCGTTAACTGTACGACCGAATCTCCTAGCAGAGTTGTCGTTCGTTACTCTCACATACAACTCTGCGATGGGCTCAAAGACAAGTATCTTGGCAAAACTAATGGTTTGTGTTTTAAGTTTATCTGGGTCGATAGTTTTAATTAAAATAGCCTGAATCAATAACAAAGAATTTATTTTATCATAAAACTGGTAATACGGTTTAATTTCAGAGAATTTGTGATGATATATTTCCATGCAGCTGTACACTCCGATTATTGCACAAATGTAAACAAACAAAATGGAAAGATGTCTGCTCATTTTCTGTCAAAATCTGTCTAAAAGATTCCGAACTTAAATTCTGCTCTAGCCCAAAAGGGCACATAACCTAGGGGGACATCCCCTGACGTTTCATTTTATTCCGTTGAACTGTCAGCGAAACACAAATTTAACAATTTAGTTTCTATTGTGTACGGGAGTTAGTGTCGCTATTTCGAACACAGTGACAACATGTGATTTCGGACTACTTTCTGAGTTAATGACAGAGGTTTATGTAATGCAAGTGTAAGAGAGTGTGTTCGACCAAGGTCGATAATATTTTGTTGCAGAACACAAATTATAAACATCTATGAGAACGGTTTATTTTGTATAACAGGGGCATTTTTCGATATAAGTTCCAAGTTGACAATATTCATAATAATGATTGATACAATCGAAAATATGCGTTCATTGAAGGAATTTTTGCCCCGTACTTCATAGCCAGTATTGTTATATTTTCTGGCCCTTCGGGATCATTAGTTTTGATGTTATTAGTTTTGCAAATTGAATACTGCTTAAGCTGGTGCAAGGGACATGAGTAGTGTTGCACTTTTAATTACTTCTAATGAATAGACTCGGTAAACCCGAGTTTGCAATTTCTTTTCGCATTGCTAACTTTGTTTTCAAAGGATCGCCTACTCTCAGAATATATGTACTTCACAACAGCGGGTGTAAAATACGTGTGTGACGGCCGTAAAAAGTCGCCCCGTACTTCATTCTCAGTTTTGTTATATTTTCTGGTCCTTCGGGATCATTAGTTTTAATGTTAATAACTTTGAAAATCGAATACTGCTTAGGCCGGTGCTAGGAGGCGTATGCAGTGTTGCACTTTAAATTAATATTTACTCATGAAAGGCTCAATAAAACCAAGTCTGCACATTTCTCTCTTCGCATTGCTACTTTTGCTATCAAAGGATCTCCCATCTTCAGAATTCACGTAATCGTAAGGCGCTCCAGCTATAATATATTTCACATCAGAAAATTTATGGTATGTGATCTACCACACGAATGACAGTCTATAATTTTCTTTTTTCACATTGCTACGTTTGCTTTCGAAGGACCTCATACATTCAGAATTTATGTATTTCACAACAGCAGGTGTTAATTGCCCGTGTGGCGGCCGTAAAATATCGACCCATACTTCATTTTCAGTTTTCTTATACGTTCTGGTTCATTGGGATCATTTGTTTCAATGGTGTTAGTTTTGAAAAATGATTACTACTTAAGCCGGTAATAGTGAGATAGAGAGGCGGTGGGAATAGTGTTTCAATATTCCGATTATGCATCAAATTGCTACTTTTGCTTTCGAAATATCTCCTATATCAGTTTACGCGTGTTTGTTATTACATAGTGTGAAAACTAAGAAGTTAATGTATTTCCTTCGTAAGCTTAAATAGATCCAGCGTCACAGACGTTGACATGTATATTCACTGTCGCATCCTAATTACTATATCATCCCTTCACTACATAATTACGCCTTTGTAAGCCTTTGTGAAATGTTTGTAAACGTTTGTGTTTGTTTGTGTTGATTAACGTCCGTTTCTGCTCACTATGGGCTAATTGGACACCCCAGTGAAAGATAGAGAGAGGAGAGAGGATACAGAGAAACCCGGGCGCGATGCCCTACTCTTATTATCGACTGAGTTTCTCTGGTTCTTTTAGATGCCCAGTGTAAAGCACTGATACATCGTACCTCGGTTTATAGCCTTCGTGTAAAACGAGTAGACCCTGATCAGACAGATCCTATAGGGTCCGTTTGATGAGGATCTGTTCCGTTTGCTTATGGAATAATATAGATCTGATTTTGTTAGTTTTCCTTGTGTAGACATACCGATGTAGTACAGCTGCTAAGGCAGATTTATAGAAAAAACCTTTGCCAGAGAAAACAAAATGTTCATTGCTTGTAATGTTCAACGTTCATTCTTTTCGAATTCAGAAGTTGAACATTACACAATGTGGACTTGCCTTGATGTTTGTAGATCTCTTACCTTTCTTTTAGATAATATATTTGTGCGTTATGGAGATACCATATATCGTCAAGTTGTTGGTATACCCATGGGTACAAATTGTGCCCCTCTTGTTGCAGATTTGTTTTTGTATTGCTACGAGAGGGATTTTATGCTTAGCTTAAAACCTGATACACAGACCGATATTGTTAATGCTTTTAATAAAACTTCAAGGTATTTAGACGATATTTTGAATTTAGATAATCCTTATTTTGATACGATGGTTTCTTCAATCTACCCAAAAGAACTGTCTTTAAACAAAGCTAATCAATCTGACATTAATGCTTCATTTCTAGATTTGAATCTTTCAATTACAAATGATAAAGTTTCGTCCAAAGTATACGATAAAAGAGAAGATTTTAATTTTAAAATTGTTAATTATCCTTTTCTAGATGGGGATGTGCCACGTTCTACATCTTATGGTGTTTATATTTCTCAACTTATTAGGTTTGCCCGAGCCTGTTCTTTGCTTGAAGATTTTAACAGACGTAATTTAGTTATAACTGATAAACTTCTTAAGCAAGGTTACAGATATCACAAACTTCGGAAAACCTTTTCTAAATTTTATTATCGAAATTTACCTCTCATTAGTAAATATAATTGCAATCTACGGACGTTACTGCGACAAGGCATTTCTCAACCAGAATTTTATGGGGATGTTATCTACAAACTTAGGAAAATTCGGGGTCATATCCATTTTCATGATTTGTTTATAAAACGCATTAAAAAATTTAAAAAGAAAGGTTATGATCCTATTATATTGCAACACACTGCATGTTTGGTTATCGACCCTTTTACAGTCGGTAGCTACGCTTCCCTCTTTGCTTGCGCGATGACAGGCCGAGGGTAGTACTCTATGATGGTATACTCTTAAACTTGGATACAGGAGGAGCTTACCAGACTCATGTATTATTTTTTCCCTGTCGTGCCCTTAACGGCTTACCTGCAGGTGCTCTGACTTCAGCAAAGTCATTGAGTACATATTTGACGGATTGTCACAGTTATTATGCTATGTTTTACATGTTGTCCTGTGTTCACCGTCGTCTATGTTGTGGGTAAGTCCAGCGGGGATACCTTTATTTACAATATTTGTAAAGCTAGGGTGACTTTGAGAGAAGTGTGAGGTTAGGACGTCCGTAAACCGGTTTAAACCCCCAGTGGTGTTTTTGCTGCTGACCGTGCCAAGGCGGTACTCTCTTTGTCACCCTTCCTTTTGTTTGCATTGCGTCTTTGTGCTTGTGGTTTGTTCATGTTGTGGAACGTTTGTCCCTGGTTCTTGTGTGTCTTTTGGTGTTTTCTGTGTTCATTTCGTGTGTGTGCGTGTGCGTTTGGGTGTGTGGTTGTGTGTGTGTGTGTGTGTCATGCTGTCTATCGGTGTTTTGGTGGTGGTTGCGTCTTGCATGTGGCTTTGCCTGCTTGACTTTACTACTTTTCCATTTATGCCAAAATCGTTTAGTTTTTGAAGAAAGCATGACACTTTGTTTATGAAGTCTTTGATACCTATAGTTTATGAAAAAATATACCCCAGAAAATAATGCATTCTGGCGGCGGCCATTTTGAATTCCAATATGGCTGCCAAAATTTAGGCGTAAAAAATGTAGTAGGTACTCTAGCTTGGCCATTTCCGGACTAAACTTTATCAAACTTGGCACAAATTTTAAATGACATCAAATCAAAATCAGGTTCAATAATCAGTAAGATTGCATGAAACAGTCGAGAGTTATTGCCCTTGAATTAGTGAAAATATAGCAAAGTATAACAATGTCCACTTTAAATCTTGACTCTGGCTTAACAATACACCTCAAACGAAATAAAAAATGTTTTTGACATTAAACTTCGGCCATGTTCTTCTTCACCTAAGACTTTGGTAAAAATAGACCCCAAAATTACCCCCCCCCCTCACCCTCTTCCCTTAGCGTCCACTATATTGCATTTAAATATTGCCGCCAAAAGTGCACACTTTTAGCCATTTACATATTGTACTAGCATTAATACTGACATTGTTGAGTACATGAAAGAGTTGTATTTTCAAAGCAAAATATAAATTTAAAGAATAAAGTGTCGGTTTAGAACATTTACGCAAATGCTGACTTAACCTTTAGCCTGCTGAGCTAAAATCTAGTTGTAGAAAATGTCATCGATTTCAGTTGTCACTGTTCATTTACCTTGCATTTCTTATCAACAGCACAGTCAGAGTATCAAATAGTTTGGATCCTTATGAAACGCCGAGTTACTCGGCGTTTCCTCTGGATCCAAACTGTTTACAAAGGTAATTACTCATCAGTACGCAGCAAGCTAGAGGTTAATATGTACACATGATAGGTAACCAATATCACGCTGCTAGAGGAAACAATGTCTGTCGATCCTGTTGTTTTCATTTAAATAATACTAGCGTAAAGTGCCGCAAACGGACGATGTCCGTGTAGAAGAAAGTCTAACACGCCTAACAAATCAAACTGCAAGGGATCAGAAGGCTAATCAAGCATATAAATTTTGAAGGAGTTCAGATTTGTGAAAGCAGACGAGGGTGCTGATGTCCTGAGGTCTCGAATCGACTGGAACGTATGCATTCTTTGTCAAAATGTTTCACCAGAGCCTCTTTCACACACATGGAAGGGTCGAGGGCGAGGTACAAGTGAAGCTACAGGAACAGGTTACCAATCTTTTGCTAATTTCAAGGAACTTGGAAATATTCCTCTGAGCATATCAGTTGACAAACTTAATGGTGGATTTGGTGTTGTTGAGACTTTACAAAAGAACAAGGCCAGCTTGAAGCTCCACCGGCTATCAAAACGTGCACAAGAACAAGATTACCAGGAGAGCAGTGTTGCGAGCCAATTTAAATTGGGGAGATCTAGCAAGATACCCATACTTGCATGGTAGATGCGTCCATTTGTTTTTTCTACGAGAGAGAGTCTGACATTGCAGGTATTCGTGAGGCAAGAACCACGGGGATGACCACACACATCGAATTATGCATCAGAACTAAAATACATCAAGCTGTTGGCAAAAACTGGCATCATGTTATAAAGTAGCATTTGAGACCAAGTACCATAAGAATTGTTTATGTCAGTTATATAACAGGTACAAGCGGGATGTGTCTGAAACTGCTCCTGTCTTTCGCCTTGTTGACCCTGTATCTGCTTAAACTTCAAACGCTTGTTCGAACTGAATCCAGAACATACAGAGAAAGTCAATTCTACATGCTTAAATGAACCTCTTTTATTGCATTGTCCATACCTTAAAACTGTGAAGCTATGAAGGGATGTTCTTCTGACTCGGCAGTAGGTGAAGCAATCTTAAAGTCATGCTCTGATGAGGACCCAGAAGCGCTGCAACTTGCAAGAGCTGATTTTATTATAAGAGAACAGCTTTTCTCTCACGGACATATCTTCAATGGATCCTTGTGTAATGATTCAGTGGGATATACCGTTCCAAATTCTCTGTTAGCACTTGTTAATATGATTCTGGACGGTACTTGTATCGAATCATACCAATCATAGACAACTAGGGAAGTCTCCTCAGCCCAGGCAACGCAAACACCATCTGAGTTCATCCTTTTCAATAGTATCCGAGGTACTAATGGTCCCAGGAAAGATATTGTCAACCATAACAGTGAAATAGAGACTCCAATACCTATCTATTTAGGTCTGAGAGTCAACACCAAAACACGGAATCGTGATAGATTGTTTTTATCAATATGGTCTTTCCATATCATATGATCGAGGACTTAGGATATATTCTCAATTGCTCACAGCATAATCAAGCGTTTTGAAAATAGTGGCGTAGACTGTCCACCTCAGCTGAAAAAGGGGCTGTTCACAACAGGACAAGTTGATAACATTGGTCACAATCCAAGCTCGCAACTGCAGCTGATTCTTTCCATGGAACTGCTCAATATTTGTGTCAATATCCAGTAGCACACAACCAAGGAACAGATCATGATCCAATAACGCTTGCCGAAATGGAGCCAGGAAAACAAATTGCCCCTTTTCTTTGGCTTACATTAACATTCTGCCATCTCTATCCATGCTAAAGGAATTCAAAGCAGTCCATGAACCTTTGCAGACTATAAGATGGAGCACAACTGGCTTGCAAAACAGGTATCTTTGATAAAAAGCGAAGACATTGCCGAAGGTGATTTTATATATTGGGCTGCATGTCATGCAAATTGTCAAGTACTACCTTGTAAGCCTGTAACAACTTTTGTTTTGATGCCAATGTTTTGAGAAGATCCTCACTCTTTTTCTACATAAATAACCAGCAGCACAGTTTCTTATTCCAGGACAGACCCCTGTCTTGACCATGTACCAACCACTGTATGCCTTGGGAAAGCAAATCCAATGGAGATTCCCTGATCGTTTTGGTACGAACAAGGAAGTGGTTTTGTTGGGTCCACTTCATATCAAAATGGCTGGCTTGAAAGTGATTGGTGATTTGCTTGATGGAACCAGTTGGTCTTCCGCTATAGTCCAAGCAGTGGTTGCTACAAAAAGAACTGCTGATAGTTTCATACACATGTCGCACGTAACACAGACAAAAAAAGCTTATCAAGTCACTGCGGCTGCACTCTATATTATCAAGAGAGACAGATACTTGGATATTTGTTCACGTCGAAGACACCATGCTGGTTTCAAATCGATGAACCGACCGCATGGCTCAGTGGTAGACCGTCCGCCTGCGGTACGGAAGGTCGTGGGTTCGATCCCCGGCCGCGACAGACCAAAAGTCGTTAAAAGTTGGTACTAGTAGCTCCCTCGTCTGCGCTCGACATTAAAAGGTGTAGTTTTAGGACTGGTCGGCCCGGTGTCAGGATAATGTGACTGGGTGGGATGCCCTTGCCATGTGCCCGCGGCAGGGGTATTTCAGTGAGGCAGCACTATAACTTGTCTCATGCGGGTGCCGTCTGCATATAACTGAAATACTATTAGTCGGACGTTAAACCCAACTCACTCACTCAAATCGATGATTATAAGGACAGTCGATACTGATGTCGCTGTGCTAGCTGCTGCTTATTTCCACATTTTAGCAAACATCGAACATATCATTTTTAACAGGAAAGGAATTACTATTCATTCCTATACATGAGAGTTTATCTACATTGACTACCCAGTTGTCTCAAGGTTTGCTGTTTTTCAATTGCATTCACCGGCTGGGACCTGGCCTCCTTCTTTGTCAACTATCGGAAGAAGTCTGCATGGAAGACATTGGCTGCATGGCCAGAAGTCATTGACATGTGGCCCTTTCACAGAACATTGAGAACAATCCTAACCAGAGGTGCACTGGAGCAGCATGTCAAGAGAGCTACATGTATATACCAAGCAGGGCATGTATGGGGCCAGTCACTGTCATTGCAGCCATTGATTCCAGATGTAACTGACTGTGGATGGGAGCTCTCACAGAATGTCGGATACATGCCAAAATGCACCACTTTGCCTATTGCTGAAGAAACATGCCTGGAACTCATATAGTATGCAAGTGTAGCAAAGCATGCAGGGGTTACTGTAAATGCTTCAAGGCAAATATGGAGTGCATCACACTTTGTAAATGCGGTGGGAACTGTCGACTGGGTTAAGCACTGTTCAATCCCATGTTGAGATGAACAAACAAAAACGACTGCATGACTTATCCAGCAGAATATTATAAAGTTTTCCCAACCAGTCTTAATTCAGATTGGAAAGCAAAGGTCAAGACTGAGAGCAGAAGGCTAATTTTCTAAACTTCATCTATTCAAGGGACAGTATTATATCAAATCTGGGGCAACTAAATAATAACTATTATTGTATTTTGCCAAGAATCTATGCCAATAAATATTGTCCTTGAGTTTGATCAAAATTGAAAACAAAGTGGTAATGATAGGGAGCAGACAGTACTGAAACTGATCAAAAGCATACAGTCAAGGGCAATAACTCTAAAATCTCTAGAAAAATCTGGTTCTCAATCTAATTTGTCTGAGATTATTTTCCAATAAACATTTTCATAAAGTTTTATGCTGATTTATGCAAGATTTGTTTGGATAGAGAGCAAAAAATGCTGAATTTGCTTATTTTCGCTAGTTCAAGGGCAATAACTCTGGTTCGTCAAAGGCAATCTGACTGATTATCTAACTTAATTGAGATTTAATATCCCTGGACTCTTTCATGAAGTCTGATTAAGATTGAAAAAGAAATGGTCATGTCAGAGAGCGGACAATATTCTGGGCCACGCCATTTTGGCGGCCAATTTGGATTTCAATATTGCGGCCGCCAGGGGGCGTTATTTTTTGGGGTCTATTTTTTTCATAAACTTTAGGTATCAAAGACGTCATACACAAAGTTTCATGCTTTCTTCAAAAACTGAACGATTCTGACGCTTAGCAGCTGTACTAATGCCTTTATATGTTGAGGAAGTACCTTCCCAACTCGACGTGTGAAGTCTAAAATAGAAGGTGATTCATCGCGTCATTGTCCGTATAAGACCAGGACCGGTTCCGACTAGCACTTTCCCGAGTCGACATTCTCAAGCTTCGAGAGCATCGTTTTCAAACATACGCGATAAAAGACGCCTTTACGTCATTGCCTTCCGCGCCTGCTGTTTTAGAGACACTTTCTGTCATGTCTCCAAGGTGGCCAGTATGTAGTAACATGCGTGATATTACTGTAGATTAGCCTATACTGAAATGTACATGAAGTTTGTTGTATCTCCGGTATTCATCTACTATACGAAATTGATATAAGAACCAGTGAGTTTTAAACCTTTATCCCGCTATCAGTCACGCATGTTCAGGCAGTCTTGATTCAGATGGGACGCCATGTAACTCAGTATCCCATTAGGATCCAGGTTTCTTAAACATTTGGTCGAATCAGAAGTAAGCAATATTGTACCTGATCCAAAGTTAAACAGACATTATTTTTGTCCTAGCGGGATAAGAGTGATTATCTACTTCACTGTCAAATGTCTGCAACATTTGTCATCCACTGCAATTTTCGTAAGTATAATCATCTCCATTTTCCTTAAAAAACATTACTACAGTAGATACAATTATATGCATAGGTATTTAAAGATACGATATTGGCAGGGAAAGTGTTAATTAACCCATTTGCGCCCAGTAGATTCTTCCATGTTTATATATTGGATCAGTCCATTTTAACTAAGGGATGCCTGGTCGAAATTTATGCGGCATCTGATCAGAGTCTACATTGTTTGCCTATATCCCATATTTGGGAACGTGGGCACATATGGGGGAATGTATTCGTTTTTCTCAATGCAAAGCATATGGATTATGTGACATTCCTGGTACGTGTACTTATTGTCATTATATCGCCAACTCAGTGACCGATCACGACCTAAATTGTTATACAGTAAAACGTCTCTAAAGCGTACATTACAAATGGGCATCATTGCGAGTCTTAAAGGTTCGTGGTAGTAGCCCCGTTTTGAATTCCTTTTTCCTGCAGGAATCAATCACCTGCTGTTTGTTCAATATGTCGTCGCTTTAATGATCATATTATATAATTATATAAATCATCGATGATTGTTTTTATCGTGAACTTTATGGATATTTTTGTAAGTAACAGGAATGTGTGAATATTTTGTAACTTTATTTTGCAAAAGTATATTATATCAGTTTGTTTAAGCTGAAAGTGTGGAATTAGATTGATATAAATGCGTAAGCAAACAGAACAGGCCCTGACCAACCGTCTAATTTGGATGTATTCTGTTAGAAACAATATCAAATGGTTTCTCGATCAGATCAGGTAACTTATCACGATACATCAAAACTCCGACATTTTTTATCTATTAATCTTTTTTAAAAACAAAGAATAGGTTTACCTGACGCTTTTCTGTAGAACACTGCACCATGTAGTGGAGATGGTTGACCGATGCATGCAAAGTCGTCTGTAATACCATAACATGTCTCGCTTGTCTTGTGTACAATTACGCTAGTACAATCCAGTGTTGTTTCGCACAGGTAGGTGCATTCTATAGAACTCCGGGAAGGTGCCTCAAAAGATCTTACACTGCTATCACATAGCTGGTCAGTAAAAGATGTGTCCAATGTATATTCATTCGAATTTGATAATACATTATGGCTTTCTAATACCACCCAAGCAACATATGTAAAAAGTAACATCTTCGGTCATTCATTAACAAACCTATTGGACTTGAAATTAAAAATAATGTTTAATTGTGAAATAGCACACAACTCAATGGCATGTTGTCAGTCGACTAATTAACAAACGCGACGATTACGCCCTCCACTGGCAACTATACGGTTGGTCTGAGTTAATTGATATGTAGGTGTTGGCAATTATCCAGATGTAAAACAATGCGGTCTGTTAAAACTCTGAAATAGTCTGGTACATTTTTTATGCGTACAGACCCACTGATTAAAACTGCCTCAATTATCCAAAGTTACACACAGCATGTTCTTCGTCATCATATTGCTAAAGAGTTTGAACATAAAAGACATTTTCTTAACTTCAATTCCTGAATAAAGGTATCTATTTTATTGATATTCAAAGTATATTTCGTGATAATAATGTAATCGATACTATCCCTAAATATTTCATAAGTTCCGAATCACCTATCATCTGTTGTAAATACAATAAACCAATAAGGAACGTTATTTTTAACTACAATAAAATTGTATCTGACTTAAGTATTGATGTCAATATCCCTACTTCTTGAGACTGTAACACTTCAAGCTTTTGTTATAAACCAGTTGGTCACGTCATTACTGGTAAGTTTAATATTATTAAAGATAAACCTCTCGGGACCCTCCTTACTAAAGAACCCAAATATACATTACATTCCCTTATTGATTTTGACACTTGTCGTACTCATATTGCTGAAGCTATTCAAGAATTCTGCATCAAATGGTGTCGACGAGAACACGCTGGTGTAAATGCCCTTTCGGATTGGAAAAATATGTTTTTGACATTATTGATACACGTATTGCTTTTTACAAATCTAATTACCATCTATTACCACCTCGACCTAGAATTACATTTCGATATCTGAAGAAAAAACATTTAATTTTCATTCTAGTTATGTGTTTGTTCCTGCTGACAAAGCATCAAATGATGTAATAATTATGTGAAGATTGTATTATGTTGATGTTTCGAAGAAGGAATTAAGTGGTTCACAAACATATATTACAGTGCAAACTCCTGAAAAAGATATTATCGCGGAACATATAAAAATGTGCAATATGTTTAAGTTTAATCGTAACGTAAAACAACATAAACTTTCTACTATGTACTGGATTCCTAAGCTGCATAAAATCCGTATAAGGCGCGTTTTATTTCTATCTCTAGTTGGTGTACTACTACTAAACTATATAAACGTTTAACATCGTGCCATAATACTATCAAAGAGCATGTAAAACGTTGCTGTGATAAAACTTACAACAATTCTGGTATTGATATTTTGGTCCATATTTTAACTTAACTTACATCTTTATGGAGGCCTACGTCACGAACAATTCCTAGAAACAGACACGTGACCTTTAGCCCCTCATTTTTCATACTTCATGTCACATATCACCTTTGAAAAACATCCCTGATGAAGCCTATTGTATAGGCGAAAAGTTGGTTTGAAATAAAATCGTATCTACTACAGCCGTTGATCGTTCGTTCTACTAGACTCCCCTACTTCATAAACTTGAAAATGAACAGAACAGCATTTCTACATTGAGCTCCTACGCTTTTTCTACACTCTATACTACTCTACACCACCATCTTATAAGGGATAAACTGATTAAATGGATAGAACAAAACCTTTGCCAGAGAAAATAAAATGTTCCTTGCTTGTAATGTTCAACAATCATTCTTTTCGAATCCTGAAGTTGAAATTTACACAATGTGGACTTGCCTTAATGTTTGTAGATCTTTAAAATTTCTTTTAGGGGATACCATATATTGTCAAGTTGTTGGTATACCTATTGGAATAAATTTTGCCCCTCTTGTTGTTGCAGATTTCTTTTTACGGGTGTTAAGTGCTTGTGTGGCGGCCGTAAAACGTCGCCCCGTACTTCATTCTCAGTGTTGTTATACCTTCTGATCCTTCGAGATCATGAATTTTAGTACTTCTTGTTCTGAAAATTGAATACCGCTTAAGCCGGTGCTAGGGGGCGTGAGCAGTGTTGCACTTTCAATTACTGTTCATGAACAGACTCAATAAAACCGAGTCTGCAATTTTCTCTTTTTGTGTTGCAATTTTTGCTCTCGGGGGATCACCTCCCTTCAGAATTTATAATCTTCACAACAGCAGGTGTTCTGTGCTTGTGTGGCGGCCGTAAAACGTCGCCTCGTACTTCATTCTCAGTGTTGTTATACCTTCTGATCCTTCGAGATCATGAATTTCAGTACTTCTTGTTCTGAAAATTGAATACCGCTTAAGCAGGCGCTAGGGGGCTCATGTTCATGAACAGACTCAATAAAACCGAGTCTGCATTTTTCTCTTTTTGTGTTGCAATTTTTGCTCTTGGGGGATCACCTCCCTTCATAATTTATATTGCTATAAGAGGGATTTCATGCTTAGCTTTAACCTGATTCACAATTTGACATTGTTAGAGCTTTTAGTAAACCGTCTATGTATTTAGACGATATTTTTAATTTGGATAATCCTTATTTTGAAAATGTGGCTTCTTCTATTTACCCAAAAGAACTTACTTAAACAAAGCAAACCGATCTGACATTCAGGCTTTCTTTTAAGATTTGAATCATTCCATTACTGTTGATAACGTTTCGTCTAAAATATACGACAAAAGGGACGATTTCGATTTCAAAATTGTTAATTATCCTTCTCTAGATGGAGATGTTCCTCGGTCTACATCTTATGGGGTTTACAATTCTCAACTTTTTTCAAAATTCTATTATCGAAATTTACCCCTCATTAGTAAATATAACTGCAATTTACGGACTTTACTGCAACAAAGTATTTCTAATCCAGATTTCTATGGTGATTTTATCTACAAACTTAGGAAAATTCGGGGTCATATCCATTGTCACGATTTGTTTATTAAACGCATTAAAACCTTAAGGAAGAAAGGTTTTGACCGTATTATATTGCAACACACTGCATGTTTGGTTATCGACCTCTTTACAGTCGGTCGCTACGCTTTCTTCTTTGCTTGCACGCTGACAGGCCGAGGGTAGCACTCTATAATGGTATACTCTTAAACCCAGAAATGGGATGAGCTTACCAGACTCATGTATTACCTTTTCTCTGCCGTGCCCTTAACGTGTTCCCTGAAGTTGCTCTGTCCGGCGGGGATGCCTTTATTTACACCATTTGTAAAGCTAGGGTGACTTTGAGAGAAGTGTGAGGTTAGGACGTCCGCAAACCGGTTTAAACCCCTAGTGGTTTTTTTGCTACTGACCGTGCCAAGGTGGAACTCTCTTTGTCACCCTTCCATTGTTTGCCGCCCGTCTTTGTGCTTGTGATCTTGTTCATTTGTGAATTGTTTGTCTCTGGTACGTATGTGTCTGTTGGTGATTTCTGTGTTCATCTCGTGTGTGAGTGTGCGTTTGGGTGTGTGGTTGTGTGTGTGTGTATGTGTGTGTGTGTTAGTGTGTGTGTGTGTGTGTGTGTGTGCGTGTGTGTGTGTGTTCGATGCTGTCTATCTGTGTTATGGTAGTGGTTGTGTCTTGTATGTGGCTTTGACTGCTTGACTTTACTACCTTTCCATTCAACGAAGTCATTGAGTACATATTTGACGGACTTTCACATTTGTTATGCTATGTTTTACATTTTGTACTGTGATTACTGTCTCCTATGTTGTAGGGTAGTCCGGTTGGGATACCTTTATTTACAATGTTTGTATAGCTTGTGTGACTTTGAGATAAGTGTGAGGTTAGGACGTCCGTAAACCGGGTTTTCTACTCTGTACACAACTCTTCCTCATATTTTAATTAAGGATAAGAAAGTATCTGCCCGGGAAAAACATCATTCCTGGCATGTAATGCTGAAAAAGCTTTCTTTACTGACGAGCAAATGAAATATTACACCGATTGGACTTGCTCAGAAGTTTGCGAATCGCTAACCTTTCTTTTGGATAACATATTTGTACGTTATGGGAATGCTATGTACCGTCAGGTAATTGGTATTCCTATGGGTACGAATTGTGCACCACTTGTCGCAGATTTGTTTTTGTACTGCTATTAGAGAGATTACATGTTGCGTTTGAATCCTCAGTCACAAGAAGATGTTATAAAAGCCTTCAATGAAACTTGTCGATATTTGGATGATATTTTTAACATAGATAACCCTTTCTTTGATGCTCTGATTCCTACAATTTATTCTAAAGAACTCAAATTGAATAAAGCTAACCCGTCTGACAGTTATGCAGTGTTTCTTGATCTAGACCTTAAAATTGATAATGGAATGATTTCTTCTAAAATATATAACAAAAGAGATGATTTTAATATTGTTAATTTTCCTCATCTGACGGGGATGTTCCCCGTGTTCCATCTTACGGGGTTTATATATCTCAACTTATTCGTTTTGCTACAGCTTGTTAATCTATTGACGATTTTAACAGTCGAAATCTCGTTTTAACTGAAAAACTGCTTAATCAAGGATATAGATACCATAAACTAAGAAAAACTTGCAATCACGCTGGCCTCTTTGCATATACGCCGACAAGAAAGGTTTAGTACTCTATGAAGGCGACCTCTTAAATCCAGAAATGGAAGGAGAACGTCGGATATCTGTACTATTTCATTTTTGTCGTACCTTTTATTACTTTTCTACAGTTACTCTGTTTGCAGCTCAATTATTGAGTACACTAGCGATAGGTGGATACAGTATGTTCAATTAAATGTTTTTTTTTGTTATACATGCACTTTACCACTGTATTTGCTGTCGCGGTTGTTGTAGATTAGTCGGAGAGGGGATACGTTTATTTACACTGTTTGTCTTTTAGGATGGGGATGGAATAAGGGTGAGGTTGGGCGCCCATAAACCGGTTTAAACCCCCGGTGACTTTTGTCACTGACCGTTCCAAGGCGGTACTTCCATCTTCCTCCTATTGTATGTTTGTTTTGTCTTTGTGCGTCTCTTGTTGTTTTTTCTACCTATGTACATTTGCTGTTTCCCTGTGTTGCTGTTCGGGCGAGTGTTTGTTCTGTATGTGGTGTTTCCTGCATGACTCATTTTTGTACTTTCTCTAAATTTTACTATCGAAATCTGTCCCTTATTGGCAAGTACCAATGTAATCTCAAGGCTTTTCTGCGACAAGGTATTTCACATCCTGAATTTTATGGTGATGTGATTTACAAACTTCGTAAAATTATTGGACATACATATTTTCTCACTTTGTTCATCCAATTTGTTAAAATTCATTAAAAAAGGATATGATCCTGTAGTAATACAACATACTGCATTTTTGGTTGTCAGCCCTTTTACAGTTGGCAAACACGCTTGCCTCTTTGCATGTATGCCGACAAAAAAGATTAGTACTTTACGAAGGCGACTTCTTAAATCCAGAAATGGAAGGAGAACGTCGGATACATGTATCTGTACTATTTCGTTGTTGTCGTACCCTTTATTACTTTTCTACAGTTACTCTGTTTGCAGCTCAATCATTGAGTACACTAGCGATAGGTTGATACAGTTTGTTCACTTAAATGTTTTCGTTATACATGCACTTTATCACTATATTTTGCCGTCGCGGTTGTTGTAGCTTAGTCGGAGAGGGGATACGTTTATTTACACTGTTTGTCTTTTAGGGTGGGGATGGAATAAGTGTGAGGTTGGGCGCCCATAAACCGGTTTAACCCCCCAGTGACGTTTGCCACTGACCGTTCCAAAGCGGTACTTCCATCGTCCCCCTATTGTATGTTTGTTTTGTCTGTGCGTCTCTTGTGGTTTTTATAGTTATGTACATTTGCTGTTTCCTTGTGTTTCTGTTCGGGCGACTGTTTGTTCTGTATGTGGTGTTTCTTGCATGATTCATTTTTGTACTTTTAAACCACAAGTGATAATTTTGCTACTGGTCGTGATAAGGCTGTTCTCTCTTTGTCACCCTTACTGTTGTTTCTCTTGTGTCTTTGTGCTTGTGTTTTGTTCATGTTTGTCTCTGGTGCTTGTGTTAATGTTCCGTGGAACATTATTTTTAGAGGACAACATTTTATCATGCAACGTCACCAAATATAGCCACTTCCTACTACTAGTATAATACTGTCCACGTAGACGCTGTATTTTTTGGGGTAATAGTGTATGTGTACTGACCTCGCTGGGATGAAAGTTTAGTTCAATCAATAGGAGGAAATCAAAAGAACGAATAAGCCTTAATTTAACATACACATCAAATTAAACACATTTGCCCACCTTTGTCTCAACTGTTTGTCGACATAAAAGGATTAAACCAAGGTTATTTATGTTGTAAATGTCGACGACGTCACTGCACGCCAATATGACGTCACTTGTATTTTTTCAGCAAACATTCTTTTTCTTCAGTTTCTCCATTTTTTCTTGGTGTTGCACGATAAAGGAATATCTATACTAGAAGTTGCAGCAGACGACAAAATTTGGGAGCCAAATTTGTTAAACTAAGCCACTATATTATATGCACGCCAGTCTGTAGTGTCTTCTGTTCCTGCAACATTGCGTAGGATACAGTTGCCGAAAAAAACTACAAACACTACATTAATACTATAATGGCTAAATACAGAGTCGATCTTTTAAAGGAAATTCTCTTAACGAAATAGACATAATATTCCCAGTCATAAAACAAAATGCAGATGATCGAAATAAATATATCAAATATACTATCTAGGAATTATTAAATACCATTGTTTGCGATAAACATTGAAAAAAGAATCTTGTCAATTTTGATTACATAAGAAATCCTTTTGATGCAATTCTGTGATATTTCTCTATCTTATAAATGGTTTCCATACTGTTTGCAATGTCTAGATATCCATTTTCGTATAGTAAGGGTCATTATAAACATTGCAGTGTTTCCTCTAAGTATTTGTGTATACATGTATGAAATGAATAAATTATCCATTTTTAATTAAATGAATTACCCATTCTTAATTAAATAAATTACCCATTCTAAATTAAATAAATTACCCAGAAAAATTACACTTTGAGTGCGGGAAATTAGTTTTGACAGGGAAGATCCTGCTCAAAACCTCTAGGAGTCATCCGATCAGGGTCTGCACTATTTGTCATTCAAACTCAACTTACAAATTCAAACCCTCTATACTAAACAGACTGTGTAGGTAATCAAATATGAGACATTCAACCTGGTATACAGTAAACCCTTATAACCCTTTTGACATGTAACGAAAAAAACAACTTTAGGCATATTAACCAAAAAAACAGAACATAGGTTTCTTAAATATGACGGATGCCGTACAGAGCACTCTTATCATTCCTGCGTGACGTCACGAAAAATTAAACTTTAGTTTGTCTTAATGACCGGTCTTAATGTCCAGTTTTAAAGAAATTATACCGTATTCAAAAATAAAATGAATGTTGGTGAGGACACACAATGCGTGAACATTATGATTACGTGACAATTTATTCAAGCAAGCAATGTCTGGTTATCATGCATTCTTGCATTTCCTTCGTACCCCAGAACCCCTCTGAATCGACCACTGTACGAATTAGCAGTGTCCTTCTTAACAGATGTTTTCTTAATGCAGGAGGTTTCTGCATTAAATCTGCATTACTTCTGTTCTGCATTAAGATGTCAACCCCCTTTAAAGAACCAAGTCCCATTTCGTAAGATACCAGCTCCCTTTAAGATATGAATGGGTTATTAACTAGGCGGTCGATTTAGAGATGGTTTCCTATATTCAAGTTAACAATGTCATTAAATGTAGCATGCTAATCAACAATCAATATGGAAAAATAGTCAAACAGGGAGAGCCACACACGGAATGACACCGCATCAAACACCATCTAACGAGAAACGATAAAGCCACAAGACAAAACAAAACAGGACGCATATCAAGACGAAACACATTAAACATTAAGCATATTAAAAAACAAAATTGACCGTAGGGTGAAAGCAGGAGTGCCGCCTTGGAACGGTCAGCAGCCAAAAGCAATAAAAAAATTGGCTACTGGGGGACTTGAACCTGGTTTATTGGTACCCAACCTCGTCCTTATCCCACTTTCACCGAAGTCAAAATGTAAATAAAATTCCCCCTCCAGACAACACCACAACATGCGTAACGATGTAGACTTAACCCTTAAATCCATTGATATTCCTTTCTACGCATTTGCAAGAAGAGTAGACTCCGATCTGCTCTGTTTGATGATGATGTAGATATGATTCTACAGTGTCTGCCATGACCAAATAGTTCATTATCAATGTAATATTGTGAATTCTCTCATCCAGTTTTCTATGGTGATGTTATCTACAAACTTAGGACATTTCATGGTCATATCCATTTTCACGATTTGTTTATTAAACGCATTAAAACAAAGAAAGAAAGTTATGACCCTATTATATTGTAACACATTGTATGTTTGGTTATCGACCCCTTTACAGTTTACCCTACTCTTGTAATACCTTTTCTCTGTCGTGTCCTTAACGGCTTCCCTGCAGTTGCTCTGTCTTCAGCAAAGTCATTGAGTATATATTTGACGGACTTTCGCAGTTTTTTTTCTGCTATGTTTTACATTTTGTACTGTGATTACTGTCTTCTATGTTGCGGGGAAGTCCGGCGGGGATTCCTTTATTTACAATGTTTGTTAAGCTAGGGTGACTTTGAGATAAGTGTGAGGTTAGGACGTCCCTAAACCGGTTTAAACCCCCAGTGGTGATTTTGCTACTGTCCGTGCCAAGGCGGTTCTCTCTTTGTCACCCTTACTTTTGTTTGTCTTGTGTCTTTGTGCTTGTGTTTTGTTCATGTTTGTCTCTGGTAATCGTGTATTTGTTGGTGTTTTCTGTGTTCTTCTCGTGTGTTTGCGTGTGTTTAGTTGTGTGTGTGTGACATGCTGTCTTTTGATGTGTTGGTGGTGATTGCGTCTTGTATGTGACTTTCTACTGTATTTGTGTATGGGTATAAATTGCTATGCTTTCTGTAGGTGTTTTGGTGATAGTGGCGTATTGTGTGTGGCTTTTCCTGCTTGACCTTACTACTTTTTCACTAATAAATAGTGATTACATCATTGCTTATTACATAAATACTGATAGAGTAAAGGGATAAGTTCCTCTAAAGCAATCACATTATGAATAGCTATATGTGCTTTATGCAGGGCGAAAGGACAAGCTGTAGGATCTGATCAGGTTTGCTTATGAAGTAAAACACATCCGATTCTAAAGTTTTTGTCAATACCAATATTTTCTGTATTCTATTTTTTGTACTTCAGTAAAACCTCTCTATAACGGCCACTAAATTGTGTTAATTAGTTGGTAATCAGGGCAGGTGGCTGCTTAAAGCTAGGTTAAAGTAAACCAGAACGCGCCCATAGGAGCGTTCTGTTTTACTTTTACCTTGCTTTAAGCAGACACCTGCCTTTAACACAAGATAAGTTAATTTATTATGTAATTTAGTGGCCGTTATAGAGAGTTTTACGGCATTATAAAATTCAGTTGATCAATATCCATATTGACCGTGTCTCTTACATGGATATTAATGAAGTAAATGATTATTTGCTTGTACTTACTCTGTTCATCCCGACATGGCTGTCATTTGCTACATGTAACAGCGTAGATCAAGATTAGAAGTTCGACACTGATATGTGAGCTCCCTGAATCTGATATTTAAAGTAAGGTTGTTTGATCAACGCGTTGTATACCGTATTGAATAGGGGCATTTCAAGTTAAAACATAAATAATGTTAGCTGTTGTAAAATCCATGTCTGAACTGATCTCGACATTAAACTTTCTGTCATTAACTATACATTTTATTATAGAGTTACGCCAAATATTACTACAACATATCCCTCGCCCCTTGTTAGCATCGCACATTTTGATTATCGGATGCACTATTTGTCGTTTTTATACGGACCGGTTACGAATAGAAATCCTAAACAGTCCGAATACAGGTAAAATTAAATCTTAAGGCACACCTCTTAAGGTATAAACACTGTATAATGTTCAGGTGGCCGCTATAATACAGTCCAGATTAGATATTATGGTACACCAACATAACCTACCTAAACAGTAAACAAAACATACCTGTAACGGTGGTCTCGAGAAAAAAAAAATAAAAAAAATGTATACACCCATCAAAGCATATGAAAAAACAAAACTACCCATTCCAAATATAAAACAATAAAAACAAAACAGATTCGAACCAAACTATTATAACGTCCACCTGGGCATTTTACTGTGTTTATACCTGTAGTGTTTGTAAACATAGATAACAAAAGATGTGCCATAAGATATAATTTTACCTGTAGTTTGGTTCGATATTTGGAATGGGTATTTTCGATTATTCATATGGTTTGTTTGGCGTATAATTTTTGTTGTTTTTGTTTTTGGTTTTCATTGTATTTTTATTTTTGTCTCGAGACCACCGCTACAGGTATGTTTTGTTTACATTTTAAGTAGGTTATGTTGGTGTGCCATAAGATCTAATTTGGACTGTACTTGTAGTATATTTTACAGGTGAAAGTAGAACTTATTGTCCATTGCAAAACATTTATTGATTGAAAGAGATGGTATGTGTGAATGGTAAGTAGTTGTTTGTACGTATGGTTGAGGCAAATAAAAGTTAGAAATATTTTGTGGTACATGCACAAAAGACAGGGAGTTCTATCAACTATATTTTAAGTTTGTTTCATATGTGAAAGTGATGAAGAGGTACCTGTATTGTGTTTATCAACAAGTCAAACATAAGTGTAGCTACAAAGTGCATCAAAGTGTCAGTGAACAAAACACCTACCATGGGGTGTAAGACATTTGCTTTTGTATGAGACGGGTGATAGTGTGATGAATGCCACTTGAGCATCTTGCAAGAAAATGATAACAGACATTACAATTTATTCGTCAAATAATAATGGCATAAGTCGATGCCTTATCAGCAGTCCTGAATGAAGACGTTTTTTAAATGAAAATCTTGTAAATCTTTTTTAAGATATATAAAATTAATCATAGGTCTATGTGAACAAAGCTGTTTATTGGACTGTGAAACCTGTCTTAGAGCACCACTCAAAAGAAACAAAGAAGTCTCATTTTATTTATAATTATGGAAAAATAGTCAAACAGGGAGAGTCACACACGAAATGACACCGCACGAAACACCATCAAACAAGAAACGGTATAGCCACAAGACAAAACATAACAAGACGCATATCAAGACGAAAAACATTAAAGATTAAGCATATTTAACAACAAAATAAACCATAGGCTGAAAGCAGGACCACCGCCTTGGAACGGTTAGTAACCAAAATAAGCTACTGGGGGACTTAAAACCTGGTTTACGGGTACCTTACCTCGTCCTTATCCCACTTTCACCAGTCAAAATGTAAATAAAATTCCCCCTTCAGACAACTTCACAACATGCATAACGATTTCTTCCAAAATATAATGACTTGAAAATAAACGTTAGAGTTTAACAAGAGACATCATTTAAATTACGTCATAATTTATAAGTACGGAAAAGCTATATGAAACACTTCTGCACCGACATTTTATAAGAAATAAATCGCAAGAAGCTACAAATACTAGTGGCTATTAAGTATTCACAACTGTTTTGTTTGAAAAAAGAATAAACTTGACATCGTAGACATGTACTCGATGACTATTCAGAGGTCAGAGCAGCTGTGGCGAAGTTATTTGGGGTACGACAGAGCTGGCAAAATACAAATATCTTATTTCCTCCCTCCGTAAACGGGTTTAAGAGGGAATCTTTATAGAGTATTAAGCCTTTTCCGTCGTCGCACAAGCAAAAAGGAACTTAATTCAGGACATGAGTTATCGATAACGCCAATATTTGTCTTCATTAACTCTTTCTTGCATATGGACAAGTTTTGGTATCTTTACAAGCAGTTTAGACTCAGATCAGACTGTTAATGTAAATACCGTTCGTTTCTTGTATAAAAAATACCATCGGTCTGTTTCGAACAGTATATAAACTAAAACACAATTGGGGTTTCGATAATAAACATATTAAAAGTTTGTCTTCGTCAGCATTTTTTCGATAATGTTTCTTGCGATATAATTCTTGTTAGCATTAAAATATGGATCATGCAAAGATGCGGCATTTTATAATTCTTTACAGGTTTCCTCAAAGTAGGATGTCAGAACGTATTTGAAGATATTTATAAGTCGTATTAATGACATTTCACGGGCCTGACACTTGCTTGATCTTCCACATGTGCACGCATCATAAATTCAGCTCACTACCAATACCTGTGATTCACCTACTTTGGATTCGTTCAAGCTTTCGAGAAACTACAGTAACACTCCTCTAAAGAGACCACTTAATCCATTCCTTTATAGGATATTTTTGGAAATACCCTCTTTGAATAAATCTACCGTAAATGAGCATTAACTAGAGAAAAGGAAACTTTAAGAAATTTGTCGTTTGAAACCATTGTGATAAATAGAGCAATTGCTCCTATAGGAGCAAATGTTCTATTTATCAAAATGGTTTCACAAAGTGACTTTTACATAGCCGTTAAAAGTCGTCAATATGAGGAAAGCGGTTAAGAAGTATGCATGAGTATCAATAAAAACAGGATATGTATAACGAAGGACGCTATTATAGGAGTGAACTGCTTAACCGTACAACCTGTGTGATTAATCAACCAACTGTCTATAGTTCTAAAGCTTAAAGCAGGGTGCGAGTAAAACAGAATGCTCCTACAGGAGCGTTCTGTTGTACTTTCACATTGCTTTAAGCAGCCACCTGCCCTAAATACCAACTAATTAACGCAAGTTAGTGGCCGTTATAAAGAGGTGTTCATATATATTCAAACAGATCAAAACCGTTTGCCCATGTTGTTACACAGCTGCCTCATTAGCCCAGTGACCGATCTATCGCCGTTTATAATAAATTCATGATTATATCACGCTTCACCGAGCTGAAATGGTTGGATAAGACTAGATGATATGTAATAAACAAATTGGATTTAGAAAGGACACACATTAAGCTTTCATGGGTCAGGTGTACTGACATATTTCATTTTTAAAGCAAAGCAACGACTATAGGCAAGATCCAAAATGGACCATCAGATACAGTTGAATTTCAAGGGACGATACAAATTACTTATAGAAGACAGAAGTGTAGATCCAATCCAATTTAAGCATTTACTGCGTGAATAAATCATATCAGAAGCTATCTGGGTAACTCTTCGTCTCATCTTGATCCCAGCTGTTTGCAAGTTCGGGTCAAGGTCGGGGATAGCGGGTTGGGATTTAATCCTTTCGCTGCCAATGCCGGATCTGTGATTACATATTCAAACAGTTTGGATCCAGATGAGACGCCGAGTAACTCGGCGTCTCATCAGGATCCAAACTGTTTGTTACTGTTACTATGTTTTTGAAACAAAAATGAAGAACACATGAAAATTTGTTGCAGACGACAAAGTTAGCAGACGACAGGGTTTGGCAGCGAAAGGGTTAAGCTGTATGAAGTAGTTTAGATGCTACATATATTCTGAAAATGGGTGATCCCTCGAAAGCATAAGTGATAATGCAAAAAGAGAAAATTGCAGACTCGGTTTTATTGAGTCGGTACATGAGTAGTAATTAAAGGTTCAATACTACTCACCCCCTAGCACCGGCTTAAGCAGTATTCAATTACATCAATTTCAAAACTAATTACATCAAAACTAATGATCCCAAAGGATCAGAAAATATAACAACACTGAGAATGTAGTACGGGTTGACTTTTAACGGCCGCTTAACACCTGCTGTTGTGAAGCATAAGTGATAATGCAAAAAGAGAAAATTACAGACTCGGTTTTATTGAGTCGGTACATGAGTAGTAATTAAAGGTTCAATACTACTCACCCCCTAGCACCGGCTTAAGCAGTATTCAATTACATCAATTTCAAAACTAATTACATCAAAACTAATGATCCCAAAGGATCAGAAAATATAACAACACTGAGAATGTAGTACGGGTTGACTTTTAACGGCCGCTTAACACCTGCTGTTGTGAAGTACATATATTCTGAAAATGGGTGATCCCTCGAAAGCAAAAGTGATAATGCTTATATGTCGAAAACTATTGCCGTCTTTGGGGCTTGAAAATCAATACGTCTAAAACAAAAGCAATGATTTTTTAAAAAGGCAAGACATACTCGATACGATTTTTATATTAATAATACAGAAATCGAATTGGTGGACTCGTTTAAATACCTTGGTGTTACTTTACTGAAGAATGGTAACTGGTTCAGGACCCAGAAACTGATTGCACAGCATGCGTCCTTTGCCCTCCATAATGTCTTCACTATATTTAATAATATTTAGATATCGATTGCCCAGAAATACAGAATATTTGACTCACATGTAGGTTCAATTTTATATTTTTGATCGGAAATTTGGGGAATGCATGAAGGTAGTGATATTGAGAAAATACAAACAAATTTTTTAAGAAGAATTGTATGTGTCCGAAAATCAGCTAACCTTTCAGCACTGTATGGCGAGCTAGGTCGAATCCCGTTCTCAAAAATGAGAAAAATTAGAATGGTTAAGTATTGGGCCAAAATCCAAAAGCTCGACGATTTTGAAATGGTTAGGCAAATGTACCTAATGCTAAAACAAGATGCTGAATCTGGGAATACATATAATTAAAAAAATTGGGTTTCCTATATTAAAGATATATTAACAATCCATGGATTTACATATATGTGGATTCACCAGGCTGATATAGATATACCCTTTGCTGCCATAAAACAGAGGATTATTGATAATTTTCTACAGAAATTGTATTCTGAAATTAATAATTCCCGACGATTACAGACGTATTGTATTTTCAAGCATGATTTTGAATGTGAAAAATATCTTGATTTTATCTTGGAGACAAAATATAGAGTTGCATTATCTAGATTTAGAACTTCTTCTCATACTCTATGTATTGAATCAGGTAGATATGATAACACACCAAGAGAACAACGGTTATGTAAATCTTGTAGTACGGGCAAAGTTGAGTCAGATTTTCATTTTCTCTTGGCTTGTCCTCATTATCGGGATATAATAAAATATTTGAAACCATATTATTGTCATTGGCCAACTCTACGCAACTTTGATAGTTTAATGCCTTCGAAGTCAAAAAAGCTTGTTAGTGCCTTAAAATAAATTACGCATCGCTTAATATTAAATAATTCAATAGAGGAAGGTGTATTTTTGAAAGTTCTGATTCTAATATCAATTTTGGAATGATCTTTACATGCGCATGGATATTTTTACGGTTTAACTTGCAACAGTGCATACTTACACTACATAAGTATATATACATAATTTTAGTGCCTGTCATGTCTTTTCAATAAAGAAAATGCAGATGCAAGTAAAATGATGACACGTTCTGTATTCCCTGCAGGTTTAAGGCGGTTTCCAAAAATATGCCCATGCGCATGTCAAAATTCTGAAGGGTGGTGATCCCCCGAAAGCAAAAATTGAAACACAAAAAGAGAAAATTGCAGACTCGGTTTTATTGAGTCTGTTCATGAGCAGTAATTGAAAGTGCAACACTCATGCCCCTAGCACCGGCTTTAGCGGTATTCAATTTTCAGAACAAGAAGTACTGAAATTCATGATCTCGAAGGATCAGAAGGTATAATAACACTGAGAATAAAGTACGGGGCGACGAAATACGGCCGCCAAACAAGCACTTAACACCTGTTGTTGTGAAGATTATAAATTCTGAAGGGTGGTGATCCCAGTCAAATTAAATGTGTATGCTGTATTGTCACTGATGTTAGAAACCTACACATGTTCCATAACTGTTTGTCTACTGAAAGCTCATTTTTATTTCTAAACATTGTATATTACTTGTTATAAGCATTGTGTTATGCTTTATGCAAAATAAAATTCGTATTCGTATTCGCATTTGTTTACGTCGTGACAATGTGTGTTTATTTATTCAGGGTTTACGTCATGACAATGTGTGTCCATTTGTGCAGGGTTTACGTCATGACAATATGTGTTTATTTGTGAAGGGTTTACGTCATGACAATGTGTGTTTATTTGTGAAGGGTTTACGTCATGACAATGTGTGTTTATTTGTGCAGGATTTATGTTATAATTCATGTAAGAAAATGGTGAAATTCATGTAGAAAACATTAACCATTTGCCTCGTGAATATTCATGTAAGAAAATATGACTGTATGGACAGGAACTACAGTAGAACACGTGCTAAGCGATCATTCAATTCTTGAACATAAAAAGTCTTAAAAAGCAGGTAGTTGCTTAATACAGGAGAAATATGGGAGCGTTCTGCATTACTTTTGGCCTGACACCACCTGCTTTACAGACATATACATGTAATTATACCTCTTGATGACCGCTTATAATAGGTTCTTCTGTAGATCTCTGGCATATCTAGAAATGAATTAATATATATTAACAAAAAAATTGTCTCACAGTAAACCATAGAATTTTCTATCAAACATTGAGATAAAAACTTATCCCGCAGAAACGCATAAGGACTTTTTAAACCTCTAAAAGATTGGCTTTCGCCGCAGCCAATGGCATCGTGAAAATGTATTAGCTGAATTCACATAATGTAAACTTTTCATTACTGCAAATAGACTGCAAATGCATATCTTTATCATGTCAAAAGGAAAACAGAGAAGACTGATCAGACGGGTCTATAGGAGCAGTTTGATCTGGGTCTACTCGGTTTGCTAATGCTTGACAAGGCGTTCAAGGGAAAGGATTTAAGTATATTCTCTATATCTCTACAAATTACAAAAAAGTGCATTTGCATATACAGACAAACCTCAAATACGTATCATTATCATTATTGATCTTTAAAACAGGTGAGAACTTTCTGCATGGCATCACTCTGCATTAAGCAGTCACCTGCCTAAAAGGGTCTAAATGCTTCTATACTAAAACTTCGAATTATCGAGGTTTCGTATGAGCAACGCTATACCGGAACGGGTTTTTATGACATGCTAACAGTGTAGATCCAGATAAAACAGCATCTGATAAATAGGTATACTATTAGTTACACAGAAATTTGGCAGGGTGTATGGGCTGGTATGACCGGGTTAGATCCTGCATTTCCTGTGTAACGAATTTATTACCAGTCAGAGATCCGATTTACCTAATTTAGAAACAAACAACTCTTATTGTTGCTGACATTAAATCTCTAATTCTATGACGAGAATCCAAGGAAAACATGATGTCTTCACAGTGCAAATACGACGTCGTCTCTAAGCAATTCCGAAAGAATAGTTCAAACTTCGTTGGTAAAAAAAATGAGTTTAAACGATTACACGTTGTACTGAGAAGTTGACAGTGTCATATGATGAACAATTTTACTTTACGTTTATTATCGATTTTTTGGTCGTACTCCGTCCCGTCAAGAATTAAAAGAGTAAGGACGATATGAAGTTTTGAATCGACGCTAAAAAAACAAATAATGTCACGCGTCAAATTTGAATTCATTATTATCCGTGGAAGCCGCCGAATACGCTTCTGTACACCCGGCAGATATTGGCAAACTGACCAATCCAAGTCCAAGGATTTACTCTGACTGGAAATAATGCTTCATATTCGAGGACCGCACTGGAAATAAGAAAAAAATATTGTATCCCCTTGCGCATTACATAGCTTTGATATGTTGCTTTAATTATATTTTCCTCGGTTATGTACACCTTTTACCGAAATAAATCTAAATAGTTCTATATGCTGCATAACAAATAATGTAGACACAGGCATGTGTCTAACAGTGCACACCCAGGTTAGACGCCTCATTGGCTGGTGTTGTCATATATTGTAAAACTGAATAATTAAACTCGGCAAAAATACTATAATTTTGAAAATGTTGGTAGCCTAACGCTTGACTCCACAGACACTTGTTTTGGCATATTTGCAAACTCATATCATACAAGTACAAATGTTGCTGTAAAATAGCTAAGGAGAAGCTCCGCGCGCAAAAAAGAAATGTGCAAATGAAATGGTAATAGCAATCTTCCCAATCTGGAAGATGGTGTTTGCTACAAAGGGATTGAATTGCAGTAGTGTACTTATGAAGTTTGAAGTACACTAGTGCCGTTTGAAGTACTAGTCTCTAGTCCTTGAGATTTGTTTGTCACAATCCGTCTAGTGTATCCCTCACTCTGTCTACAGTTATTGAGATATTATTTTCCATTGGACATTTTTTACTGTAATGTTTGGTAGCTCATCTTGTGGGTCCTCTGTGAAGACCGACGAAAATAATTCACCGAGAACATTAGCCTTTTCTCTTTTCGCGATTCAGTCAATTCATCTCTCCCCCCCCCCCCCCCAATTGTATGTTTGTTTTGTCTTTGTGCGTCTCTTGTTGTTTTTATAGTTATGTACATTTGCTGTTTCCTTGTGTTGCTGTTCGAGCGACTGTTTGTTCTGTATGTGGTGTTTCCTGCATGACTCATTTTTGTACACTTTTGGCTTTATCTTTGTATAAATCTGATTGTATATTACTGTTTACTTAGTTTTCGATTTTGATTTTACATAAGACCAGGGTCCATGCTTATAAAGCTTTTAGTTGAGTCTGAGTTTCGTTCTCAAGCTTTCGATTGGTCAGATAGTTCTCAAGCTTTTGATTTGTCAGATTTGAGCCTAAGGCTCAAATCTGACCAATCAAAAACTTGAGAACGAATTCAGACTCAACTAAACGTTTTATAAGCATGGATCCTGAATATCTTCGGGTTTTCCTTTGCTGCTATTACTATGTCTTCTTCATACGTTCCTACAGAATCACGCGATAATTTTCTTGTTTGATTCCTTACTCATTTATAGTGTTCAAAAACAATTTCATCTTTTCATCTTTGCTATCTCTATAATATTTCAATAACCGTTTATTTCTTTTCATTTTTGTCAGTGTTTTCCTGTTTAGGTGAATACCATTTTTCTAACTAGGTTCATTTACTCTGATTTTCCTATTGGGTATAAAATTTTCTAATAGCCGCATTTAGATAATCTACAAACACTTTCCGTTGCTTATCTACATCCATGCCCTTAATGACAGTTTCAAAGTCTAGGTTTAATATTTCTCTCATGTCTTGAAAATTTGCTTTTTTTATTAATGCAAGGTCAACTCAAATAATAGGTTTCTGCATTACTTTTAAAAATATTAACTTACATTCCGTCGTAAAGATCCATAATTAGACCTCCATTTATTGGTTGATTTTAAGACAGGTTCTTGAATAATTATACGTTCCCTTATACAAACGCCTTTTAACGCATTTGCAAAGAGAATATACCCTATAAAAGCCGCCTGATCAGGGTCTGCTCTGTTTTCTAATGGAATTTGGTATGTCTTTGTTTAAATTCCAAGCATGGCAACACTGTTACGCCTTCCATATTGCATTGTAGCTATTTTGTCCATGCAAACAATTAACCGTAAAGGAAATCGATTTCAATCAAACACAAATGAATGTGACCTGAATCACAGATTGGATCCCGGTGAAAAGTCGAGTTACTCGGCGTTCATCAGGATCCTAGTTTGACCCTCGAAATACAAATTAAATGGAAGTATTTAAACCTGCACCTGATCCCAATGTGAGTAGACATTGTTTTGTATAGCGGAGTAAGGGTTAACCTATTACCTCATATGCTATTTTTAGATACATCTTCTTTGAAAAAATCAACCAAAAAGGAGCATTAATTAGAGAAAAGGAAATTTAGATTTTTTTATAGTTTGAAACCATTGTGATAATTAGAGCATTTGCTCCTATAGGAGCAAATGCTCTACTTATCACAATGGTTTCACAAAGTGACTTTTACAGAGTCGTCAAAAGTCGTCAATATGAAGGAATGGCTTAACCCTTTCCCTGCTCTATCTTTATTCCTGTTACAGCGATAAAATATCTACAAATAATACATGACGTAAAAATGACAAAAAAATGCCGCCTGCTACATTCCAAATGACAATACCTTCTAGATGTTCATGGACAAAATGGAATGCGGAATATTGAAACCCTTTTAGAAACTAAAGAAACAGATCTTTTAGATTCCATTATCAAACAGAACTCCTATCTGCCTGATCTTGGTCTACACTGTATGACAATTGTATCAAACATTGTTTCTATCACGTAAAAGGTAATTGTAACGGTTGGTCAATTTAATGGATATTGATTGATCTGCATTTATCACTTGGGAATAAAACGCTCACAGACTACCAATGCTTCAACATAATTTGTGAAGCGCATTTAGGCATACATATTGCCTATTGAGTATTGGCACATTTAATATTAATTGAATATCTGTGGCTGTAGTACATGTCACCACATGATTACTAAATTGGACTTCTTGGTGCTTTAGAACGGTTTGAATATATCCTCCAGCCTTAACCATTCCCTCCTATAAACACCTTTCCACCAGATAGAAATGAACATCAATATGTGCATAAATGTTCATTAGGGAATATTTACAGTAAACTCATAAAACATGGTGTAGGGTATGTTCAATACACCTAGTGAAATTGTGAAATAGAATGCCTATGTAATACACAATTAACCGTCTATACTTATATTTTTTGTTATACAAATGTTGTTTATATACAGTTGAACTTCGATATATCGAACTCGGATAACTCGAACTTCGGGATAACTCGATTAAAAGTTCAGTCTCTATAAAACAGAATGGCTGTAAAATGTATTACTACGCATATCTAGAAACAGGTATGACAGCTTAATGCAGGTCTAAAGTAATGATAAAAGCTCCTACAGGAGCTTTCAGCATTACTTTAGACCTGCATTGAGCTGTGAACATCAGAAAATACCCATATCTAAAGTCGGATAACTTGAACTTCTGTTATCTCGAACAAATGTGTATGGTCCCTTGAAGTTCGAGATATCGAAGTCCAACTGTAGTTAAGAAACTAACACCGACCCGATTAAATGCTGATACATCGGCGAATAACACAGGGGTATTCGATATCATACACATGAAGGGGTTGTTTTCTTCAGCATTCATTCGTTCAGTTTTCTTTCAGCATAATAAACAAATAATTGAACTACAGTTGAATCCTTCTAATGTGACCACTTAATGAATAAACATGGGGTTCTGTATAAGCAGGTGGTTGCTTAATGCAGGACAAAATTAATGTACCACCTGCATCGAGCACCAAGAATTATACCTCTTTTAGGTGGTCGCATTAGCGGGGTTTTACTGTAGTTACAGGCAATTTAAAACATGTTGCAAAAAATATTGTCACTTTAACTGTATCGCTGCCATATATTGTCGTCTGCAAATTTTGTCGTCTGTTACAATTTTCTCCGATTTTGTTTCAAAAACATAAACAAACAGTAAATATTAACATTAACAGTTTAGATCCTGATTAGATGTCGAGTTACTCGGCGTCTCATCTGGATACAAACTGTTTGCATAGGTAATCACAAATGTGACATTGGAAGCGAAGCAGTTAACCCTTTCCCTCAAACAACATAGCAAACAAAACAGACCCGCATCAGACGGCTCGTCAAAGTCTTAAAAAGATGTATCTATGAGGGGAAGTGTTAACTTTTCTTCCGTCAAGCATATGTTGACTGCAAACAGCTCAGATCCAACGTCGTATCAGTGTCCAAGTTAAATGACACTCGGCAAACAGTTTCTCAAAACTTTGATCGAATATGAAGGTTCTAAATTTGAGCAGAAAATTAGTTTTTACAGAGCAATGAGGACTGGCCATTCATAGCCTGTCATCAACTGATAATGGATACTCTGGAGGATATACAGTAAAAGTGCAATACTACGAACACTCAAATACGTACCAGCAGTGGCCTTTAACACAGATGGCAGCTTAATCCTACATTAAGCAACCACTTGCCTACAAAGACATAACTTATTCATTACTAAAAGTTCGTAACGTCGAGTTTTTACTGTACGAATGCAGAAGAATGTTAACTCTTTGAGGGGCCCAGTATAAGGCAGTGATGCACGGCGCCTACCAGCCAGTTATAAACTATTTATCACATAATCTACCACGCGGGAGTAAAGTAACAGAGTGCCGTATTTCGCAGAATTTTTATGCAAATTAGCAAGTTAGCCAATCGTAGCGCTCATTTAAAAAGCGTTAGCCTATCATAGCACTCCATGCGCGTCGTCCGTTGTATAACTACGGTGTTTCTAAATCAATGGCAGAAACATTCTGGGGTTTTTCTATGGCATTTTAAGGATTATGTGATAAAAAGAATCTTACATTCGTGTTCATTATACATTGTTTTTAAGAAACTCGTTTACTGTAATGAATATGACACTCGGTAAAGCTCGTGTCATATTATTATAGTAAACTCGTTTCATAAAACCAATGTGTAATAAACTCTCATGTAAGATCCTCTATTTCATATACAGCGGAATATGCCTATAACGACCATATAACACAAGCTGGAGGTCGATGAGAGCAGGTGACTACTTCATGCAAGGCGAAATTGATACCAAACGGTCCTAGAGGAGCATTGTTCATAACGTTAGTGCAGCATTCAGCTATCACATACTCTAAAACCCTAGACTATTTTAATAGTCGCTGCAGACGTGCGTTACTGTATTTAGAGTGTCACTCGTACCATTTAAAGGACTATAGTTTTAGTTGATTGAACCAATAATTTTCATAGAGCAGCCTATTGTGACACATCTTGTTAATGGGTCCGCATGAAATGTGCAGATCTGACTACTGCCCAGTATCAGGCGTTATAATGGTGCAACGGTCCCTACTTGTGCAGTGTATATATATATATATATCTTTATGTCCTCCAAAAAGGAGAGTCAAATACAAAACATCATACAAACATGAAAAACAGCACACACATTACACAATACAATGGCACATTACAATTATATATACAAGACGAATACTGATGCAAGGCATTGGATCGCCGCGAAATTTGTGTACAAGGAAGGTTTTTAATAAGGAACTGTTTTGTTAAGACAATTGAAATACAGCATTTCATTAAAAACTTAACGAAATATGTAGCCTCTTGAGTGTAATGACGTAGTGACCTAGTTCCGAACCCGACATGATCCATATTTGAACTTGACCAAGATTGCATCCAAAAATAACGTATAAGTTGAAAGAAAAAACACTTAATATGGATAATTATCATTAACTATCCCAGTAAAAACCCAAACCGCCATTAAAAAAAAAATAGAAAGGAAAAAGAGAGAATTTTTTTTTTCGTCAGCGGTGAGAATCGAACCAGGGCTGACTGCACGATAGGCGACCGTGGTAACCACTACGCTATCAGGCCAGACATACTTCAAGGGAAATTGAAGATGTATATAAAGTTATCATGCTACTATATTGACGACTTTTTTAAATAAAAAAATAAATAAAACAATAAAACTTCATTACAACATTTATCACTCTCATGATAATTTAATCAATAAACTCTAACAAGGGCGGTGATGGTCATAGACCTAAATATAGCCTGTTCAGTTCCATTAACGAGTGACTTTAGTCCTATCTAAAAATAGAAACCGAGACGACGGAATTCGATTTTGACCATGTAGAGCCTCCGGTAGAATAATAACCATGTCTGTTTGAATTAACATATCGACTGTCGATTCAAATGATCTTATTTTTCAAATTCGAGCACGTTTTCCCGTCTTGTAATGTATATCTCTGAAGGGCATAATTTAGAACGAGAGCACCGCAAACAGGTGCACGACTACATTTTTGACCCGGCTTCAATTCTGCGACTTTGACCCGGCTTCATTTATGTTTACAAAACTGTTTTTGGCATTTAATGTCGATACTTCGACGAAAAAAGTGTCATAATTATTGTTATTATTGTACATTTGTTTGATAAATTTCTTTTTAAACATCGTATGAAGGTTTTTACATCACATATTTCACTACATCAATAATGCAGGTAGAAACTATTCTCTGCCACGCTCTCATGAGCCAATTTGTAAAACTTGTCGCTACCCCTCCTACATGGGTAAATACTTTTAAGCATTCCATTAGTGATCGCCGCTCATGCGGCGATCAATGATACATGTATATCATATACAAAAAGTGAGACAACAAACAGAATACTATATGTATAGTAAAGATAAGCCTACATACACGGCAAACATTATGCTCACACTTACATGTAGACAATAACGAATAAATTGTGAGAATCCACACTTCAATAATTTGACGAAAACGACCATACCTGCATATATATTACATATGCAGATAAGGCCCCTTACACTAAGATTGCTATTACAACTAAAAAGCGTTACAATAAATGTTTATTGAGATGCAATATTGTCATTTATTTAGGTGTATGTTTGACAAGTGATCACCAAATACAGACAAAAAGCAATACAGGAGAACCAGTTAAGAGCCTGCTGCACAGCTTCTGGCATGCACCTGCAGTCGTCTGAGCAAAGTCAAAGCTGTTCGCTATTGATGACCATTACAAAGAGCATCATTGCATAGTATACAACGTTCTCTAAGAACTCCCTAATGTGATAACTTTACCGTAACGAAACAAGAGTAATATCGTTAGGAGATCAAACACATATGCAGAAAATATTTGAAATATCGCAAAATCTCTATAAAGATGCCCTACATGGCGCAGAAGATGTAGTTTCTTAGCTCTCACACCAACCTGAAAATTTCTTAACCGTCAATTATTGTGCCAATATGTTTAGAGAAAGCTAAGAAAAACACGATTTACCCAGAAAGGTCAAAGTACTTTAGAGACTACTATATATTGTTATATGTATTATGTTGCAGGTGCTAGGCTGGACTTAACTGAAGATAGCGAATCCACAAGTAATGGAGCTAACGATAACCAACCTTTACCAATTGTTGATATTTCTCTTGTAAATCAAAGTTATCTATGGAATCAAGAGAACCCAAAAGGACATTTACAAATACAGGTTTCTCTAACTGTAGCAAATAGTTAAAACATGCGTTTCCCATGATATTTAAGAGTTTATCGTACAGAACACGCCTTGCAGTGTTTCAACTACAGAACACTCACATATAACATGATTTGTGAAACAGGTATATGACAAGTCTGTGTTACACCTACGGCAGATTACATCATCACGGGCTGGGCATCACGGGCTGGGCCCGAGATGAGTTGTGCAATATATTTAAAGTAGTTGATATCAGTTGGAAAGCATGTTGCTTGCTCCCAAATGAATGACAATTCATAGTTATGTTGTATTGATCTAAGTCTATTAAAATTCGGGGATGTTGTTATCCCACTCCATAGTATAAAACGTGTTGACTCTGAAATTAACTATTTTTTTCCAATAATACTTACTAGGAAACACACCAGTTTCTTTATAATTGTCTAAGACATATCGTAAACTGTACTTCTCTAAAATACTGATTATATCAGGGATACAACCTGATTTACACTCACCAAGATAGAATGACGTCAGTCTAAGTAAAAACAATTGTTTGAAGGAACAATTCCTGTCTAGTCTACATGCTTGACCTAGAAAGTTCAGTTTTCTTTTGTGTATTTCCGCCTCCAAGTGCATAACATTCAGCATTCTAAAGGCAACGTCAGTTCTAGTCTTAACCCTTCGCTTGCTATTCGCGTCAATATACCTACCTGTAAATAGTGAAGACTCTGATGAGACAGCTCCTGCAGGAGCTGTCTCATCAGGGTCTGCACTATTTACAAGTTGGTTGTGCAATCAGTGCACTCCACAGCAGTGATTGTGCAGTGAAATACTTGTGTACACAGTGAAGATATATGTAATTATACAACAGGACATGGGTAAAGAAGGAGAAATGTATTTTAAAATTCAGCAAGCGAAGGGTTAATACTCAGGCACTGGATATACTTTACACACAAACGATGCACGCGATCTAACGATAACATGTCACTGTGTGAAAGGGTTTGCAAGCATTCTACACCATAAAGAGCTTTTGGTAAAACAACCGAAAAATACATTTTCTGATTAGTTTTAGGATACAAACCATTACCAAAATTATACTGATAAAAGATGGCCAGTTACTGTTTTCAAGTGCTCATTTTTTCTTCTGGTGAGCTGACAGGACCAGATCTAGTTGTGTCTGTTGCTTATATACAATTGAACATTGCAGATGGAAAGCAGCTTTTGAATTTACAAAATAGAATATATCCGTTTGGAAATGCTGTTAAATGGTTATATGTGGCTGATATCTGTTCTATACAAACAAACCACTATCTCTTGTAGGTGGGGGTCCATTTTTGTATCATAACAAATCAGGTGTTCAACTGATACAATGCATGTATGTATTTAGATTGTATCTTGCTAATTTTAATTTCTCATGCATCTAGTCAAATATATTACCCCTAGTAAGCTTAATATAAACCGATTACCTGTAATGATCTGTTTTGTTTTTTATATGTTAATATCGCTTTTCTTAGATAACATCTTAAACCTTATGCCTTATCATAAATTATGCTTTACTATGTTTGCATAGAGCTCATTTCATGCTGTCTTATAATTATTATGCTGTATGTGATTGTTTAATATTGCTTTCATGCTAATGTGCTTTCTATGTCTTCGCTGTATTACGCATATTATTTCTATATAAACCATCTGTGTTAAAAACTCTGACGAGGTTATGTTATACCGACTTGACTTGACCTGACGATAATTTTGTTTCTATGATATTTAGTAAAACGAGCCCATTGCCTGTGCAATTGTCCTAAATTATGAAACAGTAAAACCTCTCTTAACCGGAATTCTAGTAGAGAAGAATGTCGATATTTTAGTCAGGTGACTGCTTAATGCATGGTGAAAGTTATGCAGAAAGCTCCTCTTTGGAGCTTACTGCATGACTTCCATCCTGCATTAAGCTGTCACCTGTCTCCAAGACCATTATTTATACTAAATTAAACGTCCGGTTAAGAGAGGTTTTACTGTATTTCAAAGTTCTTGAGCAACTAGCAACAGAGCAGACGCCCGGGCTTCTCGGTGACTTATCTGGATCCAAGTTGCTTGCACATGTGACAGTAGTGATACCAAAGATTATAAGCAGAATAAAATATCCTCATGTGGACTCGTGTCGTAATAAGACAATCTTATTGATATTCATGATGTCATTATTTCTTATCGTAGTGGTCCATGGTGTAAAGAGTTAATTATTAAAAATAGGAATATTCGAATGAATGGATATATACATGTACTTATTTAGAGGGTAAAGCTTTTTAGGGCGTTGAAAATATGCATTTTCAGCGTCAATTAATGATCGTCAGCAAACAAGGTTGTTTTCACACGTAAATGGTTTGTCAAACAGTTTGGATTCTGATGAGATCCCGGGTTACTCGGCATCTCATACGGATTCAGACTGCTAGAAAAAGTATTATCATATTTTAGATTTATTATTACAGTCAATACGTGTAAGACTATGTGATATTAGGTATAAATAATAAATGAAAAATGGTAAATTCAAGCAGGAAAAGCTACACTCAAGACGCAACTACTATACCAATATACCGATATAAACGAGCGACACAGGCACACGAACACACACGCACGCACACACGCACATACGCACGTACGCACACACACACATATATACACACACATATATACACAACGCAACGACTACCAATATACCGATATAAACAAAGGAGAGACACACAACCGAGAGAGAGCGAGAACATAGAGAGAAAACAGAGAGAGAAAGAGAGAACAGATAGAGATAGAGAGGATATAGAGAAAACAGAGAGAGAGAGAGAACCGAGAGAGAGAGAGAAAAAACATAGAGAGAAAACAGAGAGAAAGAGAACAGAGAGAGAGAGGGTGTAGAAAGAGACAATAAAGAGAAAGAGGGGAGAGAGATAGAAGAGAGAGAGAGAGAGAGAGAGAGAGAGAGAACAGAGATATTAAAGAGAGAGGGGAGAGAGAACAGATAAAGATAGAAGAGAGAAAGAGAGAGGGGAGAGGGGGAGATGCATTACATCAATAAAAAAAGGTGAGACACAAACACACAACAGAGAGAGAGGGGATATAGGGAGAGACAGAAAGAGAAATAGACAGGTATGAGAAAGATGCAAATCTCAAACACCAACAAGCGCACATTACAAGTATTAGACAAGGGCACAAGACAGCATACAAGTAAGGGTGGCATAAAGAGAGCACCGCCTCAGACGCAAAACCACTCCTGGAGGTAAGAGAGTAATTTTATTAATATATTGTTTCGCACATCAAGCCCTGTGTGTCACTTTCCGACGACTGTCACGTCGAAAGAGGTAGTAATGTTTCATGCTATAACCGATTAGTCTAGTTGATACATTGAAATGATCATAAAGCATAACAGTGGCATATGTTGAAATACTAGCGGAAAATGCTACGAAGTACACCTAATTAGGTTCAACAGGCGATACTTATTGACTTAATCGTATTTAGCCATTCTCATCTTAGCGTGACCTGGTCGGCATTTTCAAACAGCTTAGATCCAGATATGACCCCGAAACTTTGGCATTTCACCAGGATCTGTGTTGTTTGACTCTTCCAATAGTGTCTAACATTTGGAAATAATTGGACGAAAGTAAAAGATGTTACAGATCACGACTTTAGCGACTTGTTTTCAGCTTGAGAAGGGTTGGTATTAGCAAACACCCAACGGCCTCAAAATAAATATTTATTTGGACCAATTTCATGGTTCAAGTGCAAACGAACAGTGTTTCGTATTCACTGAATGATTTTAATAAAATTGTTATCTTTTATTTAGAACTGCTCCACATAACACCCGTTGCCTTTATAATGTTATTGTATTTTCATTGTTGTTTTCGTTTAAAAAAAAATAAAAAAATTGTTTTGGTTTGAAGGGTGATGCTTTTTATATTTTTAGAGGTGATAGTTGTCATTTTGTTGCTGTTGCTGTCTTTGTTGCTGTTGTAACATACATGTATTGAGTGAAACACATATTTGATCACTAACATAAACTGTCTATGTTGTGGGTAAGTCCAGCGGGGATACCTTTATTTACAATATTTGTAAAGCTAGGGTGACTTTGAGAGAAGTGTGAGGTTAGGACGTCCGTAAACCGGTTTAAACCCCCAGTGGTGTTTTTGCTACTGACCGTGCCAAGGCGTACTCTCTTTGTCACCCTTTCTTTTGTTTGCCTTGCGTCTTTGTGCTTGCGATTTTGTTCATGTTGTGGAACGTTTGTTTCTGGTTCTTGTGTGTCTTGTCTGTTTTCTGTGTTCATTTCGTGTGTGTGTGTGTGTGTGCGTTTGGGTGTTTGGTTGTGTGTGTGTGTGTGTGTGTGTGCGTTTGTATGCGCCTGAATCCCACTACGAAGTGTCTGATACACACCAAAAATCCCACTACATGAAAAAATCCCACTACCTAAGCACACGTAGTGGGAAGTAAAATTATTTTTAAACGTTATTTTTTGCATTCTTATTGCCAAAAATCGTAAAATTTTAATATGTTTCGGTTTCCGGTGTGTAACTGAAATTTAACTCGCACACCAACTAGGCCGTAGAGAGACTTTACACACTTTACAGCTACAGCGGAACTGCAATCTGATCGCGCATGCGCATAACCAACTTTCAGAACACAATATGGCGGACAGGTTTAAACGGTTGCTGTATCTGTATCTGTATATATATACGTCGTAGAATCCTATAAGGCTTTTACACGACGGGTGAGAAGAGTCGCCTTTATTTCTGGCGATGATCTCGTAGGGCTGTCTTGAAAGCCTCTACGGAATCAGCATGCACGATGCTGTTCGGTAATCTATTCCACTGTATCGCAGTGTCTACAAAGAATGAATTCCTGTATTGAGGGGTCTTGCTATTTGGGACTGCCAGCCCTTTTGTGTTGTTACGTACTTGATTTTCTATTATATTGCTTGCACTGTAGTCTTTAAACCTTGTTGCCTTGACGTTTCTCCTTGGTTTTGACGGTTTCGTGAAAGTGGATTTCGGTAGAGCTGGTACTAATCCCTCTATTACCTTATACATTAGTATCAGGCGAAGGCTCAGTCTCCTGTCTTCGAGGGTCTCTAAATCTAGTTGTTCTCTCATTCTTGTTACCGCTCCCGTCTCTCTGTCCTTATAGTTCCTTTTAATGAACCTGACCGCACGGTTTTGAATTTTCTCCAACCTGTCTATGTCCCCTTTGAGGTAAGGATTCCAGATGGTTGCTCCATACTCCATTATAGATCTTACTACTGATATGTATGCCGTTTTCCTGCATTTTTCGGGAACATTTCTTAAGTTCCGTCTTAGAAATCCAAGTGTGGCGTTGGCCTTTTTACATAAATTGTTTATGTGCACATTCCACTTGAGGTCTTTTGATATCTGTATGCCTAGATACGGATTATCTTGAACCTCTTGTAGGATATGGTTGCCGAGCTGGTAGAATTTGGATATCTTCTGGTTTATGGAGAGCATATAACACTTTTTCGCATTGAATCTCATACCCCATTTGTTCGCCCATGTTTCTAGGTTGAGTAGGTCTGATTGAAGTTTCTCCTGATCCGTACTGTTCTTGATGGTTCGGTAAAGTAGGCAGTCATCTGCAAACAGACGTACTGACGATTTTACACAATCTGGGAGGTCATTTATGTGACAGAGAAACAGGATCGGTCCAAGGACAGTTCCTTGTGGGACTCCGGAGTCCACAGATGTCTCATCTGACTGTCCACCTTCTACTATGGTTCGCATTTTGCGGGTTGTTAGGAAGTTGGTCAGCCAGGTGTGGATGCTCCCTTGAATTCCATAGTGGTATAACTTGTGTAACAGTTTGTCATGCGGTACTGTGTCGAATGCTTTAGAAAAATCTAGAATAGCTACATCCGTTTGGTGCCCCCTGTCATGCTCCTGGAGGAAGTCGTTCAGCGTAGTTAAGAGCTGTGTCTCACAGGAGTAGCCTGTTCGGAATCCATGGTTCAGATTTGTGAGAATTTCGTTATCTTCTAAGTGTGTCATTAGGTGTCTGCATATTATGTGTTCTAAAATTTTGCAGACAACAGAAGTCAAAGAAACCGGCCTGTAGTTTTCAGCAAGATGCTTATCTCCTTTCTTGAAAATACTGGAGACATTTGCTGCTCTCCAGTCAGTTGGGAGTTCACCAGTGTCTAGTGAGGCCTGCATTATGAGTTTCAGGATTGGGGCCAAATGTGCCGCACATTCTTTTAGGATGCGGTTTGGGATGTTGTCAGGGCCTGAAGCTTTAGAGGGGTTTACCCTTTCCAGCAATTTCTGCAAGCCGTTTCTGTCAATTTCTATCGGTTTGACTGTGTTTTCTGTCTTCGCTTCCATGTGGGGTAGGTCTTGGCTTGCAGATTTCGTGAAAACTGATTTAAACTGTTTCAAGAGGATTTCTGCCTTCCCTTTACTGTCTGACACCAGTGATGTCCCTTCTTTTAGAGGAGCAATGCCTCCTGCATCTTGCCGTTTAGATTTCACATATTTCCAGAACGGTTTCGTGTTATTATTTTCCAAACCTTCTATGATGTCTGAGTTTATGTAGTCTTGCTCTGCTTTACGCATATGCCTTTTACATTCTTTTTGAAATGCCCTGTAGTTTGACCATTTGTTTGTTTTGCGGGCCTGGTTATACAGTCTTTGCTTCTTTCTAATCATTTTCCGTTCTTTTCTTCTTATCCAAGGTGTACTATTCCTAGATTTTATTTCTTTACTCGGTATGTTTTCGTCCATTGTTTCAAATAGGTGTTTCTTAAAGGTTTCCCACATACTCTGAACATTTCCTCCAATTCTGCACTGGTTTCTAATGACAGTTTCTGTATCCGCTAGGTCCACTTTAATCGAGTCCCAATCGGCTTTGCTGTAAATGTAACACTTTCTGGGTGCACACTTTTGGTGTTGGACCTTCGTCTCTATGTCTGTTATTATGATGTCATGGTCGGATATGCCTGGGACATTCGTGGATGACTTAACGAGTGTCGGGTTAGTGACAAACACCAAATCTAAAAGGTTGCTCTCTCTAGTGGGTGATTCATGGATCTGTGTCAACGAGCTTGCACTAGTGACATCGAAAAGGCCTTGCTGTATATCTCTATCAGGACCTTTAGCTATCCCGGTGTTCCAATTTATGTCCGGGCAGTTAAAGTCTCCTGCTAGAATAATATCTTTGTTACTACTTTGCATCTGTTGCAGTGATTTCTCAAGTTCTGTCAAATGTTTCTGGTGTCTGTGTGGCATGTAGAAGGAGCCTATCAGCAAATCTCTACTGCTTTTCGTCTTGACTTTGACCCATTCAATTTCTCCTTCTGTAACAAAAGACGGTTGCTCCACTGAGATTAGAGATTTCTCTACTAGTACAAAAACCCCTCCTCCGAGGGAGCTCCTGTCATTCCTGTAAGCGATATAATTAGAGGGGAAGATTTCACTTGATTTGACTGCGTTTCCCTCGGGGTTTCTACCTGGTTTTATTCCCTTTAACCATGATTCTGTCCCACATACTATGTCAGGTTTCAGGTATTGTAATGCCATTTCGAATTCACTCTTTTTGTCTATGATACTTCTACAATTTACGGTCATGACTCGTAGATAAATCTGTTGATGTTGAATCTGGTAAACAATATAGTATATATAGTGCGGACTATTTAATATACATAATCAGCACAGGAAGCTGTCGAAGATCCTTGAAGGAGTGCTCCGAAGAAAAACGGTGGAAACTGCCATGCAACAACAACAATATGGCGGACAGGTTGTGTGGAACCCAGGTAATATTTTCTTCCACTAGAGATCTATATACTCTTTTGATTAAGTTGAGATCGAGATATATGGAAGCATAGAGCATGTGTCGTTTCTATACTGCGATAATTTGCAATACAATGAAATGTGTGGAAATAACACGCATGTCATTTGTACGAATCTGGCACGAAGTAAATACAGACGGAGTGGCATCGAACTATAAACCGATACAATGTACTGAAACACTTGTCGTCGCTTACCTGTACATCGTTATCGCTAAAATAATCGATATCGAGCTCTCGGTTACTGATTTTATAGTGAGGCGATCGCGAATTTTTAATAAAAAAATGTCACCAATATCTGCGTAAGTTTCTCCACATTCATTATATATCGTCGGATTTTTATTTAAATGGTTTTGTTAGACAGCTTAGACATTCATCTTCATTTTATGGAATTGTCAGTTTTCAATATGCGTGTGGCAATATTTTGTAACGAGTTAAAATGTTGCGAAATGAAGCTGAATGATAGACGAGTGCAAAATACAGAACACACACACATGAACAAGAAACCACTAATTAATCATGAAAAGATCCTATAATCTTTAGATTTTTTTGGAATTGATGTTAGAATATATCAAATATAGTATAAAAAGAGTTAAAATACTATTTGGTTTTTTTTAATCGCCAGCTGTTGCACCAAGCAGTTTGCATGAAGGTGACAGAAACGAATCGCCATTCATGAGAAAAATAACCTTATACAGATCTGGAAAACTTACAGGAATCTGAAAAATAATATTCATCATGTAATAGTTTAAAAATTTAGTGTCAGGATGACCTTGAAATGATCAAATTAGAAATCCTACGTAAACCATAAGCACAACTGGAAAACACGGTTCCTTTTTCATGTCACCTGTTTACCTACACGTGCGTTTGTGTTCAACAGTCGTGGCCAGTTTACAGTTATAATAAAATATGGATGAAAAGGTTAAAATCCTTCATCTGTTCTATGCTGCCAAAATTCAAAACCTATCGAATATGCATGTACAAAATAGTTGTAATGAAAAACGGAACGCGACACATTGAAGGGATTTTATAAACTAACAAAACATGATTATATTTATTGCTAAAACAACACTTTGAAGTTTTGGCCATGGCAGAAACTGTAGAACTGTAGAACCATATATATATTATATCATAAGCAAACAGAGCAGACCCTGATCAGTCGGCTCTTTTAGGAGCCGTCTGATCTTGGTCTACTCTGTTTGCAAAGGAGTAAAGGGGTTTTTTATTCAAAAGGAGCAGGGTATAATGTACATGCAATAATTCATGGTTAGTGTTAGTAAAGGTTAGTGAGGGATAAATGAAACATGAGACCCAATAGTTCCAATACATGTATTGTTATTCACAAAGTAAACAAATTCTTATTTATTCATTTTCATCTTCTCCTCTAAACCTTATCTTGTGAGTACTCATTAGAATTAGAATTGGCCCGTCATGGTGATTCTAATGAGAACTCATGAGACGGGGTGGGAAAACAATTCAACCTTTTACCTCTCAACCATATGGTTGCTGCCTAGAACTCTGTAAAGACAAAAAATGAATATGAACACAAGTGAATTAGGTTAAATCATGCAGTGAATTTTTTCTCTCCATTTATTCAAAGTTAAGAATCATGTAAAAGTGCAGGTGACAAGGTCTGATGAGCTGTATATATCAAACTTCAGAAATGTTGATACAAACATTTAATAAAACTTCAACTATGATGAAAAAATGGAGAGGTGCTGGGAGATAAACCGAATTGTACTCACAAATGAGTTAATATATGTTTGTATACAGGTATTCCCAGCAGAAACATAGAGACTAGTTAATCCATATTTACACCATGCACAGAACATAAAAAGTGCATCGACACTAACACATTTCAGACACTTTGCAAATGATGACACTGTTTAACCCTTTCCTTTCTGCTTGCAAAATAGCGAAACGGCAAAGGTTAAATCACCAAATTAGAAACATACAGACTTCTTCCATTTATCATATGAACATTGTCAATATCAGGCAACAAGATATGCCGACGTGTATTTCCTGGATATGGAGCTAATGCCTGACCACCACCTATATATTCAGACTTTCGTCGTCTAACAGAAAGAATGTGGGTGACAACAATTCTGCCAAGAGTGTCCGATTCCGGTGTGTCTGAAACAAGAAACAAAATTATTTAAGAAAATATGTCTTACAGCACTACAAACGGTATACCCCCAGATCACTGTATCCGAAAGGCATATCCAGATCAACATTGTTTTTCAAGCTGGGAAATAGTCAAATTTTGAAGACTGATCAGGTCTTACACCTTAGAAGAAGGCTGATCTGGGTATATGGAGTACCATACCCTTTTAACCCTTTCCCTATTCTATGTTTATTCCAAATTTCAATACCTACTGAATATTCAAGGACAAAACAGTTATAACCGAAGGTGGAACATGGTAGCCATTTTAAAAAAATAAAGAAACAGATCTTTCAAATTCCATAAGCAAGCAGAGCAGAACCTGATCAGGCAACTCCTATAGGAGCCGTCTGACCTGGGTCTACTCCATTTGCAAATGCGTAAAAACAGGTTTATATGAGGCTTAAAGGAATGCCCGTATAAATTTCCAGCTGAACTTTTCGGAATAGGGAGATTTCTTTATTTGTTGGACACACCTGATATGTCGAATACTTTAGATCAACAGCATTTAAAATTTTAATTCTCGTTCTATTTTAAGAAGATCTAGATATTAATTAAGATATACCGTCCCGTTGGGGTCATTTATGTGTTGTAAAATGGGTGTACAGTACCGTAGCAGATCCAGTAAAAGTGTTTTAGGATAGATCTAGATCATATAAATCTAAACTATCTTTAGAACTAGAATTCACCATTATCTATTTTTTTTTTAATTGATCTCAATCGTTGGGGTTTAATTATGCCTAACTATAGATCTAATTAGTCAGAATAGTTTTTTTCTATTTTTGGAAAAATAACAAATCAGAACTTTAGATAATTGGCACATTGTTTGGTATTTGTCTCATTTGAAAGCTTTCCTGTTGCGTAATAATTAATTGCTTTGTTGATAAGGAAGTGTGTGATAGATGGCAGTTTGTGATCACTGACCCTTGTCCCCTGCTGATAACATAGGGGACATTTGATCGTTTCCTAGGTCTATTCTGCAAATTAGCAGTATTTAGGCTAGGTTGGTAATGTAATAATATAGTCTCAAAATGTCTAAACAATTTATTTTCATGCAATCTAATTTGTTACTTTTTATTGTTAAAATCTTTGAACGCAGGAATCAAGAGTACTGACATTTAAAACACTGTATACCCAGACTGTGTGCGGTAAAAATGACACAATAGCTTAAAAACAACCCTCTGATCAGAGTCTTCACTGTTTATTAAGCAAAATAATCTAGCAAATATAAGTCTTATAATTATAATGAATAAAATCTACAGTTAAACAATGATGGACCAGTCCAGCATTCACAAATTAACAGAATAGAACACCTTTGCTATTCATCAGATTGCTCAAAAAGAGACTGTTTGATCAGGGGGTCTGCTCTGTTTACTGACCACAGACTATTTAGGTTCCTCTTCCACACTTACTTACTGAAAATAATTACTCATTTGCCACAAACAATGTATGAATTCTTTGGTATTTTTTTCAAAACCACTTTAAAATTTGACTGTACATCGCTCTTTTTCAATCCACGATTATATGAGTATCGTCCAATTAATCGTTTAAAAAAATATACCATGCATTAATTCAACATATTTGCATTTCATCACAACTCACGTTGAATGAAAATAATATACGAGAAGTAAGCCTTAGTGTTTCCCGATTCCACGGTATTAGGAAAGCGATCTTCAGTGAAATGGCAATATAGCTAAAAATCGTCATTTTCACAGCTAAGTTTACACGTAATCTCTACACAAATTTCGATTAAATATGGACCATGCATTAGTTTATAGTCTTCAGAAGCACTGAACTAAGTATAAGCAACCACATATTTCAATAAACTTACTTTTATTATCAAACCATATGAAAGCTAAACTAATTTTTCGACCATTGCCGCCATTTTGTCAACAGTTCAGACGCACTGAAAATAACAGGTTCATTTCCGCCTCCAAAAAAAACATCAACTAAAATATTTTGCACCATAAACAAGGACCTATGAAAGAAAGTAATACTTACCAAACACTTTCACACAAAAAATCTATCGATTCGAGACTTCAATACAGGTGAAATCGTCTTAAATTTGCGAGCAATTTCACGCTTTTCCTCAATAGCGTCCTTCGTCAACAATAACATGCTGCGCTCTGATTGGTTGATTAATTTTGAACGACAGCATTTTTGACCAGATCGACTCGATGCCACTCCGTCTGTATTTACTTCGTGATCTGGTAACCGTGAATGGAAATTTATGTCTCTTTTATCAGTATCTATAGTTATGTTTATTTGGAGTTATGCACGCCCTTATACCGGTATGTTCTTATAAATTTGGAGTCTAAAAATGAGAGTTATCTGAGGTTCCTGAACGGATAAGTATGCATACAGTTAAACATGACCTACTCTAATGTAAACAAAACGAAGCGACAGCGCTTCTTTATTTTTAAAAGCCCTAGCAAGCAGCAATTTTTTCAACATAGTTGTCTTGGTGCAATGGAAATGTATCTGGACTTGCATGTGGCGGTCTTGAGTTCGATTCTTACCAGTGACTAATATTTTTTTTTTCATTAAAATACTGTCCGTACAAAACAACAATAGATATTAATAACATGTAATGAATTAATTATTAACAAAATATTAACATATAATTTGAAAAAGTATAAAATTAAAATTAAAATTACAAATAGCAAATCAGTTTTTAAAGAAAAAAAAGTAAACTGCATAGCTTGAGATTCTAACCCACGGCCACCTGCTTGCAAGACTAGGTACATATCCATTAGACCAAAGCCCAGTACATAATAGGGCAGAGCAGGACTACATCAACTCGAACATCATGGAAGGTTTAGAAAATAATAACACTAAACCATTCTGGAAATACGTAAAATCGAAACGGCAAGATGCAGGAGGCATTGCTCCACTAAAAGAAGGGGCATCACTGGTGTCAGAGAGTAAGGGGAAGGCAGACATCCTGTTAAGACAATTTAAGTCAGTGTTTACGAAATCTTCAAACCGAGACCTCCCTTACATGGACATGAAAACAGAAGATATAGTCAAACCGATAAAAATAGATCAAAATGGATTGCAGAAATTATTGGAAAAGGTCAACCCATCTAAAGCATCAGGCCCTGACAACATACCAAACCGCATTCTTAAAGAATGCGCAGTACACCTAGCTCCGATCCTGAAAATCATAATGCAGGCTTCGATAGACACTGGTGAACTCCCAAACGATTGGAGAGCAGCAAATGTCTCCAGTATTTTCAAAAAAGGAGATAAGCATCTTGCCGAAAACTACAGACCAGTTTCTTTAACATCTGTTGTAAGCAAAATCTTGGAACACATAATATGTAGACACCTCATGACACACTTGGAAAGCAATGGAATCCTCACAAGTCTAAACCATGGATTCCGAACAGGCTACTCTTGCGAAACACAGCTCTTGACAACACTGAACGACCTCCTCCAAGAACATGACAGGGGGCACCAAACAGATGTCGCTATTCTAGATTTTTCCAAAGCCTTCGACACTGTACCACACGACAAACTCTTGCACAAATTACACCACTATGGAATCCAAGGGAGCATCCATACCTGGCTGGCAAACTTCCTAACAACCCGCACAATGCGAACCATAGTAGAAGGCCGACAGTCAGACGAAACATCGGTGGACTCCGGAGTGCCCCAAGGAACTGTTCTTGGACCGATCCTGTTTCTCTGCCACATAAATGACCTTCCAGACTGTGTAGGATCATCGGTACGACTATTTGCAGACGATTGCCTACTTTACCGAACCATCAGGAATAGTAAAGATCAAGAAAAACTTCAGTCAGATTTAACAAACCTGGAGACATGGGCAATTAAATGGGGTATGCGATTCAACGCCAAGAAATGTTACATCCTCTCCATAAACCAGAAGATATCCAAATTCTACCAACTAAACAGCCATATCCTACAAGAGGTACAAGATAATCCGTATCTAGGCATACAGATATCCAAAGACCTCAAGTGGAGTGTGCACATAAACAATTTATGTAGAAAAGCCAATGCCACACTTGGATTCTTAAGACGGAACCTGAGAAACGTTCCTGAAAAATGCAGGAAAACGGCATACATTTCAGTAGTAAGATCTATCATGGAGTATGGCGCAACCATCTGGAATCCGTACCTCAAAGGGGACATAGACAAACTGGAAAGAATTCAGAACCGTGCAGTCAGATTCATAAAAAAAAACTATAGAGACAGAGAGACAGGAGCGGTCACAAGGATGAGAGAACAACTGGGATTAGAGACCCTTGAAGACAGGAGACTAAGCCTTCGTCTAATACTTATGTATAAGGTAGTTGAGGGCTTGGTACCTGCTCTACCGACATCCACATTCACAAAGCCGGCAAAACCGAGAAGAAACATCAAAGCTACCAAGTTTAAAGACTGCGATACAAGAAATATGATAGAAAACCAAGTATGCAATAACTCAAGAGGGTTGGCAGTCCCAAATGGCAAGACCCCTCAATACAGAAATTCATTTTTTGTAGACACTACGGTGCAATGGAACAAACTGCCTAACAGCATAGTGCATGCTGATTCCGTAGAGGCTTTCAAGACAGCCCTACGAGATCATCGCCAATTATAATGGCGTCTCTTCTCACCCGTCGTGTAAAAGCCTTAATAGGATTCTACGACGTATAGATACAGATACAGACAGATATGTGTCGAGTTAATAAAGTGTGGTGTCTGGCCCTGTATGTTTGTGCTGTTATGTAAACAACAAAATAACAACAAGTCTCAATATAGCGTGGTTTACCTGTATAGGCTAAGCAATAGTTAGTCTACACATCAATTAATGCCTGTGTTGGTTATGAATAATCAATTGTTGATTTCTGTACATTTACTATATCCTCTGACTATAATGACAATCATGTTTTAGTTTCTAAGGATAGATACAACAAGAAGCTTGAATTAATCGGCCATATAAACTAAAAAAAAATTCAAATACTCTTTATTTCCTCAGTTTGCATTTATGTACAAAAACATGAGAACTTTCCCACATACACATTCAACATTTAGGTCAGGCACATCTTTTATAATATAAGAAATACATGTAGGATGATCCATTTAATTTCTTAACCTGATGACTTTCAGTTTTACCTGATAATTTTGAAAGGAAGAGAACAGCATATGTAAAAGTACTATTGTAGTTGGTAAATCTACATGGAAGGTCCCGAGGATATTCTGCTATTTGCAGTACTGTACTTCCCTGGACTTAGTCATGTCCACTCATTAGCATGAGGAAAGTGACGATATGTGTCGGATTCTGATTGGAATATAATTTACTTACAAGTATTCTCGAAAGTGTCATTCATAGAAAATGGATTTATTGTGCTGTTTTTCTAAAGGAAGTTGGATAGCTTACCGTTGACGGTCAAGGTAATGTTTGTTTTATTGTCTGTAAAGTGTTGAATGCATGCTTTTTTCCTTTCGTACCATGGGTAATTCGTCCCAGGTATAAACCGTTACTTGCACATTTCTGTCGGTTATTTCACTACCAGCTGATCTTTGAACTGTACAGTACCATAGCAGATTTAGTAAAAGTATTTTAGAATAGATCTAGATCATATCAATCTATATTATCTTTAGAACTATAATTCACAAAAAATTACCTTTTTAAATAGATCTAAATCGTTGGGGTTTGATTATGCTTAACCATAGATCTAATTAGCCAAAACATACCATAGTTAAATTATCTTCTATTGTTCGGGAAGCTGTTTAACAAATCATAACTTGAGACAATTGACACATATTGTTTGGTAGTTGTTTCATTAGAAGCTTTCCTGTTACGTAATAGCTCATAGCTTTGTTGATAAAACAGTGTGTGGTAGATGGCAGTTGTGTGATCACTGACCCTTGTCCCCTGCTGAGAAATTAGGGGATTTACTGACCATGATCTGGCACCTTTGATCGTTACTATTTTCCTAGGTCTAGTTAGTAAATTAGCAGTATTTCGGCTGAGTATGTCATGTAATAGTATAGTCTCAAACTGTCAAAAACAATTCATGGGGGAAATAAGTGTACTGACATAAATATTTGAAAAATGTAGACCCAGACAAGATAGCTTAAAAAGCAATCCTCTGACCAGGGTCTTCACTGTTTATTATTCAAAATCATATAGCAAATTTAAGTCTTATTATATAATGAATGGAATCTACAGTTAAACAATATGACGGGCCATTCCACCTTAAAATTTAAGCATTCAAAGATGTAACCCTTTCTCTAATATAAACATGTTTCCATGCATTTGCAAACAGCGTAGACCCAGATCATATGGCTCCTATATGAAATTGTAATAGACAAGACTATGTGTTGAAATGTTAGCAAATGAAGGTACATCGAACATTTGGATGTCGAGTATCAGTTAATGGACTGTTAGAATTACAGATCGAAAAGGATCTTAATTCTGTGACATACACCAATCTCAATTGTTGGTGTAGGCTTATAACATATAAAATATATTGAATCTAAAACTGTTGGGGTAAAAAGCAATTCATTTCAAATTGATGGAGTAACACTATTCTTGATACTCAATTGAAATTCTGATTACCCAGTTCCTTGAAAAAGTAAGGAGTAAATACCCAAATAACACAAAACCTTATCTGTAACCCTGGATAGCTATAGTATGTGTTCTCTCACTTCGGCTATTGATTGCCAAGTTGTTGAAATTAAGTTTAGTCAATCTTTTAACCTGCTGAACTCTTCGGATGTGTGCAAGACGTGCACTGGCAAACAATGAATATCAAAATATGAATATTCCAAGAGTCCCAGAGTAGCTGTCTAAAGAGGTCCGTTAGAGGGGTTTTACTGTATACTATATCATGAGCAAACAGAGCAGATCCTGATTAAACGGCTCCTTTAGGAGCCATCTGATCTGGGTATACTCTGTTTGCAAAGGCGTAGAAAGGCATATTAAGGAGAAAAGGGTTAAGCCTTTTATATCAAATGTATGTTAAAGTTAAGCACTGTTAATTTATAATTTTATCCCAAATGACAACTAATGTCAGCCGATATATGTCTCTGTTTTAAGTTTGTGGGACTGGGTAACCATGACCTCCAGACGACTCGGCACAGTGTGGGTATGCAGGTAGTGGACAAGATGGCAGAATACTTGAATGTCTCCCTCTCCAAAAACAAGAGTTGTTCAGGCTGTGTTGGGATAGCCAATATCAACAACATTGAGTTTGTAATTTGCTCAAGCCTAAGATACCTATGAATGTGAATGGAACCAGTGTAGCTACATGTAGAGTAGAACAGGTAATATATACTGTCCAGGAAGGATAACGATTATTCCTTTCCTTCATATAAAGTTTTTTTCATGCCTTTGCAAACACTAGACCCAGATCAGATGGCTCCTCAGTCCTATAGGAATCGTCTGCTCAGGGTCTGCTCTGTTTGCCTATGGAATTATCTAGATCTTATTCTATAGTTTCATCCAGAGCCAAAAACATTTTGTGTTCGTTCGCCACTAGCATTTTAAAAATCAGCAAATAAATATTCATGATGTCATTAAATCTTAGGTAAATATTCAAGAGAAAAAGGATTTAAAGCAAGTCTATGCAGAATTTCTTTTGATGGAGAAATGGCTACTCTGGGATTTGAAATAAGAGCCTTTGTCTATTGTTCCGTCATTGGTTGTAATGTTCTGTTTGTGTCTACATCAAGAAGCTTCATGGAGCCCTTTTACCTCACTGCTTTTCGAAGAACAATATACAGTTGAACTTGGATAACTCGAACTTCAAGGGACCGTACAAATTAGTTCGAGATATGAGGAGTTCAAGTCATCCGATTTCTAATCTGAACATTTTCTCAAGGCCACAGCTTAATACAGGTTTAAAGTATTGCTGTAGGAGCTTTCAGCATTACTTTAGACCTGTATTAAGCTGTCATATGTGTTTCTAGATACTTGTAGTGATAAATTTTAGAGCAATTCTGTATTGTAAGTTTTGCAGGGACTGAACTTTTTGTTCGAGTTATCCCAAAGTTCGAGTTTTCCGAGTTTGAGATATCGAAGTTCAACTGTATTAGCTATTGTTGTAACTCCAGCATCCACGTCACTGTCGTCCAGAAACTTTAACCTTGGTTATAACTTCTTTACTATCATGCAAATCTTATAAAACTTCACACCAGGGTTGGCAAAATGCCGGCATTTATGAGTATTTACCGTGCTGACGGTAAATACCGGGATTTACTGGCATTTACTGGTATTTTGAATTGTCCAGGGGCGTAGCACGTATTTAAACCATCCTAATGAGCTTTATTAGTTCTCTAATCATATATACAAGTTTTGCCTTATGTATTTGCAGTGTAAACAATCCAAAAAATAAAATAAAAGGTGTAATTAGGGCCCTGCTTGGAACTGCAGGAACCCTATAGGAATCACAATTTCTGTCCATCCGTTAGCACTTTTGATGTGACATGATAACTCAAACATTACTTCACATATTGGTTTCATATTAAGGCATAATTATGCTATAGTATCATCAGAGGAAGACGTCTATAGTTTTTGAATCTGATCACTATGTCTAGAGTTATCTGTCCTTGATTACAGGGCTCTCTCTCTCTCTGTGACTGAGTCAGTTTTCTAGTTTAAACTGAATTTTGAATGAACCAAGTTTCATGAAAATCAAAAGACTGGCAGTCAGTTGTAGAGAACTGAGTAACAGATATTAAGAGATACAATACTGGCCACCTTACCCACTGCAAATTACTGTCAGATCAGCTCTCAAAGCAACAGTTTTGACACCTCTACTGGCAACTATGGTAATTGTTGTAAAAACATATACACTTTCCATTTAAGAGATACACACAATGAACCATGAAGTGTCAAACACAATATTATATAGACAATTTGGAGGGGCAATGATTCAGATTAAACCAATCAAACTGCAGTATCAGACAAAGGCGTTGGTCTGTTGTACTGATGATTTTAACACATTATACCGGTAGAATCATGCCACTATTTAAAATTTAGAGCTATGCAGGACTTTTCTGCAAACCAGATGAAACTCCTAGATAAGATATATAAGCCATCTGATGAGTACCCTTGGCAGGCATGAAACAGTTTAAACCCTCAGTAAAATGATGGTTAGAAATCAATAAATAAACTTATCAATATTCCACTAACCAGCAATTTAAAACAGCCTTTATAAAAACAATAAACTTCTAAGAAATAATATATATTCCACCTTTTCTGGAGTATTTGCCAGTAAATGCCAGTATTGGCCATTTTGGGAGTATTTACCGGACCGGTAAAAACCGGTATTTACCAGCGGTATTTACCGCCCCCGGTATTTACCGCCCAACCCTGCTTCACATACTTATTCACAGTCACAATTAAGGGCTACATTCTAACAGACAAGTGTTGGCACCCGCATGAGGTGCTCTTGTTTTTCACTTAGTCTAATATTCTGATAAATTAAAATATGTGCTAAACAGACATTTGTGTTGATTTCATAGGTATTTTTCTCCCATTTTAATTCCAAGCAGGCTAACTAAAAGTAACTCAGCACTGTGTCACTATCCAAACTGTTTGACATTATGATACAAAACTGTAGATGAGAGAAATGTCTCATAAGAGATAAGAGAAATCAAGGTGAAATGTTTTCAGTACATGCATGTACTTCTTTGCCAAATCCTGTCTATCCTGTCTTACAGGTACTCAATAGAATTGCTTTGGACAGTTAGTTCTAATGACTATGAACTTGATGGTATGTAGCTGAGAAATAAAACTACGATGGCCATTGTTGTTTTTATTAGCTCACCAGAGCACAAAGTGCTCAAGGTGAGCTTTTGTGATCGCCTGATGTCCGTCGTCCGTCGGTGTGCGTCGTCCGTTGTTCGTCGTCAACAATTTGAACCTTTAAAGTTCTTCTCCTCTGAATCTACAGGGGTCTCAGCTTTCATCTTTGGCACATAGCATCATATGTAGGTCCTCTACAAAAGTTTTATAAATTATACCCCTGGGGTCAAAATTGGCCCTGCCCCAGGGGTTTTCAGTTTTCAATAGAAACATATATTGAAAACTTTGAACATCATCTCCTCTAAAACTAGAAGGTCCTCAGCTATCATATTTGGCACATAACTTCAACTTCAGGACTTCTACAAAAGTTATATAAATTATGCCCCTAGGGTCAAAATTGGCCCCACCCTGGGGATTTCCAGTTTTTAATAGCTGACTACTTAAACAGCCTATGGGATCACCAGTTATGCATAGGAAAAACTTTAAAAATATTCTTGTCAGAAACTACATGTCCAAGAGCTTAGATATTTGGTGTAATGTATAGATTTACTTAGCATAACTTTATGAGTTTTATAAGTATCATAGTTCTGGGGTTAAAAGTGGCCCTGCCCTGTGTGTATATACTTCTTTACACCAGAAATTATATTCTAAAGGTTTCTCCTTAATATCACTCTTAGCTGATACCAGTCAGTGGGTCAGTTCTTATATAATCACCCTTAGCCTGATCAGTAGAGTAGAAATTGTGTTTAGACAAATAACACACACTCATTTAAGATTGAGAAAACTGTGGATAATTCTCAAAATGCAGAATACTCTTAAAGCTTTTTTTCATACCTATGCCCTGCATTAAGCTACCAGCTATCAATATAGAGCATATCTGTTGTGAATTTCAGCTTAACTCTTTGCATGCTGGGTAATTTTGTCATCTGCTAAATTGTTGTCTGCAGCATATTCACAAGTTATCCTAACTACACACTTTCTTTCTGAGTTTTTCAGAAGTTCAGTCTCATTGACAAACAGTTCTGATATCAGATCAGTCACCACATTATGTTGGCCCTGATCTGGATCCAAACTGTTTGCATAGGTCATTAGTGGCGGGAGAATCCCACTAAACACAGAAGTTCAGTCCCATTTACAAACAATTTGGATATCAGATCAGGCCCCACATTATGTGGGGCCTGATCTGGATCCAAACTGTTTGCATAGGTCATTAGTGGTGGGAGAATCCACCTCTAGCATCCAAAGAATACAAGTTCCAGTGGTCTAATGCTCTATCCATTCTTTCACTACATTCTTTTAGCATCATGTTCAGGTCCTCTACAAAAGTTATATAAATTGTGTCCCTGGGGTCAAAATTGGCACCGCCCCTGGGGTGTTAAGTTTTCAATAGAAACATAAAGTGAAAACTTTGAAAATCTTCTCCTCTTATTGTCTGGTGAGCGATGTCGGGGCCATTCTGGCCCTCTTGTTTCAAATATTTGTTGCGAATAATTATTGATATCCAGAGAATTAAAAAAAGACTAAGAACAGTGCAAACTTTATGTTCAGTGATATTTGTATATCTTTTTTATCAGCCCAATTTTTCGATGTGCCAACACAGAACATCTACCTGATGTATGATGACATAGACAGAGAGCTGGGCATACTATGCCTAAAGGAGAAAGGAAGTGCTAAGTAAGTACACAATCTTCTTGTTCTGAGCTACTGTAGTATTTGCTCACCGAATCGCCCGTCTATGTTTTTTAAAGCTGAGTAAGTCAGTTTGGCATTGTTTTGATAATGAGATTCATTTTGTAACAGATGGTGTGGACTGATTAACCCTTTACCTGTTCTATATTTATTTCAATTTCCAGTACCTACATGTACTGCATATTCATGGCCATAATAATTATACTGAAATATTGAAGGTGGAACATTGTAGCCATTTTAGAGACTAAAGACAACTTTTTCAAATTCTATTAGCAAACAGAGTAGACCCTGATCAGACAGTTCCTCTAGGAACCATCTGATCTGGGTCTACTCTGTATGCAAATGCGTGAAAACACGGTTATATGAGGACACGGGTTAACCCTTTCCCTGTTCTATATTTATTCCTAATTTCACCACCTACTGAATATTCATGGACACAGTAGTTACTACAATGAAGTATGGATGGTGGAACATTGTAGCCATTTTAGAAACCAAAGGAACATGTCTTATCAAATTCCATTAGTAACAAGAGGGCCAGAATGGCCCTGAAGTGCTCACCAGGTAATCAGGGGCAGATTTTCAAAGTTTTCACTATGTTTCTATAGAAAACTAGCCTGCCCTAGGGCGGGGCTAATTTTGACCCAAGAGGCACAATTTATGTAACTTTTGTGAGGATCAGAACATGATGCTATGTGCCAAATATGAAAGCTGAGAACCTTCCAGTTTCAGACTAGAAGATTTTCAAAGTTTTCACTATTTGTTTCTATTGAAAACTGGCTACCTCTGGGACGGGGCCAATTTTGACCCCAGGGGCATGATTTATATAAATTTTGTAGAGGACCTACACATGATGCTATATGCCAAATATGAAAGTTGAGAACCTTCAAGTTTCAGAGGAGAAGATTTTCAAAGTTTTCACTATTTGTTTCTATTGAAAACAGTTCACCCCTGGGGCCATAATTTATACAAATTTTGTAGAGGACCTGAACATGATGCTTTGTGCAAAATATTAAAGCTGAGAGACTTCCAGTTTCAGAGAAGAAGATTTTCAAAGATTTCACTATTTGTTTCTATTGAAAACTGCCCAATCCTGGGGCGGGGCCAATTTTGACCTCAGGGCCATAATTTATATAACGTTTGTAGAGGAACTGAACATACCAAATATGAAATCTGAGAACCTTCTGGTTTCAGAGGAGATGATTTTCAAAGTTTTACTATATGTTTCTATTGAAAACAAGGCACCCTGGGGCAGGGTCAATTTTGACCCCAGAGCCATAATTTATATAACTTTTGTAGAGGACCTGAACAAGATGCTCTGTGCCAAATATGAAAGCTGAGAGACTTCCAGTTTCAGAGAAGAAGATTTTCAAAGACTTCACTATTTGTTTCTATTGAAAACTGCCCACCCCTGGGGTGGGGCCAATTTTGACCCCAGGGCCATAATTTATATAACTTTTGTAGAGGACCTGAACATTCTGCCCTGTGCCAAAGATGAAAGCTGAGAACCTTCTGGTTTCAGAGTAGATGATTTTCAAAGTTTTACTATATGTTTCTATTGAAAACTGCCCACCCCTTGGGCGGGGCCAATTTTGACCCCAGGGCCATAATTTATATAAATTATGTAGAGGACCTAAAGATGATGCTATGTGCCAAAGATGAAAGCTGAGAACCCTGTGGATTTAGAGGAGAAGATTTTTAAAGGTTCAAATTGTTGATGACGGACGACGCACAACGCACGCCGACGGACGACGATCATCAGGCAATCACAAAAGCTCACCATGAGCACTTTGTGCTCTGGTGAGCTAAAAAAGACAGACCCTAATCAGACGGCTTCTATAGGAGCCATCTGATCTGGGTCTACTCGTTTGTGAATTTATGAAAAGGCATGAATTATATCAGGGAAACTGCTCATTTATACTGGCCATTATCTATGGATATATCAAATGAATCTATTTAGTATACTATGGGAAGCTTTCTGTAAAAAGGGATCTTACTTCATTGCAAACAGTTCAGACTGAGCATAACATACTTGATGAGGTATTGGACAGCGTTTTATGCTGTATGGATACATATATATAGAGAGAGAGAACCAATTAGTACTACAAGTTCTCTGCAGGATTTGCAATGCACTCAGATGTTTATCCCAGATAGTTGATCATACATGTTCAGAGGTCCAGATAAAGATGTGTAAATTAAAACATTCTCAAGAATAACTTATTTCCCCACCAAACCCTATGTTATGACGGTGACCACTCTTCGAGACAGTTCTAAAGAGACTGAGTGGTCATGGGAAATGACGGTTTTAGCACTTGAGTATGCATGTTTATCTGTTGCTCTGATCTGTTGTTTATCAGTTTGCTTCCTGTTTGTTTTACAGTGGTCACAATGGTGTGAGGTCAGTGATGAACTCTCTTAGAACAGAGGTAAGTGAAGTTTAAAAAATGTTTCCATAGTTCACAATTATTCTAATAACCCTTTACGCCATGAATATTCATGTAAGAAATGAAAACACATTGAATTTTAATTAGATTAATTTCTAAAATGGCACATAGATATAAGGATTTTAGGCCTTGTCAGAAAAGATAGAATTATATAGATCTACATGTATATCATTTCATAAGCAAACAGAGCAGATCCTGATTCAAGGGCTTCAACGGGAGCCCTCTGATCTGGGTCTTGTCTCTTTGCAAAAGCATCAAAAAGCATGTTTAATTTTTAGACTAAAGGGTAAAATAAACCCTGATGCACCCATTTGGAATCCAGGTGAAATGTCAAGTAAAATGGTGTCTCATCAACATCAAAACTGGTATTCTATTGTATTTTTTTTTTAAAAGTAACAGAAGAATTTTTGTAATCCTTCCTTTCATATATATTAATGCATTTTCATGCATTTGCTAACAGAATAGACCCAGATCAGAAGACTGTTTGTTTAGGGAAATTAATAGATCTGATTATGCAGTTTCCACAACAGTGAAAAAATCCCCCTTTTCATGTTATGTTTTATTAATTCTGTTCATGAATATTCATGAGGTGAAGAATTCTTGACTAAATGTTAACCAGGGAAAGAGTTAAAAGGTGATGTTTTGTGTTTTGCAGACATTTCCAGTCTTTCAGAGCTAAAATATTTCACCCACCAGCACCTATTCTAGGTCACACGTTCCCAACCTGTTATTTGCATATGCACATTCAGAATCTTGTATAGGATTATCAAATCAGGGTTCCCATGGACAGGGAAAAGTCAGGGAAAATAGGTTTTTTTTCAAGGTCAGGGAAAAGTCAGGGAATTTTTTAATTGGTCAGGGAAATTTGAAATTTGGCAAAAGTCAGGGAAAAGTCAGAGAAATTTTGAACCAAAGGATGAGGACTGAGGAAATATGTCAAAAAGGAGAAAGAATGAAAATAAAAGGCTAAGGCAGTTTCTTCAATTTTGACTAAACCAAGGATCTTAATACATCTTTGATAAGCTTTGTATATTTCACATGCAAACTTTATAGTATATTTGTCATGAAGTCTGTTAAAACAAAATCATTCGAGAATTCTGGAACCTCTGCAAGACTCCACCATCCTTTTTGACAGCAGTGCTAGAATATCTCAGCAATGCTAGATATTGGACATTCTACTGTAGTGTATTCACATGTTAGAACAGGCTGGGCAGCAATGCTAGATATTGGACATTCTACTGTAGTGTCTTCACATGTTAGCACAGGCTGGGCAGCAATGCTAGATACTTGACATTCTACTGTACTGTCTTCATTTATAAGGACAGCAATCTTTCGTTTGCTATTATGAAAACAGTGAAAATGCAGACCCTTTCTGGCGTCTAAGAGACCCGTTAAAAGGACCTATTTTTCCCAATTTGGGAAAAACATCCCAAGTGATGCAAATTTTTTATTAAATTGCAAAACAAAAGGGCCTGAATGCCCTGATATCGCTCACCAGACAATCGGAGGAGAAGGTTTTCAAAGTTTTCACTATTTGTTTCTATAGAAAACTAGCCGGCCCTGGGGCGGGGCCAATTTTGACCCTATTTTAATAGCATGCTATATCAGTGTCTTACACACTGTATGTACTATTTTAAAATTCAGCTTACACAGAAAAACTGAAACAGGGTTTTCCCTTGACCCCTTCAAAAAGACCATTCTGAGGGTCCTCTTGACCCCCTCTCTAATGAACAGACCCTCTTACTTTTGGGGGTCATTTGTAAAATTTAAGGGACATTTCAATAGAAAAAGGGGGTCAGGGAAAACCCTGCTGAAAGATTAACCCTTTCCATCATAGATACTAATTTTATCACCTTTGCGAACAGAATAGACCCAGATCAGGCAGCTCAGGACTGTAGGAGCTGCCTGATCAGGGTCTACTCTGTTTGCTTAGAAAAATATCATAAATCTGAGTTTTTACTTTAGTCTACTGCCAAAATATTTCTTAACTTTGCTTAAAAATAAAATTTTACTTAATTATACATGTATATATTCATAGTAGATGGAGTCTCTAATCAAAGTACTGACAGGTTTCGGACATAATATTATATTATATTGATTGTTTACTGTGGGTTTTCCAGAAAATCATGTCAGTAGTTTGGAAGACATTTAAAGAATTGTTTTATGTTCATGTCACACACAGGGCGATTCCAATATCTCAACTTGCCACTTTGTGCCAATAGATCCAAAATTGATAGTTTAATGTAGTATAGAGCCATCACTCCATTATTTGAAAGTAAGGGTCATACTTCTGCTACTTTCTGGTGGATAATAACAGTAATTAGCATGCATCATTCACTTATCCATACATACACGTCCCCCAATTTTAGACATATTCCTTATGATTCTAAATACCCTACAAATAATTGCCAAATATACTGTGGGGTGAAATTATCAATATGACAAATTATAAAGTAACAAATATATTTCAACTTAGCATGACAGGATACAAAAGGGAAAATAAAATTAACTAGAAAATTGTTTCCAAGACACTGATGCATCCCTCCCCCTAACAATAGTGTCTCTATATCAAGCACTTTTGACTATGTGTTATACAGTGAAGAAAATTTCAGAGTCCCATAACTCTGGTAAAATGGTCAGAGCAATAATTACATTCTTTAAGACAATCTTCACATCAAGGTTGACAGCTTATCATGGGTGAAAATTTGAAGGAAAACCTCCCATAGGTATATGGGTTGTTAGACACATAATATTGTTTCACTTTATATTATATAGTGAAGACGATTTAAGGGTTCCATATCGGGTACAATTGGTCTGAGCAAAAATAAGCCTTTCTATGCTTTTGCAAACAGAAAAGACCCTGAAGTTTATAGAATAGTTTATCCATGCCTATACTTTGTCTTTTTGGGTGATTGCATTGTATTTTCTTACTTTTTCCTGAGGAGACTGTGAGTGTGAGTCTGTAAAGGGCCAATTTGTGAGTCAGTGCTGCAAACAATACAGACCCCGATCAGTTACCACAACTGGTCAGGGTCTTCGCTATTTGCAGCATCATACATGTAACAAGTATATCAATAAATTATATAATTAAAAATAAATTATAGTCATACATGTAAATTACAGTTAGTGCTTTAGTAAACACTACAGACCCTGATCAGTAACCGGCGTCATAGAAATAAATGATATGAATAAGAAATAATATACATACACTACTATAAGATACTATAAGACACTATAAGATACTATAAGCCTGACACGTAAATCAATGAATGATGAAATGTATATAAATTAAAAGACAAGAAAGTGTTTTGTCTGATTTTGTTTGCCTTTCTCCTTTTTTCCTTTGAATGATTTTTTTAATAATATAAAGGATACAAAAACCCTTGTTTCCTTTTAATAGTAATTGTTAATACTACCATCCAAGCTACTTAAACAATAGAGGTTGACAAAGTGGGACACACTAGTTGGATTAAGATCTAATACCAAGTAACTGTCTGATCAAGATCTAAACTGTTTGCAACTTGTGACAATTTTGCCTTGGGTCAAAATGCCTAAAACTGATCTTTTAGAAATTCACATGATGACAAACCTGAAGCAGACGATATTACAGATCTCTACAGCTTGCTTAATCCTTACAATGCTGAGTGATTTTTCGTCTGCAACAATTGCCGCCTGTTTCAATTCTTCAATAAATTTTCTTTCATTTTAAGCAAAAATATAGTCAAGATGACAAACAGTTTGGATCCTGATGAGACACAGAATTATGAAGCCTCTCATCTGAATCCAAACTGTTTGCATAGGTAATCACAGTTTCACCGCTAGCGTGCAAAGAGTTAAGTGATGACCTCGAGAGATTTTAGCACGATGTAACAGTTGCCCTGCACTACTATCTGACCACCAGTGCGCTGTAACCTTTATACTGTAGTTTTTAGCTCACCTGAGCCAAAGGCTCAGGATGAGCTATTGTGACCGCTATTTGTCCGTCGTCCGGCGTCCGGCGTCCGGTGTCCGGCGTCCGGCGTCCGTCGTCCGGCGTCCGTCCACATTTTCAAACGACATCTCTGATGAAACTGCTGACCCGATTTTAACCAAATTTTGTCAGAAGCATCAGTGGCTAGGGGGAACGAAATGTTGTTCACATTATGACCCCCGGGCCAAAAATGGCCCCGCCCAAGGGCTTATCAGTTTTTCATAGGAAAATTTTAAAAAATCTTCTTCTCTGAAACTGTAAGGCCTAGACCTTTGATATTTAGTATGTAGCATGATCTTATGGTCCTCTACAAAAATTGTTCAAATTATGACCCCCGGGCCAAAAATGGCCCCGCCCCGAGGCTTATCAGTTTTTCATAGGAAATTTTTTAAAAATCTTCTTCTCTGAAACTGTAAGGCCTAGACCTTTGATATTTGGTATGTTGCATGATCTAATGGTCCTCTACAAAAATTGTTCAAATTATGACCCCTGGGCCAAAAATGGCCCCGCCCAATGGCTTATCAGTTTTTCATAGGAAAATCTTTAAAAATCTTCTTCTCTGAAACAGTAAGGCCTAGACCTTTGATATTTAGTATGTAGCATGATCTTATGGTCCTCTACAAAAATTGTTCAAATTATGACCCCCGGGCCAAAAATGGCCCCGCCCCGAGGCTTATCAGTTTTTCATAGGAAATTTTTTAAAAATCTTCTTCTCTGAAACTGTAAGGCCTAGACCTTTGATATTTGGTATGTTGCATGATCTAATGGTCCTCTACAAAAATTGTTCAAATTATGACCCCTGGGCCAAAAATGGCCCCGCCCAATGGCTTATCAGTTTTTCATAGGAAAATCTTTAAAAATCTTCTTCTCTGAAACAGTAAGGCCTAGACCTTTGATATTTAGTATGTAGCATGATCTTATGGTCCTCTACAAAAATTGTTCAAATTATGACCCCCGGGCCAAAAATGGCCCCGCCCGAGGCTTATCAGTTTTTCATAGGAATTTTTTTAAAAATCTTCTTCTCTGAAACTGTAAGGCATAGACCTTTGATATTTGGCATGTAGCATGATCTTATGGTCCTCTACAAAGATTGTTCAAATTATGACCCCCCCGGCCAAAAATGGCCCCGCCCAAGGGCTTATCAGTTTTTCATTTGAAAATCTTTAAAAACCTTCTTCTCTGAAACTGTAAGGCCTAGACCTTTGATATTTGGCATGTAGCATGATCTAATGGTCCTCTACAAAGATTGTTCAAATTATGACCCCCGGGCCAAAAATGGCCCTGCCCAATGGCTTATCAGTTTTTCATAGAAAATCTTTAAAAATCTTCTTCTCTGAAACTGTAAGGCCCAGACCTTTGATATTTGGCATGTAGCATGATCTAATGGTCCTCTACAAAAATTGTTCAAATTATGACCCCCGGGCCAAAAATGGTCCCGCCCAAGGGCTTATCAGTTTTTCATAGGAAACTCTTTAACATTCTTCTTCTCTGAAACTGTAAGGCCTAGACCTTTGATAGTTGGTATGTAGCATGATCTAATGGTCCTCTACAAATATTGTTCAAATTATGACCACGGGCAAAACATGGCCCCGCCCAAGGGCTTATCAGTTTTTCATATGAAAATCTTTAAAAATCTTCTTCTGAAACAGTAAGGCCTAGACCTTTGATATTTGGCATGTAGCTTTGGCTTGTGGTCTTCTGCCAAGACTGTTCAACTTACGACCATGACCTCTGGGCGAAACTTGGCCCTGGCTTATCAGTTTTCATGGGAAAACTATATCATTTTTCTCTGAAACCATAAGGCTTAGACCTTTAATTAATGGCATGCTGCTTTGCCTTGTGGTTCTCTACCAAGGTTGTACAAATGATGGCCCCGTCCCTAGGGTATCTCAGGTGAGCGCTTCAGGGCCTCATGGCCCTCTTGTTGATTTGATGTGAAGAACAGAAGAAGTCTATTTAACCCTTAATTTCCCTCATATAAACTTGTTTTCATGCATCTGCAAGCAGATTAGACCCAGATAAGACAGTTCCCATATGATCAGGGTCTGCTCTGTTTGCTAATGGATCCACCTTCCATATTTCATTATAAATATTTTGTAAGATTCCGGAACTGGATTGTAAGCCAAGCACTGCACATGCGTGTATTTTCTTAGGGGGATTCCCGCTAGGTAGAGCTCGTGCAATAGGGTTTTCCGTGAAAGTTTGAGAGGCAATCCATTTTATAAGGATTTCGGCAAAACCGAAACCCTAATAAAAAATCATGGAGGAAAGGGTTCAGAGGGGTAGAAAAGATTCAAGAGACTTTATACTTAGGGTGCATATTAGGACATGTTTGGCATCATGCATGTTACATTCAATATTGAGCAATTAAAAATGAAAAAGTCAAAAAAATAAATAAATTTTAAATGATCAAAACACTACTGCTGTATATATAGTCATAAAGAGAGAAGTGGTAAGGATTGGCTGATGGGAAGGACGGAGGCCAACATTTATTGATCATGCTCATAAATGACCAATTAAACTACTTTGTCAAAAATCGTAAGGCCTAAGGCTGTTCTAGGACTGTTCAAATTTTGCCCATAGGGTTAAAATCAGCTCCGCCTCAGGGATCACAAGTTTTACAAAAGATTATATAGAAAAAAAAACTTTAAAATTCTTCTGAAACCGAAAGGTTTATAGCTGTGATATTTGGTATGTAGCATCATCTAGTGAGCCTTTACAAGTATTGTTCAATTGTTGCTCCTGGGATCAAAATTGGCCTTGCCCCGTGGTCACACGTTTTACATAGGATTATATAGTAAAAACTTCAAACATTTTCTTCTCCAGTAAAAATATCAAAAGTCTCCTTCTCCAAAACCAGAAGGCTTACAATATTTGTTTTCTGAAACCTCTTGCCCATAGATGACAGAAACAGACTTCAACAACCAAACCAAACCTCTTGTTCAATTTAAATATTTACCTTGATACCAGTTTAGTGATTCAGGGTCATCATGGTCCTCTTGTTTGGCTATAACTCCTGTTCTACTGATGCTTTTCAGATGAAATGTCATTTATGGAAAGTAGTTGATGAATGGAAGTATCATGCACAAGGTTCATAACTCTTGCATCAATACTGTGAGAGTTATCCCACTTTTCCACATTTTCTTTTCCTTCCGGCAGATAACTTCAGTTATACATGTACTTAAGCTTTTGAGATGAAATTTCATTAATGGAAAAAATTGGTGATTTGAAGTAGCATGATAACTCTTCCTTCATTACTGTGAGAGTAATTCCCATTTTTCAATTTGGAAAGGACTTGCTTAAAGCAAGCAAGACATGTGTTAAGAGGAACATCCTTCTAGTTATACCATTTCATTGATGCTTTGCAGCTGGTGTATCTGACCTAATAATAGCATGTGGGGGAAAGATTCTAGAAAAGGAGGAGCTTTCACAAACACACTTTGTTTCATCAAATACCTTGGTGATCCTACAAGAGGATGTTGATGCCGTCATTATGGAGGGTCAGTAGTTGTTGTTTCTATAAATGGCGTTTTTTTCCTCAATAGCCTATTACTGCTATAGTAATAAACATAGCAGAACTATTGAAGATGGCAGTTAAAACTTTATTTTAGCTCACCTGAGCCAAAGGCTCAAGGTGAGCTATTGTGATCGCTCACCATCCGTCTGTCCATCCATTCACATTTTACTTCAAACGACATCTCCTCTGAAACTAATGGATGGAATCTGATGAAATTTACCATGGATGTTCTTTGGATGGTTTTCTACCATGTATTGCTATGTCAACTTAAGCGAAAAGCTTAAAAAATCTTCTTTGTAAGACACCATATGGCCCAGAGTTTAGATATTTGGTGTGTAATATCATCTGGTGGGCCTTTAATAAGTATGTCAAAATCATAGCCCTGGGGTCAAAATTGGCCCCGCCCTGGGGGGCACAAGTTTTGCATAGAAAACACTTTAAAGATCTTCTCCACATGGCTCAGAGCTTAGATATTTGGTGTATAGATATACCATTTATATATTTGTAAGACTCAAATCGAGGGCCAATTCAAAATTATGGGTCGATCCAGAATCGGGAGCCGTTTGCTCCCAAATCGTGGGCTGATTTATAACCCACAAAAACATATCCTACCTGACAAAATATACAGATTACAAATTTGATATAGATCTAAGTGCCCACGGCAAAGTAATGGCATTCCAAGCTCATTAAAAACTGCAAATAGATCTAAAATTTAACAAATATTGATCTATATAGACTGGCGGAGTTAAAGAAAATAAATGATGGTGACGCGAAATGATACGTCAAAACGGACGACGTGTTGCGTAAATGATGTCATATTTTTTTATCCGTAGAGGTCAGAGTGATCCGGTTTGAGTCTTACATATTTAAAAATGTTGTAAATATGGTAGTCCTGAGGTCAAAATTGGCCCCACTTTTTGAGGAAATTCCTTTTTAGCTGGACTATTCGAAGAATAGTGGAGCTATCCTACTCCCCTCGGCGTCCGCGTCGGTGTCCGCGTCACACCTTGGTTAAGGTTTTTGTTAAAGTCCACTTTTTGCCTTTAACCTTTTGAATATAAAGCTTTGAAACTTGAAACACATGTTCACCACCACAAGCCTAATCTGTAGAAAAGAGTACATAACTCTGGCAAGCATTTTGACAATAATGGCTCTTTTTATGTTAGAAGTTTTGGTTAAGGTTTTTGTTAAAGTCCACTTATTTACAACCCTTTGAAACTTTGAACACTTGTTCACAATCAGATCCTACATCCTGAATACTGTTAAAAGATATTTTACTGAGACTTTGATTACTTGCTTATATAGTATCATTGGAAACTATTTTAGTCCACTATCAAGCATTTTTATGCCCCCATCGACGATAGTCGGGGGGCATATTGTTTTTGCCCTGTCTGTCTGTTTGTCTGTTTGTCCGTTTGTCTGTTTGTTTGTCAGCAACTTTAACATTGGTCATAACATTTGAGCCAGTATAGATAGAGACTTGATATTTGGCATACATATGTATCTCATAAAGCCGCACATTTTGAGGGGTGCCGTGTCAAGGTCAAGGTCATCCTTCAAGGTCAGAGGTCAAATATATGGGTCAAATCGCCAACTTTAACATTGGCCATAACTTTTGGACCAGTGGAGATAGAGACTTGATATTTGGCATGCTTGTGTATCTCATGAAGCTGCACATTTTGAGGGGTGACATGTCAAGGTCAAGGTCATCCTTCAAGGTCAGAGGTCAAATATATGAGGGGGCATAGTGTTTCACAAACACATCTTGTTACACTAACAATTCTGAGAATAGTCGAGCGTGCTGTCCTGTGACAGCTCTTGTTTATAGACATTTTCACATTGAAAACTACTACGTTTCATTGTAGCACATTAGAAAAAACACTGTACCGAGAGTGGCTGGGAGATATGTTACATAATATAGTCTCCCCAGGTCTTCCACAGTGAAACCAGCCTTATCATTACACTTATGTCATCTGCTTCAGAATTGTTATCTGCTTGCATTTCTCAAAAATAAGTTTTAGGCATGGACAAATTGCCACAAGTTTCAAACAGTTTGGATCTTGATCAGATAAAAATTATTTGGCACCTAAATTAGAACCTTATAATCCGTGTATCTATTGTGAAGTTCAGCTTAATACAAGTTGAACTGCATACTATTAGAAGAATGCACCCTCTCATTACACTTATGTCATCTGCTTCAGAATTGTTATCTGTTTGAATTTCTCAAAAATAAGTTTTAGACATTTTAGCCTTAGAAAAATTGCCACAAGTTTCAAACAGTTTGGATCTTGATCAAATAAAAATTATTTTTCACCCGATGATTAGATCAGAATATAAACTGTACTAATTTCATTCATTGTCAACAAAGACAGGGTTAACACTCAGTTTAAAACTGATAGAAATGTTGTCTGCTAAAAAATTAACACTGTGCTTTATATCGATATACTCAGGTGAGCGATATTGAGGGCCATGGCCTTCTTGTTATTATTCTGAACACTTTATGCTCAATGCATTATTCTAATCAGTTGTAATCTTTACTGGAAAATAATATAATGCATGGATTTATTAATTTCCACTGATAACGGTGACCAAGAAGCAAAAGTGAGAAAGTGTGATTATGGATTCACCTTTGACATTGAACTGATGACCTCAGCAAACGCGAATTAGATTCAACATTAAATTATTTTCCGTTATTTCTGGTACTCAAAACATACAAGATGTATACCATCCAAACTCGTGATACAGATATATATCAAGTCTGAATAAATATAATTATGGGCAAAGTGGAGACAGGCAAAACAGTTAATTTCACGGTATTTTTTGTTGTAAATTGCAGGGTGTTTTGAAGAGTACAAAACAGTTTGTTGGGAATGGATTGTGGATTGCATAACAATGTACCAGGTTTTGGATACCAAAGAATATATGAATGGGAAAAGCAGTAAGTAATATTGTTCCTTATAGACTGAATCATTATGTCTCCCCCATTTATGGGGAGATATATTGTTTTTGCCAGAGTTGTCTGTCTGTCCATCTGTCCGTCCGTCCATCCGTCTGTCCGTCACAAACTTGTGTCGCACGTATCTCTGAAACCAGTTGGGCTAGAGTCACCAAACTTCACAGGAATGTTCACTAGCATGAGTTGTTGTGCACCTGGGGTTTTTGAATTATCTCCCCCTGATAATTTTGGAGTTATTGCCCCTGATGACTTAAAATTAGAAAAACTTTGTGTCGCGCGTATCTCTGAAACCGCTAGTACTAGAGTCACCAAACTTCACAGGAATGTTTACCAGCACGAGTTGTTGTGCACCTATGGTTTTTGAATTGTCTCCCCCTGATAATTCTTGAGTTATTGCCCCTGATATGAATACTTAAATTTATACAAACTTTCTGTTGCACATATCTCTGAAACCAGTAGGGCTAGAGTCACCAAACTTCACAGGATTGTTCACAAGCATGAGTTGTTTTGCTCTTGTTTTTTTTAATTGTCTTCCCCTGTTAATTTTGGAGTTACCTCCCCTGATGACTTAAAATTAGACAAACTTTACTTAGTGTTGTGCATATGTCTGAAACCACTAGGGCTAGAGTCACCAAACTTCAAAGGAATGTCGACCAGCATGAGTTGTTGTACAACTGGGATTTTTGAATTGTCTTCCCTTGATAACTTTGGAGTTATTGCCCCTGATATGATTACTTAAAATTAGAGAAACCTTGTGTCATGCATATCTTTAAAACCACTAGGGCTAGAGTCACCAAACTTCACAGGAATGTTCACCAGCATGAGTTGTTGTGCACCTGGTTTTTTTTAATTGTCTTTCCCTGATAATTCTTGAGTTACTGCCCCTGATATGTTAACTTAAAATTAGAGAAACTTTGTGCCGCACATATCTCTGAAACCAGTAGGGCTAGAGTCACCAAACTTCAAAGGAATGTTCAACAGCATGAGTTGTTCATCTGGGTTTTTTAATTGTCTCCCCCTGATAACTTTGGAGTTACTGCCCTTTATGACTTAAATAAGAGAAACTTTACTTTGTGTCACATGTATCTCTGAAACCACTAGTACTAGAGTCACCAAACTTCACAAGAATGTTGACTAGCATGTGTTTTTGTGTACCCGAGGCTTTTAAATTGTCTCCCCCTTGCACTTGTGTATTGGAAAGAGGATTGGAGGGGGAGACATCTGTTTTTGTGACAAAAACAAACCTCTAGTTAGTTATCTCTCCCCCATTTATAGGGAGACATACTGTTTTTGCCAGAGTTGTCTGTCTGTCCGTACACCCGTCTGTACAATGTACATCCGTCTGTCTGTCCGTCACAAACTTGTGTCATGCATATCTCTGGAATCAGTTGGGCTAGAGTCACCAAACTTCACAGGAATGTTCACCAGCATGCGTTGTTGTGCACCTGAGTTTTTTGAATTGTCTCCCCCTGATAATGACTTAAAATTAGAAAAACTTTGTGTCATGCTTATCTCTGAAACTGCTAGTAATAGAGTCACCAAACTTCACAGGAATGTTCACCAGCATGAGTTGTGCACCTATGCACCGATGTTTTTTTAATTGTCTTCCCTGATAATTGTTGAGTTATTGCCCCTGATATGAACACTTAAATTTATAAATTTATACAAACTTTGTGTCAAGCATATCTCTGAAACCAGTAGGGCTACAGTCACCAAACTTCACAGGATTGTTCACTAGCATAAGTTGTTTTGCTCTTGTTTTTTTTTAATTCTCTCCCCTTGATAACTTTGGAGTTACTTCCCCTGATGACTTAAAGTTAGGCAAACTTTACTTAGTGTCGTGCATATCTCTAAAACCACTAGGGCTAGAGTCACCAAACTTCACAGGAATGTTGACCAGCATGAGTTGTTGTGCACTTGGGATTTTTGAATTGTCTCCCCTTGATAACTTTGGAGTTATTGCCCCCGATATGATAACTTAAAATTAGAGAAACTTTGTGCTGCACGTATCTCTAAAATCAGTAGGGCTCTCCCCTGATGACTTTGGAGTTACTGCCCCTTATGACTTAAAAATAATAGAAACTTTACTTTGTGCTGTGTGTATCTCTGAAACCACTAGTACTAGAGTCACCAAACTTCACAGGAATGTTGACCAGCATGTATTGTTGTGTACCCGGGGTTTTTGAATTGTCTCCCCCTGACAATGTTGGAGTTATTGCCCCGATGACTTAAAATTAGACCCTGATAAGTTCTTCATAAGTTAGACATTACACCTGCATATTGGAAAGAGGATGGGAGGGGAAGACATCTATTTTTTGTGACAAAAACAAACCTCTAGTTCAACAAGTTAAGAAGACTTTCAGAAACTGTAAACATTATTATTTTGCGTGTATGAAGTGGGATTCAGGTAGCACAGAGTATTATCATTAATGTGTGTATGAAGTGGGATTCAGGTTGCACAGAGTACTATCATTAATGTATGAATGGAGTGGGATTTAGGTAGCACAGAGTATTATCATTAATGTGTGTATGAAGTGGGATTCAGGTAGCACAGAGTATTATCATTAATGTGTGTACAAAGTGGGATTCAGATAGAACAGAGTATTATCATTAATGTGTGTACAAAGTGGGATTCAGGTAGCACAGAGTATTATCATTAATGTGTGTATGGAGTGGGATTCAGGTAGCACAGAGTATTATCATTAATGTGTGTATGAAGTCGGATTCAGGTAGCACAGAGTATTGTCATTAATGTGTGTATGAAGTGGGATTCAGGTAGCACAGAGTATTATCATTAATGTGTGTATGAAGTGGGATTCAGGTAGCACAGAGTATTATCAATAATGTGTGAATGGAGTGGGATTCAGATGGCACAGAGTATTATCATTAATGTGTGTATGAAGTGGGATTCAGGTAGCACAGAGTATTATCATTAATATGTGTATGAAGTGGGATTCAGGTAGCACAGAGTATTATCATTAATGTGTGTATGGAGTGGGATTCAGGTAGCACAGAGTATTATCATTAATGTGTGTATGAAGTGGGATTCAGGTAGCACAGAGTATTATCATTAATGTGTGTATGAAGTGGGATTCAGGTAGCACAGAGTATTATCATTAATGTGTGTATGGAGTGGGATTCAGGTAGCACAGAGTATTATCATTAATGTGTGAATGGAGTGGGATTCAGGTAGCACAGAGTATTATCATTAATGTGTGTATGAAGTAGGATTCAGGTAGCACAGAGTATTATAATTAATGTGTGTATGAAGTGGGATTCAGGTAGCACAGAGTATTATAAATAATGTGTGAATGGAGTGGGATTCAGATGGCACAGAGTATTATCATTAATGTGTGTACGAAGTGGGATTCAGGTAGCACAGAGTATTATCATTAATGTGTGTATGAAGTGGGATTCAGGTAGCACAGAGTATTATCATTAATGTGTGTACAAAGTGGGATTCAGGTAGCACAGAGTATTATCATTAATGTGTGTATGGAGTGGGATTCAGGTAGCACAGAGTATTATCATTAATGTGTGTATGAAGTCGGATTCAGGTAGCACAGAGTATTGTCATTAATGTGTGAATGAAGTGGGATTCAGGTAGCACAGAGTATTATCATTAATGTGTGTATGAAGTGGGATTCAGGTAGCACAGAGTATTATCAATAATGTGTGAATGGAGTGGGATTCAGATGGCACAGAGTATTATCATTAATGTGTGTATGAAGTGGGATTCAGGTAGCACAGAGTATTATCATTAATATGTGTATGAAGTGGGATTCAGGTAGCACAGAGTATTATCATTAATGTGTGTATGGAGTGGGATTCAGGTAGCACAGAGTATTATCATTATGTCTCCCCCCATATTTATATGGGGGAGACATATTGTTTTCGTGAGAGTTGTCTGTCTGTCTGTCCGTCTGTCTGTCACACTTTTTGTCCGGACAATAACTTCAATATGCCTGATGCCAGTTGATTGAAACTTCATATATGGAAAGAGCATAATGAGAGGAAGTGTCATGCAGAAGGTACATAACTCTGGCTTCACTAATATAGGAGTTATTGCCCTTTGTAAAAAAAATCACGCTTTTTTGTCCGGACGATAACTTCTATATGGCTCATGCCATTGATTTGAAACTTCATATATGGAAAGATCATAATGAGAGGAAGTGTCATGCACAAGGTCCATAACTCTGGCTTCACTAATATTGGAGTTATTGCCCTTTGTAAAAAAATCACAATTTTTTGTCCGGATGATTTCTCCTATGTGACACATGCCATTGGAGTGAAACTTCATACATGTAACAATCATGATAAGAGAAAGTGTCATGCATAAGATCCTTAACTCCAGCTTCAATAAATTTTAGAGTTATTGCCCCTTGTACATTTGTTTAATTCTTTCTTGTCCGGACGATAACTCCAACATGGCTCTTGCCATCGTATTGAAACTTCATACATGGAAAGAGCATGATGAGAGAAAGTGTCATGAACAAGGGCCATAATTCTGGCTTCAATAATTTTGGAGTTATTGCCCTTTGTTACATTTTTTGGCCGATCAATAACTCCTGTTCGACTGATGCTATTGGAATGACATTTTATTTTTGGAAAGAGCATGATGAAAGTAAGTGTCATGCACAAGGGCCATAAATCTGGTATCAGTATTTTTGGAGTTATTAGCTGTTATCATTTTCTTCTTGAAAAATGTAGTGTGGAAAACGCATAATGAGGGGAAGTATCATTCATCAAGACCATAACATTTTTAGTGATTTCCCTTTGCATATTGTTTTTATTAGAGGGGAGACATCCGTTTTTTTGACAAAAACCTCTAGTTAATGTGTGTATGAAGTGGGATTCAGGTAGCACAGAGTATTATCATTAATGTGTGTATGAAGTGGGATTCCGGTAGCACAGAGTATTATCATTAATGTGTGTATGAAGTGGGATTCAGGTAGCACAGAGTATTATCATTAATGTGTGTATGGAGTGGGATTCAGGTAGCACAGAGTATTATCATTAATGTGTGTATGAAGTGGGATTCAGGTAGCACAGAGTATTATCATTAATGTGTGTATGAAGTGGGATTCAGGTAGCACAGAGTATTATAATTAATGTGTGTATGAAGTGGGATTCAGGTAGCACAGAGTATTATAAATAATGTGTGAATGGAGTGGGATTCAGATGGCACAGAGTATTATCATTAATGTGTGTACGAAGTGGGATTCAGGTAGCACAGAGTATTATCATTAATGTGTGTATGAAGTGGGATTCAGGTAGCACAGAGTATTATCAATAATGTGTGTATGAAGTGGGATTCAGGTAGCACAGGGTATTATCAATAATGTGTGTATGAAGTGGGATTCAGGTAGCACAGAGTATTATCATTAATGTGTGTATGAAGTGGGATTCAGAGAGGTAACCTTTGACCTGACATGTGCTATTACTTTAAGAGCTTTACTTATTTTACAATGTAACTTCCATGTTTTCAGTTGAAGACCAAGATTACGTTCCAGAAGAAAGTTTTGCAGAAGCCTTGTTGGAATGCAATACGTGTGACGATTTCAGTTCAAAAGGTATAACTTAAGGGAGAAGAGGGCAGGGCATTCATATCTTAGGCATATTTCTAGTTTGTAAGGATTATGATCTGAAATGCTGTAATATAATATAGAACTATCATTTGTTCTTTTATTTGTTCTTTTTTTGTGCACATGCCACCCTAACATCGTTGGGGGGGGGGGGGGGGGGGGTTGATACTACTTATTGCTTTTAGTCTGTCTGTTTGTCCACAACTTCAAAGTTTTGAGAAACATATGATAAAGACTTCATACTTTCATACTCAAACCTTTCCTGAGCATATCTCTCTTGCTATATCATCCAGGATTACCAAACTTGATGTGTAGATCTATCTTGGGATTGCAGAGTGTCACATTCCACTTCCAGGTCACTCTGACCTTTTTTGAGTTGGGATTAGTGTCCCCTTGATCCCCCCAAAAATGGGTACATTCTATGAAAATGTATATAATCGAGTAATGATATATTTTCATTCATTATCGTGATGTTTAAACATTTCAATAGTCTCCAAAAATGAATCGGACAAACAGTTTTGAGTTATGATTATGATCAGCAATATCAACTTTTAATTTCTGAATTAGTCATCTAATGGTTGTCTTTTTTTATTTTTTTAAAGAAAAGCAAATCTGCAAATCTACAAGCTCTGTAATAAATTCTTTATTGAGCCAAAAGGGGATTGTATTTCTATTGGGGGTTCTTACTATATCTACGGCGTCTCACGATTTCAGTTCGGACCATTTGTTTTTGGCAAAAATTTGTTCAAATTCGATTAAAATCATGCCTTCAAACACCTTGACGATCAGACTTGCGAATGAATTTTGTAGAAATAACTGTAGCATTTCATAGGCACAGTGTGGATGATTGGACAGAAGCAGTGTAGTCGCAATTGTTATCGTAGAGTCGTAATAGACACCCTAAGAACGCGGTGTGGTCGCCTGGTATTAAGTATTTTCTTTTTTTTTGCTAATAAACCATTTGGTTGCCCGTTTCTTTAATAGGTGATAAATTGAAACATTGATAAATAGTTAAAATGGCTGCTTCATCCTAACATTATGTCTCTTGCTTTCTCTCTTTTAGCACTGAAGGTCAGACACCACTGGACCATGGAAGAAAAAAGTGCACTGAAGAGGCAATTTATGCTGGCCATTGCTCATGAAACAACACCTGGGCAATTGGCCTGCATAAATGCTATTCGACGAGAGCCGTGTTTGGCGAATTTCCAGTGGCGGCAAGTGAAGTTTGCTGTTAAAAATTTAATAATGACATATAGACGGCAGGCACAGAAGGGTTTCTAATCTGGATTGAAATTATGTTTTTGTTGCAATGTAAAAGGAAGTTATGCTCCCTTAACCCTTTGCCCAGTAGCCAGTAATGTGAAAGTAAAGCAGAATGCTCCTTAAGGCACTTTCTACTCTACTTTCAGCCTGCTCTTTCGTTGGAACTATTTTTTTGAATGAAAGAATAAACTAATGCATTAATATGAGTATCTATGGGGTAAAGGGTTAAGAATCCACCTGCTTCAGAGGATACCCATTCATCCCCTTTCAGTGGCTACTCAGCACATGTTTGACTGGTACCCAACTTTAACACTGTCTACCTTCATGCACAACAAGGATATTTCTACCACTGGACTTGAGCATTCTATAGTTTAAATAACATTTTTTTTACAAAATTTGCTAAGTACCTGTCCAGTGGTTGTCCTTATCCAATTAGCTTTGTTTTATATCTTCTTTCAGGCATGTTGTTCCTTAAAGCAGGATGAAAATAAAGCAGAACGCTTCTGTATGAGCTTTCTGCTTTACTTTTAGCCTGCTTTTTCCCATTACCCATAGCCTGTTTCTAGTTTTGAAAACATGTTAATAATGTCAACTAAAGTTAAGCAAGATGCTCTTAAAGGAGCATTCTGCTTTATTTTCAGCCTGCTTTTAACTCCCATCTTGAAAGGTACTGGAAATACCTTTTGTATTATGTTTAGGACTTTCAAGCTAGGGACTACTTTTCTTAGTGTATGAATAATTAAAAGCATAAAAAGGTATTTATGGGGTAAAGTGTTAGGATATAGGGATGTAGGATACTATGACCATCAGGAAAGGAAAACTAATTTCTGTGTTTAAAAGACAAAAACAGAGAAAGAATGGACTGTTCAAATCTGTTAAACTAAAAGAATATCTGATCTAATATTTCGACCACTAAGGGCCTTTGTCAAAGATTATCATGTCAAAATACACGTCACATTTTTAGCTCCACTTTTTCAAAAAGTGGAGGTATTGTCATGACCCTCTCGTCGGCATCGGCGTTGGTTAACCTTTTTGTTAAGGTCCTTTTCTCAGAAACCATCAAAGATATTTGGTTCATATTTGGTATGTATGTTAACTATCACAAGGGGAACCCATTTCACAAGGGTAGGTAACTCTAAAATTAATTTTGCCATAGTTATGCCCCTTTTTCGACTTAGAATTTTCATTGTTGTTTAAGTTTTATGTTCAGGTCCAATGTCTCAGAAACTGTCAAAGATATTTGGCTCATCTTTGGTATACACATTAACTATCACAAGGGGAACCCATTTCACAAGGGTAGGTAACCCTAAAATTAATTTTGCCATAGTTATGCCCCTTTTTCGACTTACAATCTTCATTGTTGGTTAAGTTTTATGTTCAGGTCCATGTCTCAGAAACTGTCCAAGATATTTGGTTCATCTTTGGTCTACATATTAACTATTACAAGGGGGACCCATTTCACAAGGGTAGGTAACCCTAAAATTAATTTTGCTGTTGTTATCTCCCCTTTCGGACTTAAACTTCCACTACACTATCCAGCACTAAAGAAAGTGGAGCGCGTTGTCTGCGGACAGCTCTTGTTGTTACATGCATTCAGCAATAAAATCAAAGAGAATAATCTTCTTTGATTTTATGGCTGAATGCATGTAACAAAAATGTGACGTGTATTTTGACATGATAATCTTTGACAAAGGCCCTTAGCGGTCGAAATATTAGATCAGAGCAGTTTAAGTATTTATGTATTATATTAATTCCCTATTTTGGAATATTTACTTCATTGTAAAAGAATATCACCAAAAGTGTTGCTTAGTTGTGCTTTTCCGTAATAACATTGGCTGATATCGTGCCCTACACATACATGCAAATTAGAAGTAGTACATGTGTACCACGCATTAATTAATGGACATAAATTTTTGGGGTTTATGTATAGAACCAATCCAGCATCTAACATAGCGTATACCTAGCCTAGAGTTTGTGATAAAAGTAAGTTGTGTAAGTTGTATTTTTGTAGATTTGTTGTTTTTAGCTCACCTGAGCACGAAGTGCTCATGGTTAGCTATTGTGACCGTGCATCGTCAGGCGTGTGTCATCCGTGGTGCTCATCGAACTTGCTCCAAATGTTGTTCTTGACAAAATCTAGGTCAAATTTGAAAGTGAGTCATGTGGGGTCGAAAAGTATGTTTCTAGATCAAATCATATAAAACCTTGTGAACACTCTAGAGGCCATTATTTGGGCCAATCTTCATCAAACTTGCTCCAAATGTTGTTCTTGTCAAAATCTAGGTCAGGTTTGAACATGGGTCATGTAGGGTCAAAAAGTTGGTCACTAGGTCATATCATAGCAAAACCTTGTGAACACACTAGAGGCCACAGTGTTTACAATCGGTGAAACTGTGACAAACTATATATTTATATATAACTTTAACTCCTCAGATAATTTGGGTTATGGGCGAAATCCAAAGGTAAAACTATTTGGTTCATTATACTCAGGGGAGCGATCCAGGGCCATCATGACCCTCCTGTTACTTGTTACTAATTATCTGTTACCAAGTTATTTAACAAAGTGTCTCTGTATATGTTGTACAGTGAATTGGTACCATTATTATATCTCCCCTATTATGGGGAGACATGTTGTTTTGGCCAGAGTTGTCCGACTGTCCCTCCGTCTGTCTGTCCATCACAAACTTTTGCCGCGCGTATCTCTGAAACCAGTTGGGCTAGAGTCACTAAAATTCACAGGAATGTTCACCAGCATGAGTACTTGTGCACCTGGGAATTTTTAATTGTCTCCCCTGATAACTTTGGAGTTATTGCCTGATAACTTTGGAGTTATTGCCCCTGATGACTTAAAATTAGAAAAACTTTGTGCCGCGCGTATCTCTGAAACCGCTAGTACTAGAGCCACCAAACTTCACAGGAATGTTTACCAGCATGATTTGTTGTGCACCTATGTTTTTTTAATTGTCTCCCCCTGATAATTCTTGAGTTATTGCCCCTGATATGAACACATAAATTTATACAAACTTTGTGTGGCGCGCATCTCTGAAACCAGTAGGGCTAGAGTCACCAAACTTCACAGGATTGTTCACTAGCATGAGTTGTTGTGCACTTGTGTTTTTTTGAATTGTCTCCCCCTGTTAACTTTGGAGTTACTGCCCCTGATGACTAAAAATTAGACAAAACTTCACAGGAATGTTGACCAACATGAGTTGTTGTGCACCTGGGAATTTTTGATTGTCTCCCCTTGATAACTTTGGAGTTATTGCCCCTGATATGATTACTTAAAATGAGAGAATTTTTTTGTCATGCATATCTTTAAAACCTCTATAGGGGCTAGAGTCACCAAACTTCACAGGAATGTTGACCAGCATGAGTTGTTGTGCACCTGGTTTTTTTTTAATTGCCGCCCTGGATAATTCTTGAGTTATTGCCCCTGATATGATAACTTGAAATTAGAGAAATTTTGTGCTGCACGTATCTCTGAAACCAGTAGGGCTAGAGTCTCCAAACTTGACAGGAATGTTCACCAGCATGAGTTGTTGTGCATCGGGGATTTTTAATTGTCTCCCCCTGATAAATTTGGAGTTGCTGCCTTCTATAACTTAAAATAAGAGAAACTTTACTTTGTGTCGTGTGTATCTCTGGAACCACTAGTACTAGAGTCACCAAACTTCACAGGAATGTTGACCAGTATGTGTTGTTGTTTACCCGGGATTTTTAATTGTCTCCCCTTGATTATGTTGGAGTTATTGCCCCTGATGACTTTAAATTAGACCCTGATAAGTTGGAGTTTCAGACATTACACTTGTGTATTGGAAAGAGGATGGGAGGGGGAGACATCTGTATTTGTGACAAAAACAAACCTCTAGTTATTCTTATTTTTGCTGTGGCAGTTTTTGGTATATGGTTAATGTAATGAGAAACTTTGGTGCATTTGTTCTGGTGCATTCGGATGTTTTATAAACCACTTCCATGCCTAATAGTTTCTCAAGAAGACCAGTAGCAATGTAGACCCTGACAAGAAGCAATGGATTGTTGAGTTAGTAATTGCTAATACACAGTAAAATCTCTCTATAATGGCCACTAAATGGTGTTGATTATCTGGTATTTAGGGCATGTCGCTCCCAAAGGAGCATTCTGTTTTACTTCCACCTTGCTTTATTAAATTAATTTAGCAGCCACCTGCCTTAAACACCAACTATTTGGTGCAATTTATTGGCCGCTTAAGACAGGTTTTACTGTAACACCCTTAAGAGAATTACCTTTGGACAATGACCACTCAAAAGATGATTCTAAAGCTTGCAGTATAAGTTATAAAGAATGATTCTGTAAGAGCTTTCTGCATTAAGTTTATCCTGCTCATTGCATCCTAGCGACAAGTATACTTGTCATTTACAAACAGTGTACATATGCATAGTACACTTGACCTATGCAAACAGTGTATACCCTGATCAGAGGGCTCCTATAGAAGCCCTCTGACCAGGGTCTACACTGTTTGTCATTTTGACAATATATTTTAAAAGCACCCCTGAATAGTAAAAACTGGACTACACCTAATTTGAAACTGGAAGTGTCCAATAGAATTTCAGGGTGAATGAGTTTAGCTGCCATCTGTGTTCATTCTCTTCTGAGTGATTGTTTGACATAGGTTTTACTATACTTTCAAACAATTCTTTGAGTTAATTTGTTCTTTATATATTTATATGAACTAACCACAGCATTTTAGTCTTATATTTTGATATTGTATTTGTTTATGATTACTATGCTTGAACCAGTCCTTAGAATTAAGGAGTTTTTCTGTTTTACTTTTACCTTGCTTTTAACCGCCACCTATCTTCCATACAATTATCATTCCTTTAAGTGGTTGTAATAGAGAGGTTTCACTTTACAAATATTTTATGATCATTGCCTATTTATTCTTCAGCGCCTTTAGCTCTCTAATTGTGAAGAAGTGATAGCTTTGGAAACAATTTGGGTCCAGATCTGATGCAGAGTAACTCGCATCTAATCTGAATCTAAACTGTTTGAGTACATTTGATAGAAGAGGTGTCGGATATTCTGCTCAAAGAATTATGGCAGAGGAAAAGTTATTAAAATAGCTAGAGGTTAGCACTATGCCTGTGTCAGGTCAGATCTTAACCCTTTACTCCAGAGCTTGTTTTCATTACTAATGAGCATTCCGCTTTACTTTCAGACTGCTTTAAACTACTATCTGCTAGGATATAGAAAATATTCCTGACTGTAAATAGTGAATGAAGGAAGATATTAAATGTGTTAAAATGAGTATCAATGGAGTAAAGGGTTTAATTTAACACATTCTTAGGCCTGACACTCAAATATTTTGGTTTGGCTCCCAGCCTGTTCAAATCTGGAAAAATCTGGGAACCAAACCAAAGAGTTGGAGATTAATTATGAACATCATGCCTGTGAATGTGTTGGTGAGTTCAAGACTAGACCTTGTTACGAACTAAGGATTTTTATATTACAATGTATCTGAAAATAGAAGTTGGTTCTGTTATAGGTACATGTAAATTGTGACTACAGGCTTATGATTAGTATGCAGATACCAACGAGGCTAAGCTGTTTGTCAATACTGCTTGTTTTGTTACAGTCATCACTGAAGAAAGTTTTTCAAAAAAGCCATCAAAAAGTGCTTTTTTCTGAGGAATTTTACTCCGATTTAATGTTGTTATTTCAAAAGGAGTATACTTTATTGAATACTGGAATTGCCAATTTGAAAGTTCCAGGGATGGAGTAATAAATTGTGGACAAATAAGCAGCAATGACACTACACCTTGCTTCCACTGGATGGTGACGTACCAAATTTACTGATTTGTATTTTCTTATTTTTCAAACCTAACACTGAATAATGTATCCCAATTTCTTTCAATAAAGTTTTGTTTGGCAATTTATGTTGATTGTTATTTTGTTGAATTCCTGACAGAATACAGTTTCAATAGTTAACCCTTTACCCAATAGCCTGTTTCTGATTATGAAGACAAGTGACCACTTAAAACAGGTTGAAAGTAAAGCAGAATGCACCTTAAGGTGCATTCTGCTTTTACTTTCAGCCTGCTTTAAGCTACCACCGTCTAGGATGTAGAAAATATTTCTTATGCTATATGTTCATGATGGTATAAATTTGAACCATTTCTTAAGTGGAGGAATAAATTAAAGGCGCTTCTATAAGAGAAAGGGTTAACAGAATGATGAAAATGTGTTTTTTAGCTCACCTTACAGAAAAGACTCAAGGTGAGCTATTGTGATAACTCCCTGTCTGTCCGGTCAAATTTATTATTACCCCCCCCCCCCCCCCCTGCAAGCAAGTTGGGGGAGGGGGTATATAGGAATAACCCTGTCCGTCTGTTCATCCTTGTAAGCGCAACTTCTCCTACATCCTTCATCGGATTTACAAAATAACTTCATAGGTTATAGAGGACAATGAAAGGATGTGCATGATGAAATTTCTTTTCGTTCCGACATTCCCAATGGGAGATAATTTAACTAATGTTTCATGCATTACAGGTCCTAACACCGCGTAAGCTCAACTCCTCCTACACCGTTCATCGGATTTATATAACTTCATAGGTTGATAGAGGACTATGGAAGGATGTGCATGAAGAAATTATGTCTCCCACCACGTAGTGGTGTGGGACACATTGATTTACTCCTTTCCGTCTGTCTGTCTGTCCGCCCGTCTGTCTGTAACAGAATCTTGTCCGCTCTCTAATTTTAAAAGTTCTCATCCAGTCTTCACCAAACCTTCGAAAAATGTTTATAGCTATAATATCTAGGCAAAGCTCGATATCCAGAAATATTGTTTCAGGAACTTCAGAGTTACGGCCCTTGATTTATCCAAATTTGGCCTTTTTAGCATTATCCGCTAAGTCAAGAACATCTCATCCAATTTTCACCAAACCTTATAAGAAGGTTTATGGCTATAATATCTAGGCCAAGTTCAATATCCAGCAAGATTGTTTCAGGAACTTTAGAGTTACGGTCCTTGATTTGTCCAAATTTGGCCTTTTTAGCCTTGTAATCTCCCTAAGTCAAAACTGTCTCGTCCAATCTTTACCAAACCTTATAAAAATACTTGTGGCTATAATATCTAGGCCAGGTTCATTTACGCTGCACATATATTATTATAATAAAGTCTTTATTATATCTTAATGAAAGTTGTTTCTTATAACAAAGTTGTGAGACTAGTTGAATTTCAAGTTTACGAATGTAGGTCCAAACATGCAACCAGAAGGGTGTTCCTCGGAATACATGTGTCGCCTGCTGTAAGCAACCTCTTTCCATAAACGAAAACGGGGAATACTCGCACGGTATTGACATATAGAGCTATAAACCTTGTGCAAAATTAGGCTGTAACTATTTACCGGTGAATCCAGATCGTGAATGGACGATATAACTGTATCCTATCGTGGGCGGAAAAAGGATTTGTATCGCAATTCAGCATAATGGTTTACATGGCCACAAAACGTTCTTTAAACTATATAATGATTATTAAAAATATTTACTCACAATTTGCACGCATAGGCTACACAACATATTAAAAGCAGACAACTGATTTTGCTTGTATCAGTCGGACATTTCGCGTCAATCTATTCTGCGCCATAGTACCCCGATTCAATCAAATGGTGCATTTTTAAGTCACCAAGGATCCGACGCACTAGCTGAAACTGCCATTTGAATTTTTAGTACATTCGACTCTTGTTGAAAAAAAATCATATCGATTCGCAATTTGACCAATTCTAATAAATTACAACCATATACATGTAGCCACTTCCAACTTCTCTAAGGAAAAATCAACACGGTTATCCCAATGAGTACGAATCTGCTGCAGACTGGATATGAAACTACGATCATGTAGTTATCTTTATTTACTAGTACGGTAAATAAATTGGAAAACCATTTGCCGTTGCTGCAGAATCATCTTGTTACTAAATATAACATATAAATATAAGCTCTTTCCATTAATGAAATTTCATCTGAAAAACATCAAGAGAAAGAGAAAGGCTCTTAACCGCTCATCTGAGTAGACAGTGTGAAACTGTAAATCTAATCCCTAGGATTATGTGAAAATGTGGTCTCTTAATACGTTTTTAACCAAACGTAACTCACATCCCAACTTGTCCAAAATTTTATTTAGTCAAATATTTTGAACAAGTTTCATTAAGATTTAATGAGATTTGTAATCTCTAGAGTGCTGACGAGGTTTTGTCCTATTGACCTACTTTTTGACCGGATAGGACCCACATTAAACTTTAACTTGCAAACTTTCTAATCGGTATTCATTGAAATCTACTGAGATTCGTAGTCTCTTTGATATTAATGTTTTTCTGTAATTTGACCTAGTGACCTAGTTTTTAACCGCAGATGACCCAAATTTGAACTTAGACCTCAGATTTATTCCAGAGCAAGAAAAATATAATACATCCGTCATGAACGGTATATAATACATCCGTTATGACAAGCGATACACAGTTGATTTAAATGAAGCAAATAACACTTAGCATGTTAAGAAGTTGTTGCAAGAAATAATTGAAATGAAACGGTTTATTCGAACATTCAGCATGTTGAAAATAAACTTCCCGAGGATTTTTTTGCTTAATTTTCAGTTACCTTTCGGGTCGTGTCCGACACAACTAAAGTCTGTATGTATTTGGTTATTTCGGACCCAAGTGTACGTCATATTGGACCCAGTGTATTTTATGGGAATAATTTATGGTTTTACAATATATCTATAAAATAGTTCGTAACCTCTAACCCCCCCCCCCCCTCTCTCTCTCTCTCTCTCTCTCTCTCTATATCTCTCTCTCTCCCGATCTCTCTCGATCTCTCTCGATCGATCGATCGATTATTCAATTCAGATTGGCAATTATGTGCCGTTAGTCTAGCTGTGTATTTAGGTTTATAAGTCACCTTAACGCTTTGCTTGATTCACTATTTCGTCAGCTGCTTCAAACAATGATTTTCAAATTCATTTTTTTTATAGATTTTTATTGATAGTAATTTTAAGATAAAATGTTCTAACATGTATCACTACGTATATCTAGAAACACATGTTACAGCTTAATGCATGTCTAAACTAATGCTGAACGCTCCTACAGGAGCTTTAAGCATTACTTTAGACTTGCATTAAGCTGTGAACTTGAGAATTTGTCCAGATTAGACACAAACCTGTTATCTCGAAGTATTTTTTAATGTTCCTTTAACCCTTTCCCTCATATAAACGTGTTTTAACGCATTTGCAAACAGAGTAGACCTAGATCAGAAGTCTCCTATAGGAGCCATCTGATCAGGGTCTGCTCTGTTTGCTAATAGAATTTGATAGATCTGTTTCTTTGTTTTCTAAAATGTCTACAATATTCCATCTTTCATATTTCTGACGTGTATAACTATTTTGTTAAGAAATGTTCAGTATAGGTTTTGAATAGAATGGGGAAAGGGTTAAGTTCGAGATGACGAAGTGTAACTGTATCTAAAGTGACAATCTTAACCCATTACCGTATAGGCTATTTTAGACACAACCTCTTTGAATAAATCTATCGAAAAGAAGCTTAAACTAGAGAAAATGAAAATTTTAGAATTGTGTACAGTTTTGAAACCATTGTGACAAATAGAACATTTGCTCCTATAGGAGCAAATCCTCTATTGATCACATTGGTTTCACAAAGTATTTTTACAGAGTCGTCAACAGCCGTCAATATGAGGGAATGGGTTAACAGAAGCATCAAAAGGCGTCAATATGAGGGAATGGTTAAACTCAGCAAACATTCTGGATCCTAGAGTGATGCTGAGTTATTCAACATCTCATACGGATTCAAGCTGTTTGCATATAAAGAGTTAAAGTTACTATGACAAAGAACACCCACAAACAAAAGCTGTATCTAGAAACAAGATGTGAGGATTGTACATAGTGGCTCTCAACTATTCAACGTTTTACCTGAAAGAAACAGGACCCAAATCAGATGGCTCCTGTAAGAGCTGTCTGATCAGAGTCTGCTCTGTTTGCTTACGGAATCATATAAGATCTGATTCTACATTTTCTGCCAAAGCCAAACACTAGCGTTTATAACATAAATAAAATGTGTTTGTGAAAAACGATGCCACCATTTGACCTTTGACCATGATGTATGACATTGACCTTAATAAGTCACATTAAAAATGAACGCCTCCATAACTGGCGCATGCATGCCAAGTTTGAAGTATGTATGTGTAATTGCTACAAAATTATCGCCAACGTTAAAGTTGTCCACAAACCAACGTACAGACAGGGTATAAACAGTATGCCCCCACCCCCGTTTAATTGGGGGCGGGGGAGGGAGGCATAAAATGTAAGAACTATTCATGTCATTACTGCTTACATGAATACCGGTATTCATGAGGTAAAGAGTTATTGTGTTACCTGGACCAACAGACTACCATGAACTGAAAACCAGCGTAAACACATGCTGATGCCAGTGCTCATTTGTTACTATAAAAGCAATGCTTAAAGGATCATAAGTCTTTAAATATGCGGGGAAGAGTGACGACCCCTTACCAGGTTGGAACTGTTGTGTGGCATAGCTGTAATGGTGTCACAACTGCTATGTGAAGTTTGATAGGCATAGCTGTACTGATGTCATTTACCCTTTAAGCTGTAACATGTGTTTCTAAGTATACGTATAGTGATACATTTTAGAACAATTCTGTATTGTACATATTTGAAGGACCGAACTTTTAGTTTGAGTTATCTCAAAGTTCAATTTATCCGAGTTCGAGATATCAAAGTTCAACTGTATATGTCCATAAGAAACAGATGCCAAAGTTGAGTAGAAAAATGGCTTCAAACTACACAATTGTAAAATTTCCTTTTCTCTAGCTAATGCTCCTTTTCGGTAGATTAATTCAAAGCGGTTGGATCTAAAAATAGCCTATGAGGGAATGGGCTGCGGCATAAAAATACCTGACATCTCCAAACAACATTTTCTCGATTTCTCCACCAAATACTCAATTGTTAACCCTTTCGCTGCCAAACTCTGTCGTCTGCTAACTTCGTCGTCTGCTAAAAGTTTTCATTCTTTTGATTTTCTTCATTTTTGTTTCAAAAACATAGTAACAGTAACAAACAGTTTGGATCCTGATTAGACACCGAGTTACTCGGCGTCTCATCTGGATCCAAACTGTTTGCATAGGTAATCACAGATCCGGCATTAGCAGCGAAAGGGTTAAAATCATCTCAAAGAATCATCTTTAATCAGTAGACACAAACGGTCAATTGTTATTAATTGCCTTATCTCAGAAGTTTGATGGATAAATTTCAATTTAATAATAAAATCATCATTCTTGCAACAAACCCTATGCTGTGGCCACTCTTATACGAATGTTCTCTTTTAAGATGATTCTAAAGAGTGGTCGCAACATAGAGTTTGGCAGAGAGATGATGATTTTAGTAATTAAATATCCACCTTTATCATGAATATTTATTAGCTGAATTAACAAATAATGACATCATGAATATTTAATAGCTGAATTTACATAATTTAACATTTTCAAGGGATTCTTTTGACAATTACTGTAGAATGGGATCTATTACACGTCGCAATCAAACAGAGCACAGTCTGGGTCTACTCTGTTTGACAATGTGTATAAAACGTTTATATGAGGGAAAGGTTAAATGCATAAAGTAGTAACCCGTTCCTGCATATATACGTCTTTCTACGCCTCTGTAAAAGTCACACGTTGAAACCATTGTGATAAATAGAGCATTCAAAAAATCCTTCTCTCTAGTTAATGCTCCTTTACGGTAGATATATTCAAAGATGTTGGGTCTAAAAATAGCATATGGAGGCTATAAATACGCCTTTCTATGCCTTTGCAAACAGAGTAGACCAAGATCAGATGGCTCCTATAGGAGCTGTCTGAGCAGGAGGGTCTGCTCTGTTTTCTTATGATATAGTGTATATATGATTCTACAGTATCTGCCAGTGTCAGAATTTCCTGTGTCCATATGCTATTATAACAAATGTATCTAATAAATATTCATGGCATCATGATTTCTTACATGAATATTCATGGAGGAAAGGGGTTAATAAATGTATAAAATGCAATGTATAAAGTATGTACTGCAATGTGAGCTTTTGTGAAGTGCTAGTTCAACATTAACCATCTGAAATGTGTGTCATTTGCAAACAGTGTAGTCCTTTTATAGGCATGGGTAATACTTTGAGGGTAGGAAATAAAGAAACCTATAAGTTTAATGATTTTGTACCAAAACTAGCAATTCTTTTTTATCAGCACTCTTATCTTCAAAGTGTGTATAAACTTAATTGATCGTTTCTAAACATTTGTACAAAACATACGCATATTACATGTACACTATTTCTTTTAAGGAATAATGTGTGCGTAGCGTGATTAAGGTGTGTGTATGAGGTAGTGTGATTAAGGTGTGTATGATGTAGTGTGATTAAGGTGTGTGTATGAGGTAGTGTGGTTACGGTGTGTGTATGAGCCTGAGGTAGTGTGATTAAGGTGTGTGTATGATGTAGTGTGATTAAGGTGTGTGTGTATGAGCCTGAGGTAGTGTGATTACGGTGTGTGTATGAGCCTGAGGTAGTGTGATTAAGGTGTGTGTATGATGTAGTGTGATTAAGGTGTGTGTGTATGAGCCTGAGGTAGTGTGATTACGGTGTGTGTATGAGCCTGAGGTAGTGTGATTAAGGTGTGTATATGAGCCTGAGGTAGTGTGATTACGGTGTGTGTATGAGCATGAGGTAGTGTGATTAAGGTGTGTGTATGAGCCTGAGGTAGTGTGATTAAGGTGTGTGTATGATGTAGTGTGATTAAGGTGTGTGTATGAGCCTGAGGTAGTGTGATTAAGGTGTGTGTATGATGTAGTGTGATTAAGGTGTGTGTATGAGGTAGTGTGATTCAGGTGTGTGTATGAGCCTGAGGTAGTGTGATTACGGTGTGTGTATGAGTATGAGGTAGTGTGATTAAGGTGTGTGTATGAGCCTGAGGTAGTGTGATTACGGTGTGTGTATGAGCCTGAGGTAGTGTGATTAAGGTGTGTGTATGAGCCTGAGGTAGTGTGATTAAGGTGTGTGTATGATGTAGTGTGATTAAGGTGTGTATGTGCCTGAGGTAGTGTGATTAAGGTGTGTATGAGCCTGAGGTAGTGTGATTAAGGTGTGTGTATGATGTAGCGTGATATGGTGTGTGTATGATGTAGTGTGATTAAGGTGTGTATATATTATGTAGTGTGATTAGGGGGTGTATATGATATGGTGTGGTTACGGTTTATTATTCTTATTCTTATGCGCACCGTTAAAGTATTGTCAAACTTGACAGTTTAACGTATTATGTAGATGTTTATCAGTAAACTGTCAACAAAATGCACATTTCTTACTTATTGTAAGGCGCTCCTGCTACACGGTATTTCACATCCTTAATTTTGTGGAGATGTGATTTACAAACTTCGTACATTTATTGGACATACCCATCTTTTCATTTCATCAAATATGATTTGATTCTATAGTACTACAACATAGTGCATGTCTAGTTGTTGACCCTTTTACAGTTGGCAATCACGCTGCCCTCTTTTAATGTACGCCGTTAAGGAAGGCTTAGTACTCTGTTTGTCTTTAAGGGTGGGGGTGGAATAGGTGTGAGGTTGGGCGACCCTAAACCTGTGACTACTGTCACTGACCGTTCGGGTGGCTATTTTTTTATGTAGTGTTTCCTGTATGACTCATATTTGTACTTGGTCTGTATCCAATGATAGTGTAACCCGCTATATCGTTGGTGGTCGATTATCACAACACTTGTCTCTGTGATTGTGCGATGCCAGGAAGGACATATAGTACTCTATGATGATGAATTCCCCAAAACGAGAGGATATTCTGTATTTTCATGTTATTTCTGTCGTCTCTACACTGATTGTATAAGTTTGTGACCAGCATCAGAATTACACTTTTGGGTTGTTGAAGGCTATGTTTTTGTTAAATATGCATATACACTTCTGTGTTAGACATCAATTGTGTTTTGAGACAGTCGGCGATGTATTATATGTGCCTATACACTGAACGTCAGAATCGTAGAAGATGGGATAAATCCCGCCTTCGAAGCGTAAGACGATACTTCCGTCTTTACTCTATTTTAATTTTTGTAGCATGTACTCTTTAATCCATTTTAATATATGAATGCATTGGTGCCATGTGCACGCCTGTGTGCGCGCGTGTTGGTGTAATGAATTTGTGCGTGTGTTATTATTATATGTGTGTGCAGTGCTGTCTTCGATTATATGCAGACAAGGAAGAGTTCTATTGTGCGTTTGCGTTTCTGTGGTGTGGGTGTCACAATCGCGAGTGAGAAATACGCGCGAATTCCTCACACGTAGTAAACATAGTATAGAATACTACAACTATGTCGTGTAAATTCAACGAATACACATGTGTACGTTTGGACGACTATCCCTTATTGAATAAAAAACACAGTTGTATAAAAACTACAATAGTGCCAATTTATTTTAAGGAATAAGGTGTGCGTAGTGTGATTAAGGTGTGTGTATGATGTAGTGTGATTAAGGTGTGTATAATATGTAGTGTGATTAGGGTGTGTATATGATGTAGTGTGGTTACGGTGTGTATTGGTGACTGATCACGTGACCATGTAGTCGGTATCAGGTGTCTAGTCATGAAGATAAATATTGACTTTTTTGCAACTTTTAACCCCCCACGTTGTTAACACTACGTATTGTAATCGGAATGAATTGTTATTTAGCCCTAATACCGACTAGAAAATAGTGTAGTGGGTTTCTGGTATTAAGTCAGGCGTAGTGGGTTTCAGTACAATACAAGTATGTGTGTGTGTGTGTGTGTGTGTGTGTGTGTGTGTGTGTGTGCGTGCGTGCGTGCGTGCGTGCATGCGTGCGTGCCGTGCGTGCGTGCGTGCGTGCGTTCGTGCGTTCGTGCGTGCGTGCGTGCTTGCGTGTGTGTGTGTCATGCTGTCTATCGGTGTTTTGGTGGTGGTTGCGTCTTGTATGTGGCTTTGCCTGCTTGACTTTACTACTTTTCCATTGATAATAAGCATAACCTCGAACTCAGTTTGTGACGATACTATCATGTTTGAAAGCCAATATATATTCTCAACTGCGCCAGCGTGTTTCTCATTCTGATGCAGCCGAAACTATCCGACAATTTCGTTGACTGTTGGCGTCTGAGATATTACATGTACCTGGTAGAGACGACTTGCAGACTCAGATCAGAATTCTGATAGAGGCGCCAAAAGAGCGTATCTTTTATATAAAAGGTTAGAAAGTTTCTATGGAAACATGATGGTAACTGGTAAACAGTCATGCTAGCGTTGAATTTGTGATCACATGTATTTAAACAGCTTGAACCTGATCTCGTCATCTGGTAACTAGGCGTTTCATCAGGATCCAAACTACATCTCACTCCGGTAGTATGTCTAGATTCAGCAAACGGCCAATTTTGCGGACGACAAACACACAGCATGCAAAGAGTGTCCAGGCAGATAACCGTCAACGCTCGTAATAGTTTGCTAGTTGAGTTATCTTCCTGCAAACTAATTAACAATTTATGCGAATTTTGACATGAAATGGAGAACATAGAAATAATCATTGTAAAGTACATTTTCTCTTCACCAATAAACAAAATGAATTTGGCATTTGGTACATGTAGCCTAATACAGGACAGGCGCTGCAAAGAAAGCTCTCTTTTATGGGTTGTTTGCATTACCTATGACCTATATGAACCCTTTATTCAATGAACACTGCATACTACGAATTCGATGCTTTGTTATAAGAACATATAAACACAGGCATTTAACCCTTTACTCAAGAATTATCCCTGTAAGAAGTAAGGGCATCCTGATAATGACTCCACATAATGACTATATGGTATGTGACTGGGGTAATTAACCCTTAATAGGTTAAAATAAGGTCTGCTCAAACTCGGAACTAGTAAACATTTTACTATATCAAGCCCCGAGGTCGTAAAACCCTTTGGTCAGATTCTGAGCTTGCTGAGAATCTGACAAATCAGATACTTGAGAATGATCTCAGACTCAGAAGTTTTATAACCTCTGACACTGGGCTATTTGAATTAACATAATCGATTCATTCAAATCTTTGAGAAAATACTAATCAAGTATCAAAACGCATGGATCCTGATGAGATACCGATTCACTCGACGTCTCATCTGGATCAAAGCCGTGTGCTAATGTCAGTCAGTACACGTTTAGCATGAGAAAGGACGACATTGTTGGCATGTACACAGCTGTAAGTGGAATACTTTCCTACGTACAAATCATCGTAAAACTCTACTACAGAATATTTATGTAAGAAATAATGACGTCAGAATATTAATTAGACCAATTTTTATAATAGTACATGAACTTCGATATCTCGGACTAGAACTCAAACTTTGGAATAGCTCGAAATCAGTCCTTCCAAATTTATAATAAAGAATTGTTCTATAATGTATCACTACGCATATTAGAAAACACATGTGACAGCTTAAAGTATGTCGTAAGTAATGCTGACAGCACCTACAGGAGCGTTTAGTATTACTGCAAACCTGCTTTATGCTGTGAACTTGAGAAATTGAGTATACTCGAACCTCCGTTAACTCGAAGTAATTTGTATGGTTCCTTGAAGTTGGGTATATCGAAGTTCAACTGTATTAACAACTACATGATCAGAGTGTCAAACAGATTGAATCCCGATGAGACAAACACGATAGGTGGATACAGTATGTTCAATTAAATGTTTTTTCGTTATACATGCACTTTACCATTGTATTTGCCGTCGCGGTTGTTGTAGATTAGTCGGAGAGGGGATACGTTTATTTACACTGTTTGTCTTTAAGGGTGGGGATGGAATAAGAGTGAGGTTGGGCGCCCATAAACCGGTTTAACCCCCCAGTGACTTTTGTCACTGACCGTTCCAAGGCGGTACTTCCATCTTCCTCCTATTGTATGTTTGTTTTGTCTTTGTGTGTCTCTTGTTGTTTTTTCTAGTTATGTTATGTACATTTGCTGTTTCCTTGTGTTGCTGTTCGGGCGAGTGTTTGTTCTGTATGTGGTGCTTCCTGCATGACTCATTTTTGTACTTGTATTGGTTAGCCCCATCGGCTTTGGTTACAACCATTTTGCACAAGATATAAATAGCTGTTGGATACAACTGCTAATCCTTCTCTTGCTGAATTATAAAATACATTTCTCCTTCTTTACCCATGCGCTGTTGTATAATTACATATAACTTCAGTGTGTACAAGTATTTCGCTGTGAAATCACTGCTGTGGAGTGCACTGATTGCACAATCAACTTGTAAATAGTGCAGAACCTGATGATATAGCTCCTGCAGGAGCTGTCTCATCTGGGTCTTCACTATTTACAGGTAGGTATATTGACGCGATTAGCAAGCGAAGGGTTAACACACTGAGAAATATAATTAAAGGCGTTTGCTCCTATTTCTTTCCGATACTTATTTACAGCAGCACATATACTTTATTATGTAGATGAAACGCACGCCTTTAGGTGTTATGTATTTGTCATCTGCAAAAGTTCTTAAAAACAACTTTCTGACATACGTCTTAAAGTGGATTGTGTCAATATATCTGCAATACTTCTTAAATTGGATTTTGTCAATTACTTTGCCATACTTATTAAAGTGGATTTTGTCAATTACTTTGCCATACTTATTAAAGTGGATGTTGTCAATTACTTTGCCATACTTATTAAAGTCGATTTTGTCAATTACTTTGCCACACTTATTACAGTGGTTTTTGTCAATTACCTTAATAACTCTTTGCACGCTTACGCCCAAACTTTGATTACCTATGCAAACAGATGAGACGCCGTATAGTCCAATCTGTTTTTTAACCTTAACCATATATTTTTCAAAGAAATTCTAGAAAAAATAATTATAAGAGTTGAAACAAACGATAATTGTTGCAGACGAAGAATTATACATTAACCAGCGCATCAATCAGTTTGGGTCGTTCTGAAGAGTTTTATTCATGCATTTCACCCTGCATTAAGCTGCCACCTGTATCCAAGACGTAAATTTATATTAAAAATATCGTCGGGTTTAGAGGGATTTACTGTATATCGTCAAATATTTTCTCTTTTATTTTGCATTGAATTGTACTATGCAAATACACTATATTATATATATTACTGTACCCTGAATAAGACTATCTAAGCAGTCATTAAGGACCACAACATTCTTTAAACAGTACACAATATTTTTACACAGTACGCAGTATTATTTATACTGTACACAGTATCATTTACACAGGACACAGTATACGGTAAACAGTACATTTGGTTACTTACACTGTATACAGCACTCTTTACACAGTAAACATTTTTATACACTACACAGCATTGTTTTGCACTGTACACACGAACTTAACACTATTGTCACTGTACACAACATGTTTTACACAGACTCTTGCAACGACAGTCTCATTAGGACCCAAACCATTTAACACCTGGTCTCGAAGTTACAACACGTTTTGCTTGAGTCTGAGATCATTCCTACGCATCCGAATGGTCAGATTCTGAGCTTGCTCAGAATCTGACAAATCAGATACGTGAGAATGATCTCATACTCAGACTCAGAAGTTATACAAGTTGGCCTCCTTAAAAAAGAAGCCAAAGAGAGGTTTGCAGCAGTTTCTTATCAAACAGTTGCTACATGTATATACAGGCGCCGTTTGATAAGGGTCTACTTTGTTGGTTTACATAAGAACACTGCCACCGAATCGTAAATAGAGTTCTATGAATAACTATTGAACATTTCAATAGAACCAAGACGATGTCTATCAAGCACCACTGCTTTGAGATGAACTGCTTTAATAATATAAAGTCACGGAAAAGGATCAGTCTGAGATACGGTGTCGGCCCTGTATGCGTTCACTGTGTATTCTGTGTATTGGTATTTATTTTGTCACCATGCTTCTCAAATGACGTAATAAAAGGGATAAGGGAATAAACTTAGGTTTATAAGAACAGAATGCAATATATGATAGAATAGAGTTTATTTACAAATCATGGACCCTCTCGGGGTACAAATCAATACATACTAAAACAATTATGATTTAACATAATTGACATGAAACTAAAGCACATGTATCATAAATAAACTTAGGCACATACTAATACATATTGACAAATCACACGTTAACAACAATACATGTTTTTCATCTTACTGCCTCGTGAAGATCTAAGTCACATGGATACGCCTGTCAAAACATAGGTTTAGATATCTAGCTAGTCTTGTGTGGATTACCTGCCCTGACACTACGTATCGGCTATCTTGAAGTGCGGCAGGGAACCAGTCTAATATCTAGCAAGCATCTCCAAGTAAGCCAGATCCGCCTATTATGTTACTTCCGTTAGTAGAAGTTTTGTTTAGGTTAGTAAACGTTTCTAAGGCATAAGGATTCTATAGCCATAGCACTATTTTAATTTCCGTAAAATTTGAATTAATTTAATATGCATATGTTGACGGGATAACAGAAAATTCACCAATATACTTAAACAAATAGGAGAAAAGAAAAAAAAAGAGAAGAACTTTTGTTTTGGTTATAGGTGTACCATACAAAAGTGACATTGAAGCACAGACATCTTTGCGCTTACCCATTGAGATATAGCGGCTAGAGCGATTAGTATGTCTAATTTATCAGTTTTATTAACTTAACACATCTAGTGAAACGCGTTTTGATAAGAATCAACTCAGGGAGCAATAGTAATGGAATTATGGTAGAATATTTTCTTTTTCACTCGCATGATAATTTGATTACGTTTGAAGCTCTTAAAAGGGTGAGGAATGGCATAGACCTAAATAGTCTGTTCATCTCCGTCAATTTATTAGTAGGCCTATTTAAAATAGAAACTGAGACGACTGTAATATATTTTCTGAAAGTTGATGATCCTTCTTAAGCCAAAGTAGTAATGCCAAAAGAGAAAATTGCAGACTCGGTTTTATTGAGTCTTTTCATGAGAAGCTTTTCATGAGAAGCAATTAAAAGTGCAACACTACTCATGCCCCTCGCACCGGCTTAAGCAGTATTCATTTTTCAAACCTTATACTATTGTAACTCGAATTTTATCCAGAATAAAATAATCATTGGCTTTTGTTCAGAAAACGTCCAACATAAAATAACCAGGTCTATTATAATTAAAATATCGACATTCTCGATTAAAATGATATTATTTTTCCAATTCAATCACGTTTTCTATCAATACTTTAATATTCGAACTCCTTATTGGTTAGAGATAGTTATGACTGGATATAATTTATTGAACCAAAACTCGCGCATGCGTATAGTCACGACGCTAGGTGGTGATACCCTTTTTTACAGTCTCTAATCACAACTCCTCGAGAGAAATTGTAAACCATCCCATAATAGGCCACATCCAATTCCAACACCGCGGAGAGGTCTGATGACATATCCAATAACATTGGACCTAGGTTAACACATTATCCCCTAGTTACGCATTTGTCACTTTATGAAACCATTGTGATAAATAGAGCATTTGCTCCTATAGGAGCAAATGCTCTATTTATCACAATGGTTTCAAACTACAAAATTCAATTTTTTTCATTTCCTCTAGTTAATGCTCCTTTTCGGTAGATACATTCAAAGAGGTTGGGTCTAAAAATAGCCTAGGAGAGAATGAGTTAATAGTATAGAAGGCGTCTGCTCTGTTTGCTTATGGAATTATATAGATCTGATTCTGTAATTTCTGTCATTGCCAAAATCAAATTCAAATTCGAAAGTTTTTGGGTTTATAGCCTCTGGCTCATACACAAAACGATGCACACATTATATAAAGTGTTCATATGCTAAGTGCATGTCGTGTATTTCAAGCTATAGTTATAAATGTCTGCTACCTTCAGTCGTCAACGTGGCTAACATCATATATACTCATATATATTTTAACAATGCTAAAATACAATAAATGTACAATATCCAGTACATTATCATAGTACATACAGCAAGATCTTATGTATAGTATCAATACATGCGGTATACATAGAAAAACTGTTATATCAATTTACTGACATTTGTTCTATACAACCATGTATATGTTGCTATAATACACTCATATGATATATGTGATAATAGATCAACATCATATAAACAAATTATATTTAAGAAAACATCAAGTAAACATAGCGACCACATACTAGAGGGTTTAGTCATATACAGTAAACCCCCGCTAATACGACCACCAAAAGGGGCATAATTCTGGGTGGCAGAGGCAGGTGGTAGCTTAATGCAGGACGAAAGTTATGCAGAAAGCTCCTATAGGAGCTTTCTGCATAACTTTCGTCCTGCATTAAGCAACCACCTGCTTTAAACGACATCAGTGGCTGTTTATTAAGTGGTCGTATTAGCGGGGTTTCACTGTATATTCATGCATTGCTCTTTCTGCAAAAGTGTTAGAAATACAGTAAAACTTCGATTATTCTAACACTAAAATACGTATTATTATCAACCTTTAAGACAGGTGGCAGCTTAATGCATGGTGAATGTCATGCAGAAAGCTCCTCTAGGAGCTTTCTGCATGACATTCACCATGCATTAAGCAGTCACCTGCCTTAAAGGGTCTAAATTCTTCTGTACCGAAAATTCGGATAATCGAGGTTTTACTGTATATATAGCAAAATTTCTAATCACATATTGTCTTTCGCATGACATAAAATTATTCAATGTCTGTGTATGTGGATATCCATAATAACACGTTGGAATGTACATATACAGTAGACTTGTAAATAATGGACACACGATTACAAAGTGATAGTCATCTTCTATACAACATTCACAGAGTGTACAATATCTGTAACACCTTTCAATATTAAAGTACCGGCCTGTTTCAATTTCGAGACAGTGTGAGGAACTTCTAAAATTTACTACATATTTCCTGTAATTGTTAATATCAACAGAGATTATATATTCTCCATATATATTGACTTCTAGTTTTCTAGTTTTCTATTTCCCATACATCTTGACTTCTAGTTTTCTATTTTCCATACATCTTGACTTCTAGTTTTCTTTTTCTCATACATCTTGACTTCTAGTTTTCTATTTTCCATACATCTTGACTTCTAATTTTCTTTTTCTCATACATCTTGACTTCTAGTTTTCTATTTTCCATACATCTTGACTTCTAATTTTCTTTTTCTCATACATCTTGACTTCTAGTTTTCTATTTTCCATACATTTTTAGTTTTCTATTTTCCATACATCTGGACTTATGGTTTTCTATTTTCTATACATCTTGACTTCTAGTTTTCTATATTCCATACATGTTGACTTCCAGTTTTGTATATATTGATATTTCATTCTTAACATATATTGTGAAATAAATTCGCTTGATTTTAAAATGAGCTTCTGCATGACTTTCACCTTACATTAAGCTTTCACCTATGCTAAGACTGGCAGTATAACGAATTTGAACGTCCGGCATGGAAGGGTTTTGCTGTATTGAACACACTGTCTGGGAACAAATTATATATACAGTAACCTGTTCTCTGTGGCTATTCATTTATTGAACATAGTAGTCTTAAAAGGCAGACCATTGCTTAATGCAGGGCTAAAGTAATGGCGAAAGCTTATATTGGAGCTTTCTGTATCACTTTTGACCTTTATTATTATTAAGCTACCACTTGCCTTATATACCCATAATTAAACCTATTTTTGATGACCGGTTAAGACAGGTTCTACTGTATAAACACATTCAGTATAATCAAACTGTTTGGACACCTGTGAGATGCCGAGTGACTGATCTGGATCCGCTTTATCAACAAATGTTGTAGTATAACGATAGATCACCTCTACATAAATATAGGAGTCGTCTGATCTAGATCCGCTTTATCAACAAATGTTGTAGTATAACGATAGATCACCTCTACATACATATAGGAGTCGTTTGATCTAGAACCGCTTTATCAACAAATTTTGTAGTATAACGGTAGATCACCTCTACATACATATATAGGACTCGTCTGATCTAGATCCGCTTTATAAACAAATGTTGTAGTATAACGGTAGAGTACATCTACATGTAGGAGCCGTCAGATCTGGATCCGTTTTGTCAACAAATGTTGTAGCAGTACAGCATCTCTACATATAAGACCGTCTGATCTGGAGCTGATTGGGTTGCTTAGGAAGCAATACATATATGATACAATAGCGTGTGTTATGACAAAAATAACTACAGTTCCAGATGCCAATATAAAGTTAAACTAATTAACCATTTACAGTAAAACTTCTCTGTAACGGCCACTAAATTGTGTTAATTATTCGGTATTTAGGGCAAGTGGCCGCTTAAAGCAAGGTGAAAGTAAAACAGAACGCTCCTATAGGAGCGTTCTGTTATACTTTCACCTTGCTTTAAGCAGCCACCTGCCTTTAACACAAACTACTTGATGTAAATTAGTGGCCGTTATAGAGAGGTTTTACTGTACTCCATAAATACACCATGTAAACCTATTTGCAAACACATGCACATGGTAACCCAGATCTGACGACTGATTTTGGAGCCATCTGATCAGGCTCTGCTTTGTTTGCTGAGATAGTCATATACATCTGATTCTACAGTTTTTGTCTTGCCCAAAATGTCTAATATCCACAGGTCTATATAAATATTCCATCCAATCTAAATCCATGTTGTCATTAAGTCTTACATCAATATTCATGGGGAAAAGGGTTAATATACATACATTCGTCTACATTAGAGCCTGTCTTTCAAAAGCGGCCATACACACTAGGTCTAAGTATGGGTTCGTTGGCAGATGGTAGCTTAATACAGAAAGTAATGCAGAGTGCTCTTATAGGGACGTTTTGCATTACTTTTGCCCTGTATTAATCAACCACGTGTTTTTAAGAATCTTGTTTTCATTTAATGAATGTCCGTTTAGAACATGTTCTACTGTAAAAGAGTATTCTGTCTTTTAAATGACATCATCAGGATAAGTAATTGGTGTTATGACATGTCTCATCTGGATCCAAACTATCTGCGAATGAATATGTTATCACAAGTTTGTTTCAAATTGTCGAACGGGTTATCTGGTCAAATTCGGACAATTGTGAAATGTTTAGAAACTATCGACATAATGCAGGGTTTAGTTTCAACATTTTGGGAAGATGACCAATAGCCCTAATATTGGGAAATGTGTCTGATTCGGGAAGAAATCAGCTGTCTAAAATTTTCAACAAATTCCCCTACAAATGTCCATTGCAAACACAATAGACCCAGTCAGGCCAAACCTCTAAACGTCATAAACAAAACAGCAGACCCTGATCAGACAGATCCTAAAGGAGCTTCCGGATTTGGGTCTGCTGCTTGTTTATGAATTTTAGAAGTTTTGGTCTGATTGCATTTCTGGCTAAACACGTTTACCTCTGAAGTGGGAATTTTCAATCAAAAATTGGTTAAACACAATTTTAGCCATTGAGAACATATCCCAATAACAGATATAAAATCACTTGAACAAGGCTCATGGATTTCTAGCAGCCTGGGTCCTGATGAGATGCTGAGTTACTCGAGATCAGGTCTGAATTAATGGTAGATAGAAGGATAATGGTTACACAAAGAAACCATCTGGTTTGCCGGTCTTAGTTTTATCCTCTATGCATAATGGATGGTCATCTAAAAGCGGCTCTGTTCCAATTTGTGTGGACTTCTCGGATGGTTATATGTTTCTCTTCGGGTAAACTGAATGCCCTTTTTTCTGAAAAAAAAACATAAGTGTGTTACAATAAATAATAAACTGAAAGTGAACAGGGGAAAAACTGAGAGTGAATAGAGTGAAGGCTGTTTTCTAAAACATTAATGTGTTACCATGGAATACTCAGAGTAAATCGATTGTAGACGTTTCACTGAAAGATAACTGTGTTTCAATGAAAAGAAATAAAACATATCTTAAGCGGTTATTAGGACGACACCAAAAGCTGTATTTCTGTAACAGACGGTAGCTTAATGCAGGAAATAATTGATAAATAAAACTCCTGTAGGAGCTATCTGTATCACTTTTACCCTGCACCAGGCAACCATCTGCTTTTAAGACGATTATATTCAATAAATGAATGACCGCTTCAGACAGATTCTACTATACATTGTATTGAGACTGAATCGATTTAAAGCGATTTTCTGGAAGATAAATAATTTATGTGACGATGATTACTGAGAGTGAATTGACTGTAGACGATTTTCCGAAAGACAAATACGATATTTATGTTACAATGAAATACTGAGAGGAGTTGTGTATTATGATGTATCCGATCAAGATTGGGTTATTGATATATCAATGACAAACATATATGACTCAAGCAAATGTGATTTCGATTTCATAACCGATTTCACCGTTTATCTGTATCTAACATCCGATTCCTAACTTATTTTTTGTTTCCGATACAGTAAAGAACTCGATACTACGAACACTGAAATGCATACCTTTATTGATCTTTAACACAGGTCGCGGCTTTATGCAGGGTGAAAGTCATAAAGAAAGCTCCTCTAGGATTTTTCTGCATGACTTTCACCCTGCTTTAACCCTTAGCTTGCTATTCACGTCAATATACTTACCTGTAAATAGTGAAGACCCAGATGAGACAGCTCCTGCAGGAGCTGTCTCATCAGGGTCTGCACTCTTTACAAATTGGTTGTGCAACCAGTGCACTCCACAGCAGTGATTGTACAGCGAAATAATTGTACACAGTGAAGATATATGTAATTATACAAGAGGGCATGGGTAAAGAAGGAGAAATGTATTTCAAAATTCAGCAAGCGAAGGGTTAAGCAGACACCTGCCTACAAATACATAAATTATTCATTACTAAAATGTTGCAGTATCCAGCTTTTACTGTATTTCTATTAACCCTTCGCTAGAATAGCAAGCGAAGGGTTAAAATGGGTTTGAAATCTTTACGGTATAGTGAAACACCTCTAAATATTAGTATAAATATCGATGTGTAATATAGATGATGGCAAATAGCCCGGGAACCAGATAGGGTTATCGTGCATCCCGGTCTGACCGTTTTCATGATTACCACGGTGTTTGGTATGGTCTGATTGGAAATCAACATGTTTCCATGAAAAAAACTCATTCCTGTTATATGAGTATTTTACCGTTTCCATGGCTATCGTTCGTCTGGACAATGGTGGTGGATAAAGGCTATAATGTACTATACCAAATGTTAATTAGGGCGCTAAGAGTTTGATACCTGTGTCATTCGTCCTTTATTAATTATACGTTTTTGCTTATTACCTGAGTTCCATAATCACGAATATTAATGCGAAACCCGAAACATGAAGGGAAACAAGACTAGAATATGGTGCAAACTGGATCTGAAAGCATATGTGATGTTCCAAATAGACATAGAAATTTTCCTCCTAGACATGAAACAACATTAAGGATAATAATGTAGCTGAAATTATGTAAAGACAATCGTGTCTGTATGCGTTGTTGGCATTTTAAATATTTAAAAAAAATATTGAGTTTTACAGTTTCCATAACAAACATACGCCCGGACAGCGTCAGCGCATATCTAAAAGATAACGTTATATCCCTGAGCCTTCAATAACTGGTAGCTTAAAGTATCAATCTGTAACCAAACATGAAATAAATATACTAGTTTTTGATCTAGATTATCATGTTGCTAATCAGTTTTATAGCGTTTTTTTGATGTTATTGAGAAAACCGAAACATGAGGGAAAAGTGAATAGAAAATGGTGCAAACTAGATCTTAAATAATCTGTGATGTTCGAAATACACAGAAATATTTTCTTACATATAAAAAACTACCCCAAGGAGAGTTATCTAACTGACCTTATGCACATAATTGTGTCTCTGTGGTTTTTCCGTCTTGTTATTGAGGTTAAGAGTATCCATAGCAAAAGTATGGACAGCGTCGGCGCATTGAGAATCTCAATTCTAAAGAGTGGTCAAAGCATTTAGGGGAGAAGTAAAGATATTGTTTTGAAAATGTTTTAATCAACGTATCTTATCTGGACAACTGATTAGTAACCAAATACTTTACCAATACAATTTGTTTGATGTCCTCTACGTTCGCAGTGAATATACTAAAGTGTTATTACATGTGTTACTATGAATATTAACATTTGTACACTCAGAATGGTCCTATATCAGTCGTAAAATTGAGTCGTATTGTCCGAGCGGGCATATACGGACCTAGAGACGGGCCAAATTACCGATATATGCCCGCTACCAAGATACATGTAATTGTTCTAAATCTATAGCAACAGAACCCGGATACATGGCGAAATTCTTTTTCTGCTCCGATGCTACAAATGTTGTCAAAGTGCCCGTTCACGTACCGATTAGCCCCAATTTTCAAAAAACAATCCTCGCCCGATTCGATTCAGATGTATGCACATGGACAGTACACGTACCGGTAAAGTGAAATCTAGCCGCTGGTTCCATTGCCCATTATTCGAATAGTGTAAAACCGTTATGTTGACGTCCTCCAAATGACGTAAAGATAGCGTCATTACCTCAATTGAGTTTTTAACAATGTTTAACAAATGTAATAAACAGGTTATTACACGGGTGACTAGGGCCGCAGAGTGATATTGGCCCTTACCAATGTATTCACGAAAAATTACACATCTTCATTTAAACCATTTATTCAATAAATACGCCTTTCTACGCCTTTGCAAACATAGTAAACCTACATAAGACAGTTTCTACAGGAGCCGTCTGATCAGGGTCTTTTTTGTTTGCTCATATGATATCGCCAGAGAGGTTATTACACGGGTAACTAGGGCCGCGTGGTGATATTGGCCCGTCACCTTGATATAGACCCGTGGGACTATATCAATGTAAGGGCCAATATTACTCTGTTTATTACGTTTGTAAAACATTGGTGAAACTTTCAGCGGATCAGAGATAGAGCAGAAACTATTTCTCAGTATGAAAACGGTTTTAAAATCTTAAATGAGAGAATGGCGCTATCCTGATGTCATTTGGATGACGTCAAAATGACGGTTTTACAAGTTTCGAAAAATGGGCGTTGGAACTAGTGGCTAGACTGCACTTTACCGGTACGTGCACTGTGCATGTGCATAAATCTGAATCGAATCGGGCGAGGATTGTCTTTGTAAATGTGAGGGTTTGGAAATTGGGGCTAATCGGTATGTGTACGAGCACTTTGACAGCATTTGCAGCATCAGAGCAGAATAAGACATTCGCCACGTATCGGGGTTCTGTTGTATAGATTAGAACAGTTATCTAGGCCCGTCGCTAGGTCCGTATATGCCCGCTCGGACAATGCGACTCCAATTTCGACTGATATTGGAGCATTTTGAGTGTAAAAATGTTATAATTGAAAGTAACAAATGTAATAAATGATTTTATAGTTTCTACCATGGTCAACATTTCCTGTTTTCATGCACTCTTTTAACATTTAATCTAATTAATATTCATGAAGGCATTATTTTCCCATGAATATTCATGGAGTTTATGGTTAACCACATATCTATGTATATTAATGTGAGAAATAATGACTTTGTATATACATGTATAGAGGTTATTACACGGGTAACTAGGGCCGCAGAGTTATATTGGCCCGCCACCTTGATACTGGCCCGAGGGAATGGCGCTATCCTGACGTCATTTGGATGACGTCAAAATGGCGGTTTTACACTATTCGAAAAATGGGCGATGGAACTAGCGGCTAGACTTCACTTTACCGGTACGTGTACCCTATTGTGCATAATCTGACTCGAGTCGGGCGAGGAAAATTTTGGAAATTGGGGCTATTCGGTACGTGTACGAGCATTATGACATTTGCAGCATCTGAGTAGAATAAGACCTTCGCCACGTATCCGGGTTTTGTTGCTATAGATTTAGAACAATTATGTTGGCAACGGGCATATATCAGTTGTTGGCCGGTCGCTAGGTCCGTATATGCCCGCTCGGACAATACAACGTCATTTTTCGACTGATATAGGACCATCTTGAGTGTAAAAATGTTACTATTTATAGTAACAAATGTAATAAGCTTTTTATAGCACGTAGACTCATATCTATATCATTATATAAGCTATCAGAGCAGGTCCTAACCAGAGAGCTCCTACAGCAACCGTTTGAATTGGGTTCACTCTGTTTGCAAAGACGTTTAAAGGCATATATACCGAATGAAGTATTACAACAATCTGTTAAGCTTTGCATTGTTTACAGGATTACAATGTACTTAATCTTAATCTTAACTTTCAATCAGTTTGTTATCTAAAGTAGAAACATTCCCCTTCTTCTAACTTACTTATTGACGGCAAAGCACACAGCTCCACTTACGCCAACTCCCACTGCAAAACAGGCCACAGCAATTCCAGCAATTGCACCGTAGCTCAAACCCGAATTATCTGTAAAAAGATTACAACATGATGTTAGCTCATCAGACCAAATCGGACCTTGTAATGTTATGTATCGTTAAACCTTTTATTCAATAGACGTATTTAACCAATTCCTTCATAACATCTTTGAATACATCTACCGAAAGGCAGCATTCATTAGAGAAAACATTTTTGAAGTATGTAGGTTTTAAGCCAGTGTGATTAAAATAGCATTTTTACATATGGAGCAATTTCTCTATTTACCACAATGGTTTAAAAAACTGAATTTTACAGAAGTGCCAAAATGAATTAACATGAGGGAATGTGTTGACAGATTTTGTAACTAGAGTACATTCAACCTATTCCTTCATATACAGTAGAACCCCTCTAATGCGACCACTTAATGAATAAACATGGTTGTTTTTATAAGCAGGTGGTTGCTTAATGCAGGGCAAAAGTAATGCAGAAAGCTCCTAGAGGAGCTTTCTGCATTACTTTTGTCCTGCATTAAGCTACCACCTGCATCTAGCACCCAGATTTATACCTGTTTTAGGTGGTCGCATTAGCGGGACTTTACTGTATGTGGTCGCATTAGCGGGACTTTACTGTATGTGGTCGCATTAGCGGGACTTTACTGTATATGTAAACGCTATGTCAAGCAGCCGCAAACAGCGTTGATCCAGAGCCTATGGGAACAGTCTGATCAGGGTCTGCTCTATTTGCGCGTGATATAACAAAGATATGAAACTACATATTTTCTCATGATATGAAAGTTCCCTTGTTTATAGTGCCATTATAAAATATTATTAAATATCCATGACGTCATTATTTCTTACATGAATATTCATAATTCATCACAGTAACGCATTTTTACACCTTTAGAAACAGAGTAGACCCAAAACAGACAGTTAGTATAGGAGTCGTCTGATCAGGGTCTGCTCTGTTTGCTTATGAAAGTATAACATACGATTCGTTATATTGAGATACTCCTGATCATATGTTAACCCTTTCCCCGTTCGATGTTTATTCCAACTTTCAATACCTACTGACTATTCATGGACAACTACTAGTTATAATGAAATATGGAAGGTGGAACAAAGTAATCGTTTTAGAAAGTAAAGACTCGGATCTATCAAATTCTATTGGCAAACTGATCAGACCCTGATCAGACGGCTCCTATAGGAGACCTCCATGGTCTACTCCTATAGGAGCCGTTTGACCATGATCTACTCTGAATGCAAATGTCTTAACCCTTCGCTTGCTGAATTTAAAACACATTTCTCCGTCTCTACCCATGTCCTGTTGTACAATTACATATATCTTCACTGTGTACAAGTATTTTGCTATGCAATCACTGCTGTGGAGTGCATTGGTTGCACAATCAATTTGTAAATAGTGCAGACCCTGATAAAACAGCTCCTACAGGAGCTGTCTCATCTGGGTTTTCACTATTTACAGGTATTTATATTGACGTGAATAGCAAGCGAAGGGTTAAAACGCTATTTCTGCATGACTTTCTAACACGGCGTTATCAACCCTAACTCTGCCGTTAAAACATGCCTGAGCAAGTATGGATCTGGTGTGATTCTGTCTAATTCAGGTAAGATCAAGCTTTTTAATTATTGATCGAGTGTCAAACAGCTTGGATTCTGATGAGATATCGAGTTACTCGGGGTCTTATAAGGAGAAGTAAGTAATGTTGTGTTAAAACCCCGCCACATTTATGATTTCTGCCACATTTATGGTCAGCTCAATATTTACAACGTTCCTACGAAAGCCTACGATTGGTGGACGGAAACGGCCGAAACTCAGGTAGAGAGCGTCGCGGCAAAAAGGGCTTATCGAGTTTCACGAACTCTAATCATCGTGCGTCACATTTACCGTTGTAATCCACCGAAAGCGGGGATTAGTTCGTTATTGAAACTACCGCAGTCGCGGCTAAAGTTCGGCCGAACTAGATAGAGGAGAGAAAGGATAGTGTTCAGATTTAACTCACACTGCAGACGCAGTCCATTCGCGCTATAAATAGCTTTCTCTTATTCTTATTATATATTGTAGTACACTATTTTCTTTAGAAGGTGACATGTCCTGGGAGTCTAAGGACGATTATGCTTCAGAGAGCGCTCCAAACTGTCATGAAGCGTCAGAAATCATAATGGAAATGTTAGTTAATATTTTACAATCTGTTTGCCCGTGTTTTCTATTCTATATAAATTTGCTAGATTTCGTTAATTAAAGAAAGGACTGAAAAGTAGAGTTGTATAGTAAACGTATGAGAGAAAACTGATTAAATATTGAATGAAAAAACTTCTCCTGCGATCTACACCTATGCTGCGAGGTCTCGTAATAAACAGAAATGTAACTTGGTGTTCATATATTCTGTAAATAGAGGATCTTACATCAGTGTCCATTACAGATTGTTTTTATGAAACGGGTTTGCTATAAAAATATGACATGAGCCTTAGCGAGTGTCATATTCATTATAGTGAACGAGTTTCATGAAAACAATCGTCTATCATATTACTCGATACTAAGCATCTGTCCAGACTAATATAAGAGATAACCCAAATTTCCCCTACAGATCTGTACTCGGCTACGATGCTATTTGTGTACAGTATAACCTCTCTTAACCGGAATTCTAGTAGATAATAATTTAGATACTTTTAGGCAGGTGGCTGCTTAATGCAGGGTGAAAGTCATGCAGAAAGCTCCTCTAGGAGCTTTCTGCATGACTTTCACCCTGCATTAAGCTGCCACCTGTCTCCAAGACCGATATTCATACTAAATTTAACTGCCGGTTAAGAGAGGTTTTACTGTATTTATTCATGCTCTTAGGCAGTCGATGCCATGTGGGAATTCCATTCGACGTAAGAAAGAAAATAACGTCGACCCCACGAAATCACCTAACAGATACAATGTCATATCAATGTATGGCTAGATGGAATTGTTAAACCACTCGCAAAGCCTCAGAATTCAACATAACACGAATTCTGGCTGCGATAAAAGGATGAGTCCTTACCTAATAGATGTCCACCATGCTAAAACAGACACCATGTACGAATTGTTATGGTGTTATTTCCATGGCCATTTTTGTATCAGCCCGTCTAACTCTGAACAACACAACTAAACGTTCACACGAAATCGAGAAAGATTAATTACCTGCGACGCCGAGGATACGAAATCGTTTCAATTTCTGAATGCGAATTGCAGAATCGGATGAAAGAAAACAAAGACATGAAACTTTGTATTGATCAGCAGTATCCCGCGTTTTACAGGGAAAATAGACGAAGCTTAAATTAGTCACAAATAATAATACTGTTATTAATTGAAGTAGATATTCGTGTGCCAGATAGTTAACCCTTTACCTGATAGAAGCGGCTTTTAGCGTGTTTGATTTATTCCTCCGCTGAAGAAAATAGTTCAAATTCATACAGTCATGAACATTTTGCATAATAAATATTTTCTATATCCTAGTAGGTGGTAGCTTAAAGCAGGCTGAAAGTAAAGCAGAATGCGCCTTAAGGCGCATTCTGCTTTACTTTCAACCTGCTTTAAGTGGTCATATGTCTTCAAAATTAGAAACAGGCTATTGGGTAAAGGGTTAAGATAAGTGGGGTTTCGGCCTAAACAGATTACAACCTGCTCAGTATTCCAAGAAATGTGTCCGTTATTTTGTACCACCGGAATTGAATTCGACTCTATTGGCGAACATATGCTACACGTCCTCTCGACAAAACCGCGCACAACTGTGGGGTCAGGGCCGAGAGCCTCCTCATGCCATCGCCACTTAAATGGTATATAGAACACGGTCGTTTAGTTTGAAATATATCCACTTGTTGATTTTCCAAAATCGCCATACTTTAACGGTTATACCGTGACGGAAGACAGGCGACAAGGTGATATTGACCCATGATCACTGTCAAATTTGAGTTAAGCTTCGGGTGGTATTATAATAAACCAAGAGAAATTTAAGACAATGCATTATCTTAAAGAGTTTTAAAAAGCTTGTCTCACAGTGAATAATCCTAGATGAATGATGTTTATGTTTTTGCAATTCACCAAACTACATAATTATATTATAGTTTAACAAATGAGGTTTGTGGGCAAAGAAACAATCGAAATGGCCCAGACTGACACCAATTCTTGTTACTTCGGGTTTGTTATACCAATACTTTCGAAAGTCCGGCCATTCTTTGAAAGATTTTTCAGTACAAATCGTAGAACCTATATAATATGAAAAGGATGCTAGAAAGCTAGATTTATATCTGAATTAAATTGGATTAAAAATTGCAAACACCTTTTCCTTTAGGCTTGAATGATAATATTTAGAAATATTTCTAAAGATCCTGATATAGATATTTTTCGATTTATTCTATCAGAAAACGCAAATCTCGATCAGATTGCATTTGTAAAAATGGTAATATTAATCGAAAATCTCGTTTGAAAATGACTATTCTTGATTTACATACTTTACGTCTAACTTCTGGTAAACATGCCATGCTTTCTAGATTTTCCTCCTTATCTATATCTTCTTTAAAAGAAATTGACAAGCAAGCCGATAAAATCATTTTTTCAGATCCTCTCATAGGAACGGCTAGTTTGATACAAAGCTTTACTCTACATGTTCTCAGACCGCACATTGACAAATTATCTGAACACCAAGGATTCTTCTTGAAAAATCCATTTATTAATAAAGGTATTGATTTTATTGACCTCCAAAGTATTTTTAGAGACAAAAATGTAATTGACACTATTCCTAAAAATACAGAACCGCTTATCATCTGCTACAAATATAACAAACCCATTAGAAATACAATTTTCAACTATAATAAAATAGTGGCCGACCTTAATATTAATGATAATATTCCTGATAATTGAGATTGCGCCACCTCAAAATGTTGCTATTCTCCGGCTGGTCATGTGATTACTGGTAATTTTGAGATAATTAAAGATAAACGTCTACGATCTCTTTTGAATAAAGGTCCCAAATACAGAATACCACCCTTGATATATTTTAATTCTTGTTGAGTTCAGATTGCGGAGGCTTTACAAAATTGTAGTATTAAATGATGTCGAAGAGAACATGTTGAGTCTAATGCTCTTTCTAATTGGAAGAAAACTAATTGTTGATATAATTGACAAACGCATTTCTTTTTATATCTCTAACAAACACATTCTTCCACCTGAACTTAGAATTTCGTTTAGACACATGAAAAAGGGTATACAGGATTTCCATTCAAAATACGTTTTTGTTCGTGTAGATAAGACATCGAATAATGTAATTAATATTTCACGATTACATTATATCGATGTCTTGAAGCAGGAAATTATTAATACCAAGTCATACATTTCAGTAACTACTGACGAAAAGACCATCGTTTCAGACCATGTCAAAAAGTGTGAACAACATGAACAGACTCAATAAAACCGAGTCTGCAATTTTCTCATTTTGCATTTTTACTTTTGCTTTCGAGGGATCACACATTTTCAGAATATATGTACTTCACAGCAGCAGGTGTTAATTGCTTGTGTGAAGGCTGTAAAAAGTCGCCCCGTACTTCATTCTCAGTGTTGTTATTTTTTATTGTCCTTCGGGATCATTACTTTTGATGTTATTTGTTTTGAAAATTGAATACTGCTTAAGCCGGTGCTAGGGGGCGTGAGTAGTGTTGCAGTTTTAATTACTACTCCTGAACAGACTCAATAAAACCGAGTCTGCAATTTTCTCATTTTGCATTTTTTACTTCTGCTTTCGAGGGATCACCCATTTTCAGAATATTGGAACCTATATTAAAATTACACAACATAAACTTCCTACAATGTATTGGTTACCCAAACTACATAAAAAACATATAAAGCACGTTTCATTGCAGCTCCTGTACAACTACCAAATTATCTATACTTTTGACTTCTTGTTTAACGAAGGTAAAAGAGTATGTAAAATTCTACTGTGATAAGACTTATGAAAATTCTGGAATAAATCTCTTCTGGTCAATTAAGAACTCTTCAGAAGTCTTAAACAAACTTAAGAACAAAATATATCTTGCATCCACTGTAAGCACGTACGATTTGTCTACTTTATACACAACTCTTCATCATATTTTAATTAAAGATAAACTGATTAACTTAATCCAGAAAGTATTTGCCCGGGAAAAACATCATTTCTGGCATGTAATGCTGAAAAAGCCTTCTTTACTGACGAGCAAATGAAATATTACACCAATTGGACTTGCTCAGAAGTTTCCGAATCACTAACCTTTCTTTTGGATAACATATTTGTACGTTATGGGAATGCTATATACCGTCAGGTAATTGGTATTCCTATGGGTACGAATAGTGCACTACTTGTCGCAGATTTTTTTTGTTTTTGTACTGCTATGAGAGAGATTTCATGTTACGTTTGAATCCACAATCACAAGAAGATGTTATAAAAGCCTTCGATGAAACTTCACGATATTTGGATGATATTTTTAACTTAGATAACCCTTTGATACTCTGATTCCTACATTTTATACTAAAGAACTCAAATTGAATAAAGCTAATCCGTGCGACAATTATGCAGCTTTTCTTGATCTAGACCATAAAATTGATAATGGAATTATTTCTTCTAAAATATATGACAAAAGAGATGATTTTGATTTTAATATTGTAAATTTCCCTCATCTTGATGGAGATGTTCCCCGTACCCCATCTTACGGGGTTTATATATCTCAACTTATTCGTTTCGCTAGAGCTTGTTTATCTATTGACGATTTTAACAGTCGAAATCTTATTTTAACTGAAAAGCTGCTTAAGCAAGGATATAGATACCATAAACTAAGAAAAACTTTCTCTAAATTTTACTATTGATATCTCTCACTTATTGTCAAGTACCAATGTAATCTCAATGCACTTCTGCGACACTTTGTTCATCAAATATGTTAAAAACTTCATTACAAAGGGATATGATCCTATAGTACTACAACATACTGCATGTTTGGTTGTCAACCCTTTTACAGTTAGCAATCACACTGGCCTCTTTGCATGTACGCCGACAAGGAAGGTATAATACTCTATGAAGGCGACCTCTTAAATTCAGAAACGGAAGGAGGACGTCAGATATCTGTACTATTTCGTTTTTGTCGTACCCTTTATTACTTTTCTACAGTTACTCTGTTTGCAGCTCAATCATTGAGTACACTAGCGATAGGTGGATACAGTTTATTCACTTAATGTTTTCGTTATACATGCACTTTACCACTGTATTTGCCATCGCGGTTGTTGTAGATGGAATACGTTTATTTACACTGTTTGTTTTTAGGATGGGGATGGATTAAGTGTGAGGATGGGCGCCCATAAACCGGTTTAACCCCCAGTGGCTTTTGTCACTGACCGTTCCAAGGCGGTACTTCCATCTTCCCCCTATTGTATGTTTGTTTTGTCTTTGTGTGTCTCTTAATGTTTTTATAGTTAGGTACATTTGCTGTTTCCTTGTGTTGCTGTTCGGGCGACTGTTTGTTCTGTATGTGGTGTTTCCTGCATGACTCATTTTTGTACTTTTAGCTGAGTGTAATTTGCGAAAATGCATAGAGTCAGAATTATTGTCTTCTTAATCTTCAAAATATACTAGGTAATTGCAATGACGACTTTATTCGAGATGATGTTTAAATGGTATGGTTCCCTCGGGGATATTTACGAAAAACTGTCCTGCCTGTTTACTTGACCATTAAGCCTTTTTCTAAGCCACGCACACGCATTCCGATGTATACTGCTACGACCCCTCTTCTTTCTTAAAACATTTCCGGATGACAACGTCGATAAATCACAGATAAATTACGTATATCCAGCGTCAAATCCCCATAATTTCTGTTTTAACATTTTTGGTCGAACAAAATCGTCCAAGTTTTCTGTCGCTGATTTTCAGCCATTTTTAATGTTCGTTCAACAGTCGAATATCTCATTTACACTGCCCTTTTGTTTCTGCGTTTTTTTGTTATAACCAATCAAAATGTCTCGTGGACTCTGACCTAGCTACCTTTACCCGTAACTGCGTTAGTTGCAATAACGAACTAATTCCCACTATCGACGGTTTTCAACGGTAAAGGTGAGACACGCTGATTCGCATTGAAGATATTCAGCACAATCAGGTATTCAAACAGGCGTCCATTGGTTATGCGATCCAAACCTGAATTGCTCCCTGTTCAACAACACAGGATTTCAAGTTCAGAGATTTAAGGGCACATTTCTATTAATGCAATAATAAACAGATAGTTAGAATAAATTATTACATGTATATTAAACCCGTTTAAAGTCACCACTTCATGAATTGACATACGTGTTTTATCTACCATGTGGTTGTCTGTGGACGACAGCAACGCAGAAAGTACAGCATACATACTCCAGTAAGCTACCATATATCTTTAACGTTTTCTTTTATATAAACGCATTTTCACGCATTTGCAAACAGAGAAGACCCATGCATGACAACAACAAGCGACATAACGTAAGAGACAACATTGAACTTACCCGTGTTGCACGTAGAACCGACAAAACTGGATGCGCATGTACAGTCAGCAGTAGTTCCTGAGATAGTGCATTCTCCTGAATTTTGACATGGATTTGGATCGCATGGATCGTCTGTAACAGGCACATTAGGAATTGAAAGCCACACCCAACTCGATGCATGATTAGTAATTATTAATGAATAAAAATAATAATAGTTTTAAAACACACATATAAAACGCTGGCTCTCATTATTACCAAAGCTATTTGAATGACAAACCAAACTAAGTTGGGCGGCGAACCCAATTGTTCTACATAATTACCAGAACAAAAAAAGAGCTTCCTTCTGTTGCTGTTCGGGCGGCTGTTTGTTCAGTATGTGGTGTTTCCTGCATGACTTATTTTGTACTTATAATCCCAATGTCAGGAATGAATTAATGTATCAACAATCTAAAATGTGTTTATTAAATGGTGTACGTCTCTGTGTGCAACGAAATGTCTTCAGGTCATTTGCAATTTTTATTACAGTACATCACGGTTACATGCGAAATATTTACTAATCTGGAAACAACGCCATTTCCATCAGAATATTTACTCATATACGGAAGTATTAAAGTACATAAAAGACAAACAATGTAAATAAATGTATCCCCTCTTCGACTAACAGCAGCGAAGGCAAATAGAGTGTTAAATTACATGTTAAACGAAAACATATTTAAGTGAAATAAATTGTATCCACCTATTCGCTAGTGTACTCAATGATGGAGCTACAAACAGAGTAACTGTAGAAAAGTAATAAAGGTTACGACAAAACCGAAGTAGTACAGATATCCCGACGTCCTGCTTCCGTTTCCGGATCGAAGAGGTCGTCTTCATAGAGTACTAGGTCTTTCTTGTCGGCGTACATGAAAAGAGGGCAACTGTAAAAGGGTTGACAACCAGACATGCAGCATATTGTAGTACTATCGGGATCATATCCCTTTTTAATATATGTTTTATCATATTTGGTGAACAAATTGAGAAAATGTCCAATACGTTTGCAAGTTTTGTAAATCACATCACCATAAACTTTCGGATGTGAAATACCGTGCCGCAGGATCGCCTTAAGATAACACTTGTACTTGCCAATAAGTGAATTTAGAGAATTCTTTTCTTATTTTATGATATCTATATCCTTGCTTACGCAGGCTTTCAGTTAATATGACATTTCGACTGTTAAAATCGTAAACAGACGAACGAGCTCTAGCGAAAAATATGCGATATCAAATCCCCCGTAAGATGGGGGCACGGGAAAAATCTCCATTGAGATGAGGGAAATATAATATTAAAATCAAAATCGTCTATTTTGTCATACTTTGTAGACGAATTCATTCCATTGACAATGTTAAGGTCTAAATCAAGAAAAGCTGCATAGGTATCGAAAGGGCTAGCCTTATTCAATTTGAGTTCTTTTTGGTGAATGGTAGGAATCAAAACATCAAAGAAAGGGTTATATAACTTGAAAATATCGTTTAAATATCCAAAAGTACCATTGAGGGCTTTCATTACATCTTTTTGTGATTGTGTGAAAATCTCTCTAAAAGCAGTACAAAAACAAATCGGCGACACCAGTGGTGCACAATTCGTACCCATAGGAATACCAATCACCTGACGGTATATAGCATTCCCATAACGTACGAATATGTTATCCAGAAGTAAGGTAAGTGATTCGCAAACTTCTGAGCAAGTCCAATTGGTGTAAAATTAGATTGGCTCGTCAGTAAAGAAGGCTTTTTCAGCATCACATGTAAAAAAATGATGTTGTGTTCTGACAAATATGTTCTGGATTACGTTAGTCAGTTTATATTTAATTAGATCATTAGAGGATTGGATGTGTACAAAGTAGAAAAACCTTTTGATCTTAAGTTTGTTTACGACATTTGAAGAGTTTTTAATAGACCAGAAGAGATTAGTTCCAGAATGTTCATAGGTCTTATCACACTATAATTTTACATGTTCTTTGATCTTAGTTAATCAAGAAGTCAAAAGTATAGACAACTTTGTAGTTGTACAAGGGCTATAATTTGCAATGACATGCGCTTTGTGTGGTTTTTATGTAGTTTTTTTGCTTTTTCCTTGTGTTGCTGTTCGGGCGACTGTTTGTTCTGTATGTGGGTGTTTCCTGCATGACTATTTTTTGTACTTTTGGTAACCAATACATTGTAGGAAATGTATGTGGTGTAATTCTAATATCTGCTCCAAGTTGTTCACACATTTTGACATGGTCTGAGTTTACAACAATCTGGTGATTACTGCTATCTATAAAAGGGTGAACAAAACTGGTACACAATTTTATGCGAAAATGTTGGTTTCATTCATGATAACATACTGAACAATGCGGATGGTACACATTAAAACCGTTGACTGCTATAAAAAACCTAGACCTGCTTAACGATTTCCATGTTCTATGAATATTTCATATGCCAATGCCTACTGAACATTCATGGACAAAATAGTTATAATGAAACATGGAAGGTGGAACATTGTAGCCACTTTAGCATATAAAGTCACATAGTTTACAAATTCAAGTAAAACAGAGGAGGCCCTGATCAGACGGTTCATAAAGGAATCTGGGTCTACTTTGTTTGAAATTGGTTGAAAACACGTTTACATAAAGTGATGGTTAGCACTTAAAGAAATTATGACATCATGAATATTTATTGACTTATGTTTTATATTTTATTCATTCCAAGGACATGTTTGCTTTGAGTAAAACTGTATAATCAGGTCTATCCCATGTCAAAGTGAAAAAGTAGTAGAGTAGACCTTGTTAAGACGGCTTCTATTGGAACCGTCTGGACTAGGTCTACCCTGGTTGCAAAATGCATGAAAGTGCGTATTTATGAAGGGAAGGGTTAAACTCTAGTATGTTAAAGTTTCCGCTCACATTCAATTCGTTAAAGCTTTTTTTAGAAACTATTGACATAGTGTCAAACAGCTTTGACCCTCATTAACTCCGTGTTACTCAGCGTCCCTCAATGTTATTAAGGTTGCACTTAGCCGGCAAAGGGTTAACATATATAATGATAGGGATTTCAGTAAGGTAAGTTGTATGTAAATGATTTAATCCCATTTCTCCATAGATATTCATGTGCGAAGTAATTACATCATGGATATTAATAAAAGTAAATCTTATAAATGGCACATGAACTCATGAATATTTGGACATAAGAGAAATTGTTAGATCATATATAAGCAAAAAGAAGAGATCAGAGGACTCCTAAAATCCGTTTTCGCAAGCATATGAAAGCCTATATATACAGTTAAGGGTTCATCAAATATATGCGTTATAAACAAGACAGGTATTACAAAAAGGGCAAAATAAATCGCAATGGCACTACCGCAATGATGATATTTAACACTGCCAGGTATTGAAACATGTGCAAATTAAGTTTGCGCAGAACCTGAATTGCTCCCTGTTCAACAACAAATGATTTCACGTTCAGAGATTTTAGGACACATTTCTATTAATATAATTATATAAAGATAGTTGGACATATATAGTAAAACCCGCATTAAGCCACCACTTTATGAATATACATATGTGTTTTGTCTACCGTGTGGTTGTGTAATTTAGGACGAAAGCAATGCGGAAAGCCCATACAGGAGCTTTTTGTATAACACCCTTACCATAGTAAGCTATTATGTTACTTTAACCCTCCCTTTACTTTATATAAACGCATTTTCACGCATTTGCAAACAGAGAATACCCATACATTAAAACAATAAACGGAAATAAAATCAGATAACATTGAACTTGCCTGTGTCACACGTAGAACCGATAAACCCGGATGTGCATGCGCAGTCTGCAGTAGATCCCGAGACAGTGCATGTTCCTGAATTAAGGCAAGGATTTGGATAGCAAGGATCGTCTGTAAAATACACATTATAAATTGCAAGACAAGCCAAACACTATTTAAATGTCACACCCGGTTGAATCGCATACTTACAAAGCAATCTGAATAAAAAAAATAATAATAAACACAAACCTAAAAACAACCAAGCTGGATAGCATTGTTAACTATGCAAATTGAATGTCTAACCCAACTGGATCGCATGATTACAAAAACACCTTGAACAAAACTGGATGGCATTATTACAAACCAAACCAAACGGGATAACATTTTTAAAAAAGAAAGTCGAGCGGCAAACCCAACTTTACTGCATAAATACAGAACTAAAAAGAGTCAAAAATATGTGTATGCAATGGTGTACGTCTCTGTGTGCCCTGAAATGTATTCAAGTCAATTGCAACTTCTAATACAGCACATCATGGTTGAATGCGAAATATGTACACATTTATGTTGAACAAAATATAATATATATAGATAGTTAGACTTACATAATATTATATGGCAAAACTCGTCTAAAGCCACCGCTTAATGAATACACATTTGTGTTTTGTCTACCATAATTTATGGTTCTCTAATGTAGGACGAAAATATTGCAGAAAGTTCATGCATGAATTTTCTGTATAACAGCTTACCACAGTAAACTACTATATGCTTTTAACCATTTCCTTTATATAAACGCATTTTAACGCATTTGAAAACAGAGAAGACCCATGCATTAAAACAATAACCGGAAATAAAGTCTGAAACAACACTGAACTTACCTGTGTCGCACGTAGAACCGATAAACCCGGATGTGCATGCACAGTGTGCAGTAGATCCCGAGACAGTACATGTTCCCGAATTTAGGCACGGATTTGGATCGCATGGGTCGTCTGTAAATGGCACATTATGAATTGAACGTCAAACACTACTCCATACATGATTAAAATTGATTTTAATGAAATACCTCATTTTAATCGCATAGTTCAAAGCAATCTGAATAATAATAATTAAATTAAAACACAACACAGCTTGATCTCATTTTTACCAAAGCAAATTGAATGACAAACCCAACTGTATCGCATAAATCCGGATGGCATGATTGAAGAACAAACCAAACGGGATCACATTTTAACAAAGCAAGTTTAGCGAAAAGCCATCTAGATCTACGTTGTTTGCAAGAACTGAAAGACTAACCCTACTCAATGCATGATTAACAACTCATTTTAATGTCAAATCCAGTTGAATCGCATAGTTTCGAAGCAATCTGAATAACAATAATAACAAAATACACAAATAAAAAACAGCTGGATGGATCTTATTGATATCAAAGCAAAATGAATTACAAACGAAACGTGATCGCATAATTGCAACAGCAACTTGAACAAAACTGGATGACATAATTACAACCCAAACGGGATCACATTTTTAACAAAGCAGGTTGAGTGGCAAACTGTGTGAATGTGTATATATGAAGGAAAAAGGTTTATCTCTAATATGTTACCGTTTCCACTTACTTTCAATTCGTTCCAGCTTTTTAGAAACTATTGACATAGTGTCAAGCAGCATTTAGCCTTATTGACTCCTTGTTACGCGACGTCCCCCAATGTTATTTAGGTCACACTGAGCAGACAAAGAGTTAACATACATAATGATAGGAATTTAACCGAATAAAATCAATAAGGTTAGCTGTATGCAAATGAGTCTTATCCCATTACTCCATGAGTATTTGGCCATAACAGAAATTGTTGGATCATATCTGTATTTTATATAAGACGACAGGACAGACCCTGAGACAGACGTCTCCTGCAGGGGCCGTCAAATTTTGGTCTAACTCCGTTAATGCAGGCGTATGAAAGCCTTATTATTGAGTAAAGGGTCAAGCGAATAAACACGTTATCAACAAGATAGGTATTACATATTTTGGCAAAATACATCGCAAAAGCACTATCGCAATGCGGAAATTCAACACAGCCAGGTATTGAAACATGCAGAAATTGGTTTAGCGCATAATATTTTCCGCGACCATACCTGAATCGCTCTCTCTTCAACAACACATTGTTTCAAGTTCCGAGTGTTTAGGACAGTTTTCTATTGATAAGAAATATATATAGATCGTTAGACTTATGTATATAGTAAAACCCGTCTAAAGCCACCGCTTAATGAATACACATCCGAGTTTTGTCTACGATATGGTTGTCTAATTTAGAAGAAAGTAATGCAGAAAGGCCATGCATGAACCTTCTGTATAACATCCTTTTCGGAGTAAGCTACCATATGTCTGTAACCCTTTCCTTTATATAAACATATTTTCGAGCATTTGCAAACTGTGAAGACACATGCACTAAAACAATAAGCGCCATTAGAGGCAACATTGAACTGACCTATGTCGCACGTAGAACCGATAAAACCGGATGCGCATATACAGTCTGCAGTAGATCCCGAGACAGTGCATGTTCCTGAATTTAGGCACGGATTTGGATCGCAAGGATCATCTGTAATAAAAGAGTCAATATCAAGGTTATGCATGAATAATAAAAAATGTAAAATGTGTGTATAAAATGTACGTCTCTGTGTGCCCTGAAATGTGTTCAAGTCAATTACAACGTTTAATCCAGCACACCATGGTTGCATGCGAAATATGTACTAGTTTAGAAGGAACAATATTTCATTCAAAATATTTACTCATATACGGAAGTATAAATTCATAAAAAATCAGGATTTTACAGGTATTTGTAAACAGAATGATGTCTACGAAAATAGTACAACAATATATGCGAAAATGTTGGACAAATTCAAGATAATATATTGAAAAATGCGGATAGTACACATTCAAATCTAAGACTGCTATAAAAATTTAGTATGATTAACCATTTCCCTGTTCTAAGTTTATTTCAAATGTTAACTTCTTACATACACAATGATACGAATTTAACCGAATAATGAGCTTTCGTACGTCCTTACCATAGTAAACTACCAATTGCCTTCAACCTTTTCTTTTATAAAATCGCATTTTCACGCATTTGCAAACAGACAAGATCCATGCATTAAAACAGTAAGCGCCATTAATATGTCAGTGACAACATTTAACTTACCTGTGTTGCACGTAGAACCGATGAAACCGGATGCGCATGCGCATTCTGCGGTAGATCCCGAGTCAGTGCATGTTCCTGAATTTAGGCACGGGTTCGGATCGCAAGGATCGTCTGTAAAATGCACGTTATAAAATGAGAGACAAACACTACTCAATGCATGATTAACAAGTGATTTAAATACAAAACCCAGTTGAATCGCATAGTTTCGAAGCAATCTGAATAACAATAATAAAAAACACACAAATAAAAAACAGCGGGTCTTATTGATACCTAAAAAAATGGAATGACAAACCCCACTGGAGCGCATATTTACAACAGCAACTTGAACAAAAGTGGATGGCATAATTACAGCCCAAATGGGATCACATTTTTACCGATACCAGTTGAGCGACAAACTCTGAAAGTGCGTATATATGAAAGAAATGGTTCATCACTAATATATTACAGTTTACATACATAATGATAGGAATTTATCTGTATTGCATATAAGTAGACAGGACAGACAGGACAGGCCCTGATATTGGTCTAACTCCGTTTACGCAGGCGTATAAAAGCCTTTTTATGGAGTAAAGGGCTAAGCGAATATACACGTTATAAACAAGACAGGTATTACAAACATGGCAAAGTACATCGCAACGGCACTATCGCAATGCAGACATTCAACAAAGTCAGGTATTTAAACATGCAGAAATTGGTTTTATGCGTAACATTTTCCGCGATAAAATCCTGAATTGCTCCCTGTTCAACAACAAATGATTTCAAGTTCAGAACTGTTTGGACTCATTTCTCCCACTTAATGAATAGACATACGTGTTTTGTCTACCATGTGTTGTGTAATGTAGGACAAAAGCAATGCAGGAAGTCCATGCATGAGCTTATTGTATAACATCATTACACAAAAAAATTCCATGTGCCTTTAACTCGTGCCTTTATATAAATGCTTTTTCACGTTTTGACAAACAGAGAAGACACATGCATTAAAACAAAAAGCGGCATTAAGGTCAGACACAACATTGAAATTACCTGTGTCGCACGTAGAACCGATGAAACTGGGTGCGCATGTGCAGTGTGCGATAGATCCTAGAACAGTGCATGTTCCTGCATTTTGACACGGATTTGGATCGCAAGGATCGTCTGTAAAAGACACATTATGAATTGAAAGACAAACTCAACTCGATGCATGATCAATAACTGATTGAAATGTCAAACGCACTTGAGTCACATACTTTCGAAGAAATCTGAATAATGATAATACTAATAACAATAATAATGATAGAAAGTACACAAATAAAAGAAACAACTGGGTGGCATTGTTAGCAATGCAAATTTAATGACAAACCAACCTTGATCGCATTATTACAAACGCATATTGAACAAAAGTGGATGGCATAATTACAAAACAAACCAAACTGGAACATATTTTTATCAAAGCAAGTTGGGCAGCAAACCCAACTATACTACTTAAATACCAGAACAAAAATGTTACCCTTAAGGCCATGCATGAACAAGAGTACCACATACGGTACATAATACGCCCACTTGCAAACTTTCTCTGATTCAACATGCCTTATAAGTGTTGACGTTTCCTAATCTGTGCTTCAGAACTTGATTTCCATATTAAGGTGATACTATTTTTTAAAAAAATGAAGTGAATATCTTATTTAAAAAAAAGTTAAATAAAAAATATCCTCATATTTGCAGATTTTTTAAAAGTGCGACGGCCATAACTCTGTAAACTGAATGAACCTCAAAATAAACTCAGCTTCAGATTTTGTTGCTTAAAACATTTCTTTTAAGTTTCATTTATATCATTTTAATAGTTTTCCCAGAAAACAAGAGACAAACTAAAAGCTGACCGACAAACAATGCAACGAACACACAAAGTTCAAGGACCAGAACTTTAGAATAAAATGACTTAACAAAAAACCCGCAATATATGTGAAAATTCACATTAAGGTTTAACCATATAAAAAAAATTGAAGTAAATATCATTTCAAACGAAAACGTTATGGCCATCCTCATATATATTTGCATAGATTTGCATTATTTCCTTTAAGTGCAAGGGCCATAACTCCGAAACGGCAAATCAAATGAACCTCAGAATTGACTTAGCTTCAGGTATTGATACATTAAACATGTGTGTGAAGTTTCATTAATATTTGTCAAACAGTTTACCCAGAAAACAGCGGACAAACTATATGCATATATTTGCATTATTTTTTAAGTAAAAGGGCCATAACTCTGAAACGAAAAAGCAAATGACCCTCAGAATCGACTCAGCTTCAGATCTTGATGCATTTAACATTTGTGTGAGGTTTCATTAATATCTCTCAAATAGTTTTCCCGAAAAACAGCGGACAAACTATTTGCATATATTTGCATTATTTTTTAAGTAAAAGGGCCATAACTCTGAAACGAAAAATCAAATCAACCTCAGAATCAACTCAGCTTCAGATCTTGATGAATTTAACGTTTGTGTGAAGTTTCAGTTATATCTCTCAAATAGTTTTCCCAGAAAACAGCGGACAAACTATTTGCATGTATTTGTATTCTTTTTTAAGGACATCGGCCATAACTATGAAACGAAAAATCTAATGATCCTCAGAATCAACTCAGCTTCAGATCTTGATGCATTAAACATGTGTGGGAAGTCTCATTAATATCTCTAATATAGTTTTCCCAGAAAACAAAATGTTGACGGACGAACGAACGAACGAACGGACGGACGGACAGGGCCACGCCGATATACGACCACCTTTATTAGGTGGGCGTATAAAAATTACATCAATAATTATTTAAAATATGTGTATAAAATGGTATGCGTCTCTGTGTGCCCTGAAATATCATCAAGTAAATTGAAACTGATATTACAGCACATCACGGTTTCATTCGAAATATTTACAACATTGGAAGCAACGACCTTTCAATCAAACTATTTACTCATATTAGAAGTCAACTAAAATCCGGAGATTACTGGTAACATTGTCAATGAAACTAGCACATTATATGCGCTGTTGGTTTGATTCAATATAACATAATTATTAATCAATGTTCAAACATTAGACTGCTATGAAAACTAGGTCTGCTTAAAAATGTCTCTGTTCTATGTTTTTTTTTAAACTTCAATACCTACTGAATATTCATGGCCAAAAAAGTTATAATGAAACATGCAAGTACAAAAATGAGTCAAGCAGGAAACACCATATACAGAACAAACAGACGCCCTAACAGCAACACAAGGAAACAGCAAATGCACATAACTATAAAAACACCAAGAGACGCAAAAAGACAAAACAAACATACAATAGGGGGAAGATGAAAGTACCGCCTTGGAACGGTCAGTGACAAAAGTCACTGGGGGGGGGGTTAAACCGGTTTGTGGGCGCCCAACCTCATACTTATTCCATCCCCACCCTAAAAGACAAACAGTGTAATTAACGTATCCCCTCTCCGACTAATCTACAACAACCGCGATGGCAAATACAGTGGTAAAGTGCATGTATAACGAAAACATTTAAGTGAACAAGCTGTATCCACCTAACGCTAGTGTACTCAATGATTGAGCTGCAACCAGAGTAACTGTAGAAAAGTAATAAAGGGTACGACAAAATCTAAATAGTACAGATATCCGACGTTCTCCTTCCGTTTCTGGATTTAAGAGGTCGCCTTCATAGAGTACTAAACCTTTCTTGTCGGCGTACATGCAAAGAGGCCAGCGTGATTGCCAACTGTAAAAGGGTTGACAATCAAACATGCAGTATGTTGTAGTACTACAGGATCATATCCCCTTTTAAGGTGGCGCATTGTAGCCATTTTAGAAAGTAAATAAACATGACTTTCAAATTACATTAGCAAACAGAGCATGCCCAGACCTGACGGATCCAACAGGAGTCGTCCGTTAAAGGTAAAAAAAGGTAACGGTGAGGTTTGTAGTCTGGAACTACATACAATGTACATATTCTCCCGACTTCACAATTTACCCCCTGATCATTGGGTTATAAGTCGGCCATTAACACTCGGCGCCTAAGGCAGCCATGGCACATTGACTTATTTCCCTCACAGGTACCCATTTATACACCTGGGTAGAGAGGAGCAAACGTGGGATGCATGTTTTGCTCAGAAAAATTCTGATAGTCCGATGGCAGGATTCGAACCGGGGACCCTTCGATCCCAAGTCTAACGTCCTACCACTGGACCACCACTCCCACTCCGTTCGTGGTCTACTTCCAACATTCGTGTAAGAAATAATGACATCGTGAAGATTTATTAGCTGAAGTTTTATAATGTATACTTTTCAAGGTCGTGTTTGCTTTGACTAATACTGTATAATCTAATTTGTATCATGTCAAAAATAAACAGCGCAGTCACTGATCAGACGGCTTATAAGGAAGGGAAGAGTTCAACTCTAATACGTTACAGATTCCACTTATTTCAACTCGTTAGATAATTTAAGAAACTATTGGCATAGTGTCAAACAAATTTGAGTCTCAATGACAACGCATTAATCGGCGTCACTCAATGCATTTAGGTCACACTTAGCAGGCTAAAGCATAGCATACATAATGATAGGAATTTAACCGAATAAAAATCAATAAGGTAAGGTGTATGCAAATGATTGCTATTCTATTACTCCATGGTAATTCGTGTACGGAATAATAACATTATGGATATTAATAAGATTAAATGCTATAATGGCACATTAACTCGTGATTATTTGGACATGAGAGGAAAAGTATGATCATATCTATATTGCATATACGCAAATAGCACTGATCCTGATGAGACGTATCCTACAGGGGCCGTCTTATCGTGGTCTGACTCCGTTTACGCAGGCGTAGGAAAGCCTATTTACGAAGTAAATGGTTAAAAGTACATGTAAGGTTCATGCAGGAAACACCGCATACAAAACACACAGCCGCACAAATAGCACCAGGACGACAAACAGCAAATGTACATGTAAATACAAATGTTAAAGACACAAATAGACAAACAAAGACAAAACAAACAAACAAACGGGGGAAGATGGAAGTACCGCCTTAGAACAGTCAGTGACAAAAGTAAATGGAGGGGGGGTTAAACCGGTTTTTTGGACGGCCAACCTCACACTTATTCTATCCCCAACCTAAAAATGGAAAAGTAGTAAAGTCAAGCAGGCAAAGCCACATACAAGACGCAACCACCACCAAAACACCGATAGACAGCATGACACACATACACACACACACAACCACACACCCAAACACACACACACACGAGATGAACACAGAAAACACCAAGACACACAAGAACCAGAGACAAACGTTCCACACATGAACAAAATCACAAGAACAAAGACGCAAGGCAAACAAAAGGAAGGGTGACAAAGAGAGTACCACCTTGGCACGGTCAGTAGCAAAAACACCACTGGGGGTTTAAACCGGTTTACGGACGTCCTAACCTCACACTTCTCTCAAAGTCACCCTAGCTTTACAAATAGTGTAAATAAAGGTATCCCCGCTGGACTTACCCACAACATAGACGACGGTGAACACAGGACAACATGTAAAACATAGCATAATAACTGTGACAATCCGTCAAATATGTACTCAATGACTTTTCTGAAGTCAGAGCCTCTGCAGGTAAGCCGTTAAGGGCACGACAGGGAAAAAGTAATACATGATTCTGGTAAGCTCATCCTGTATCCAAGTTTAAGGGTATACCATCATAGAGTACTACCCTCGGCCTGTCATCGCGCAAGCAAAGGGGGAAGCGTAGCTACCGACTGTAAAAGGGTCGATAACCAAACATGCAGTGCGTTGCAATATAATAGGATCATAACCTTTCTTTTTAAATGTTTTAATAGAAACAGTGTAAATAAATGTATCCCACTTCGACTTATCTACAACAACCGCGATGGCAAAAACAGTGGTAAAGTGCATGTAAAACGAAAACATATTTAATTGAAGTAATTGTATCCATCTATCGCTAGTGTACTCAATGATTGAGCTGCAGAGTAACTGTAAAAAAGTAAAAGAGGGTACGACAAAAACGAGACGTATCATGGAATGGCGCTGTCTGTCTGTCTCCAGTCTCTCCGTCTACCCGTCTGTCTGTTTATCTGTCTGCATGTATGTCCGTCTGTCTGTAACATCTCTAACTCAAGTTCTGCTTGGTGGATCCTTCTCAAGTTTCACCACGAGGTTTATCTGGAAATGCTGCAGTAGCCTGTCGAGTCCGGTACGTATATCCAAGGCCAAGGTCACACAATTGGGCTTTAGCATTTGCGTTTAGCAAATATGTTAAATGTCTGTAACATCTCTAACTCAAGTTCTGCTTGGTGGATCCGTCTCATATTTCACCACAATGTTTATATGGACATGCTACAGTAGCATGGGTGTGTCCCGGTATGTATATTCAAGGTCAAGGTCGCACAACTGGACTTAGAATTTACGTTTAGCATCTGGGTTAAGCAAATATGTTAACCTCAATTTATGTTGAACAAACGATTTCCCTTTTTAACTTAGAATTCACCTGTATGTTTACGAATTCCATGTGAACGAGATTTACGTTTCCTTATAGACAAAGTAATGAAAAAACGTCTATGTCAGGATCTTTTGAAATATTGCCAGTCTGGTAAATGTTGTCATTTAAGCCTAACGGAAACGGGGTTTGTAATTTTTTAATCAAATATAATTCAGCCATGAACCAAGCTTTCGACTTTAAACTATTAGTTGTATCCTTATCATATGAAAGGTGTTGTACAGGTTGAACTAATACATCTTGAAATGAATGACCGGACTTCCTGGAATGTTTGTCGAAAAATTCCTAAGCTTTTTACGGCATTGGTTTGCATGTTCCCTAAATCTTGTCTTCAGGGCACGGCATGTTTAACCTACATATTGCATACCGCAACCAGGGGCGTTTCAAGTCAAACCATACATAATATAGGTTGTAGTGCAATCCACGTCTGCATTGACAACATATGCACCTCTTAGCATCGCATTTTTTTATTATTGGATACTCTCTGTTTTTTGTAAGCTGACTGTTTACGAATTGAAGAAACAGGTTGAATAGTAGATTTTAAAGGTAAACGTACAATCTTGGCTCCATTGTTAAACCATTTTTATTTATCGAAAGAGATGGTATATGAAAAGAAGTAGCCAAATGAAGGTTAAGCTGTTTCAAACGTATGCAAGGCTTAAGTGAAGAAAATATAGAAATATTATAGGGAACTTGGACAGAAGACACAGGGTGCATCTTAAAAGATTTAAGTTTAAATAAAGATATTTTAAGTGTGTTCATGTGAAAGTGATGAGAGGACACCTGCATTGTGTGCATCAACAAGTCCATACACTCGTATAGCTACAAATTGCATCAAACTGTCGGTGAACACAATACCCACCACGAGGTGCAGGGCATTTAATGATTTAAGAGGCGGATGAGAGTACTGTACGTCACTTGCATAACATGCAAGAGAATGATAACAACATAGATTACGTGTACGGGGAGACTTTTTACGGCCACCACACGGCACAAACAATACTGTTGTGATAATAAAAATACATGTAAGAAACATGAAGCAAACACCGCATACAAAACACACAACCACCTAAACAGCAACACGACGACTAACAGCAAATGCACATGTATATAAAAGACACAAAGAGACCCACACAGACAAAACAAACATACAGTATGGTATGCCAATATATACGATATAAACAAGACAGGTATTACAAACATGGCAAAATACATCGAAATGGCAATATCACAATGCAGAAATTCAACACAGCCAGATATTGAAACGTGGTTTTACGCGTAACATTTTCCACGATCAAATCCTGAATTGCTCCCTGTTCAACAACAAATGATTTCAAGTTCTCATTTCTATTAACAAAAGTAAACATATATAGTTAGACTAACATATATAGTAAAACTCTCTAAAGCATCCACTTAATGAATAGACATATATGTACATGTTTGTCTACCATGTGGTTGTCTAATGTAGGACGAATGCAATGCAGGAAGTCCATGCCTGAGCTTTCTGTATAACATCCTTACACAATAAGTTACCATATAGCTTTAACTCTTTCCTTTATATAAATACCAATGCATAAAAACAAGAAGCGACATTAAGGTCAGAGACAACATTGAAATTACCTGTGCCGCACGTAGAACCGATAAAACCGGATGCGCATGCACAGTCTGCAGTAGATCCCGAAACAGTACATGTTCCCGAATTTAGGCACGGATTTGGATCGCACGGGTCGTCTGTAAATGGCACATTATGAATTGAAAGTCAAACATGATTAAAATTGATTTTAATGAAACACCTCATTTTAATCGCATAATTCAAAGCAATCTGAATAATAACAATTAAATCAAAACGCAAAACAGCTTGATCTCATTTTTACCAAAGCAAATTGAATGACAAATCCAACTGTATCGCATAAATCTGGATGGCATGATTGAAGAACAAACCAAACGGAATCACATTTTAACAAAGCAAGTTTAGCAAAAAGCCATCTAGATCTATGTTGTTTGCAAGAATTGAAAGACTAACCGTCCTCAATGCATGATTTACAACTCATGTTAATGTCAAATCCAGTTGAATCGCATAGTGTCGAAGCAATCTGAATAACAATAATAACAAAATACACAAATAAAAAAACAGCTGGATCTTATTGATATCAAAGCAAATTGAATGATCGCATAATTGCAACAGCAACTTGAACAAAACTGGATGACATAATTACAACCCAAACGGGATCACATTTTTAACAAAGCAGGTTGAGTGGCAAACTGTGTAAATGTGTATATATGAAGGAAAAGGGTTTATCTCTAATATGTTACCGTTTCCACTTACTTTCAATTCGTTCCAGCTTTTTAGAAACTATTGACATAGTGTCAAGCAGCATTTAGCCTTATTGACTCCTTGTTACTCGACGTCCCCCAATGTTATTTAGGTCACACTGAGCAGACAAAGAGTTAACATACATAATGATAGGAATTTAACCGAATAAAATCAATAAGGTTAGTTGTATGCAAATGAGTCTTATCCCATTACTCCATGAGTATTTGGCCATAACAGAAATTGTTGGATCATACCTGTATTTTATATAAGACGACAGGACAGACCCTGAGACAGACGTCTCCTGCAGGGGCCGTCAAATGTTGGTCTAACTCCGTTAATGCAGGTGTATGAAAGCCTTATTATTGAGTAAAGGGTCAAGCGAATAAACACGTTATCAACAAGACTGGTATTACATAGTTTGGCAAAATATATCGCAATAGCACTATCGCAATGCGGAAATTCAACACAGCCAGGTATTGAAACATGCAGAAATTGGTTTAGCGCATAATATTTTCCGCGACCATACCTGAATTGCTCTCTCTTCAACAACACATTGTTTCAAGTTCCGAGAGTTTAGGACAGTTTTCTATTGATAAGAAATATATATAGATCGTTAGACTTACGTATCTAGTAAAACCCGTCTAAAGCCACCGCTTAATGAATACACATCCGTGTTTTGTCTACGATATGGTTGTCTAATTTAGAAGAAAGTTATGCAGAAAGTCAATGCTTGAACTTTCTGTATAACATCCTTTTCGGAGTAAGCTACCATATGTCTGTAACCCTTTCCTTTATATAAACGTATTTTCGAGCATTTGCAAACTGTGAAGACACATGCACTAAAACAATAAGCGCCATTAGAGACAACATTGAACTAACCTATGTCGCACGTAGAACCGATAAAACCGGATGCACATGCACAGTCTGAAGTAGATCCCGAGACAGTGCATGCTCCTGAATTTAGGCACGGATTTGGATCGCAAGGGTCATCTGTAATAAAAGAGTCAATATTAAGGTCATGCATGAATAATCAAAAATGTAAAATGTGTGTATAAAATGTACGTCTCTGTGTGCCCGGAAATGTGTTCAAGTCAATTACAACGTTTAATCCGGCACACCATGGTTGCATGCGAAATATGTACTAGTCTAGAAGCAACGGTATTTCATTCAAAATATTTACTCATATACGGAAGTATAAATTCATAAAAAAATCAGGATTTTACAGGTATTTGTAAACAGAATGTTGTCTACGAAAATAGTACAACAATATATGCGAAAATGTTGGACAAATTCAAGATATTATATTGAAAAATGCGGATAGTACATTCAAACCTAAGACTGCTATAAAAACTTAGTATGATTAACCATTTCCCTGTTCTAAAATACACAAATGAGTCATGCAGGAAACACCACATACAGAACAAACAGTCGCCCGAACAGCAACACAAGGAAACAGCAAATGTACATAACTATAAAAACAACAAGAGACGCACAAAGACAAAACAAACACACAATAGGGGGAAGATGGAAGCACCGCCTTGGAACGGTCAGTGACAAACTTCACTGGGGGGTTAAACCGGTTTATGGGCGACCAACCTCACACTTATTCCATCCCCACCCTAAAAGACAAACAGTGTAAATAAACGTATCCCCTCTCCGACTAATCTACAACAACCGCGACGGCAAATACAGTGGTAAAGTGCATGTATAACGAAAACATTTAAGTGAACAAACTGTATCCACCTATCGCTAGTGTACTCAATGATTGAGCTGCAAACAGAGTAACTGTAGAAAAGTAATAAAGGGTGCGACAAAAACGAAATAGTACAGATATCCGACGTTCTCCTTCCATTTCTGGATTTAAGAGGTCGCCTTCATAGAGTACTAAACCTTTCTTGTCGGCGTACATGGAAAGAGGTCAGCGTGATTGCCAACTGTAAAAGGGTTGACAACCAATCATGCAGTATGTTGTAGTACTACAGGATCATATCCCTTTTTAATGAATTTTTTAACATATTTGATGAACAAAGTGAGAAAATGGGTATGTCCAATAATTTTACGAAGTTTGTAAATTACATCACCATAACATTCAGGATGTGAAACACCGTGTCGCAGAAGCTCCTTGAGATTAGATTGGTACTTGCCAATAAGCGAGAGATTTCGATAATAAAATTTAGAAAAAGTTGTTCTTAGTTTATGGTATCTATATCCTTGCTTAAGCAGTTTTTCAGTTAAAATGAGATTTCGACTGTTAAAATCGTCAATAGATGAACAAGCTCTAGCAAAACGAATAAGTTGAGAAATATAAACCCCGTAAGATGGGGCACGGGGAACATCCCCGTCAAGATGAGGAAAATTAACAATATTAAAATCAAAATTATCTCTTTTGTCATATATTTTAGAAGATATCATTCCATTATCAATTTTAAGGTCGAGAATAAGAAACGCTGCATAATTGTCGGACGGGTTAGCTTTATTCAATTTGAGTTCTTTAAGATAAATTGTAGGAATCAGAGCATCAAAGAAAGGGTTATCTAAGTTAAAAATATCATCCAAATATCGACAAGTTTCATTGAAGGCTTTAACAACATCTTTTTGTGATTGAGGATTCAAACGCAACATGAAATCTCTCTCATAGCAGTACAAAAACAAATCTGCGACAAGTGGTGCACAATTCGTACCCATGGGAATAACAATTACCTGACATTATATATATTTCCTATAACGTACAAATATGTTATCCAAAAGAAAAGTTAGTGATTCGCAAACTTCTGAGCAAGTCCAATTGGTGTAATATTCATTTGCTCGTCAGTAAAGAAAGCTTTGTCAGCATTACATGCCAAGAATGATGTTTTTTCCCGGGCAAATACATTCTGGATTAAGTTCTGAAGAGTTCTTAATAGACCAGAAGATATTTATTCCAGAATTTTCATAAGTCTTATCACAGTAGAACCTTACATTTTCCTTTACCTTCGTTAAACAAGAAGTCAAAAATATAGACAATTTAGTAGTTGTACATGAACTAGAATTTGCAATGAAACGCACTTTTCTAAGTTTATTTCAAATGTTAACTTCTTACACACACAGTGATAGGAATTTAACCGAATCATGAGAATTTTTACGTCCTTCCCATAGTAAACTACCAATTTCCTTCAACCTTTTCTTTTATACAATCGCATTTTCACGCATTTGCAAACAGAGAAGATCCATGCATTAAAACAGTAAGCGCCATTAATATGTCAGTGACAACTTACCTGTGTTGCACGTAGAACCGATGAAACCGGATGCGCATGCGCATTCTGCGGTAGATCCCGAGACAGTGCATGTTCCTGAATTTAGGCACGGGTTCGGATCGCAAGGATCGTCTGTAAAATGCACGTTATAAAATGAGAGACAAACACTACTCAATGCATGATTAACAAGTGATTTAAATACAAAACCCAGTTGAATCGCATAGTTTCGAAGCAATCTGAATAACAATAATAAAAAACACACAAATAAAAAACAGCAGGACCTTATTGATACATAAGCAGATGGAATGACAAACCCCACTGGAGCGCATATTTACAACAGAAACTTGAACAAAAGTGGATGGCATAATTACAGCCCAAATGGGATCACATTTTTACCGATACCAGTTGAGCGAAAATCTCTGAACGTGTGTATATATGAAAGAAATGGTTCATCACTAATATATTACAGTTTACATTTATTTTCAATTCGTTCAAGCTTTTTAGAAACTATTGACATAGTGTCAAACAGCATTGAGCCTCATTGACTCCTTGTTACTCGGCGTCCCTCAATGTTTGTTAGTTCACACTGAGTAGGCAAAGAATTAACATACATAATGATAGGAATTTATCTGTATTGCATATAAGTAGACAGGACAGACAGGACAGACCCTGATATTGGTCTAACTCCGTTTACACAGGCGTATAAAAGCCTTTTTATGGAGTAAAGGGCTAAGCGAATATACACGTTATAAACAGGACAGGTATTACAAACATTGCAAAGTACATCGCGACGGCACTATCGCAATGCAGACATTCAACAAAGTCAGGTATTTAAACATGCAGAAATTGGTTTTATGCGTAACATTTTCCGCGATAAAGTCCTGAATTGTTCCCTGTTCAACAAAAAATGATTTCAAGTTCAGAACTGTTTGGACTCATTTCTCCCACTTAATGAATAGACATACGTGTTTTGTCTACCATGTGTTATGTAATGTAGGACGAAAGCAATGCAGGAAGTCCATGCATGAGCTTATTGTATAAATATTCTGAAAATGGGTGATCCCTCGAAAGCAAAAGTAAAAATGCAAAAGGAGAAAATTGCAGACTCGGTTTTATTGAGTCTGTTCATGAGTAGTAATTAAAAGTGCAACACTACTCACGCCCTCTAGCACCGGCTTAAGCAGTATTCAATTTTCAAAACTAATCACATGAAATCTAATGATCCCGAAGGACCAGAAAATATAACAACATCATTACACAAAAAGTTTCCATGTGCCTTTAACTCGTGCCTTTATATAAATGCTTTTTCACGTTTTGACAAACAGAGAAGACTCATGCATTATAACAAGAAGCGGCATTAAGGTCAGACACAACATCGAACTTACCTGTGTCGCACGTAGAACCGATGAAACTGGGTGCGCATGTGCAGTGTGCGATAGATCCTAAAACAGTGCATGTTCCTGCATTTTGACACGGATTTGGATCGCAAGGATCGTCTGTAAAAGGCATTGAAATTGAAATTGAAAGACAAACTCAACTCGATGCATGATTAATAACTGATTGAAATGTCAAACGCACTTGAGTCACATACTTTCGAAGAAATCTGAATAATGATAATACTAATAACACTAATAATGATAAAGTACACAAATAAAAGAAACAACTGGATGGCATTGTTAGCAATGCAAATTGAATGACAAATCGACCTTGATCGCATTATTACAAACGCATATTGAACAAAAGTGGAATGCATAATTACAAAACAAACCAAACTGGAACATATTTTTATCAAAGCAAGTTGGGCAGCAAACCCATCTATACTACTTAAATGGAAAAGTAGTAAGGTCAAGCAGGCAAAGCCACATACAAGACGCAACCACCACCAAAACACCGATAGACAGCATAACACACACACACACAACCACACACCCAAACGCACACACACACGAAATGAACACAGAAAACACCAAAAGACACACAAGAACCAGAGACAAACGTTCCATATATGAACAAAATCACAAGCACAAAGACGCAAGGCAAACAAAAGGAAGGGTGACAAAGAGAGTACCGCCTTGGCACGGTCAGTAGCAAAAACACCACTGGGGGTTTAAACCGGTTTACGGACGTCCTAACCTCACACTTCTCTCAAAGTCACCCTAGCTTTACAAATATTGTAAATAAAGGTGGTATCCCCGCTGGACTTCCCCACAACATAGACGACGGTGAACACAGGACAACATGTAAAACATAGCATAATAACTGTGACAATCCGTCAAATATGTACTCAATGACTTTGCTGAAGTCAGAGCACCTGCAGGTAAGCCGTTAAGGACACGACAGGGAAAATGTAATACATGATTCTGGTAAGCTCATCCTGTATCCAAGTTTAAGAGTATACCATCATAGAGTACTACCCTCGGTCTGTCATCGCGCAAGCAAAGAGGGAAGCGTAGTTACCGACTGTAAAAGGGTCGATAACCAAACATGCAGTGCGTTGCAATATAATAGGATCATAACCTTTCTTTTTAAATGTTTTAATGCGTTTTATAAACAAATGATGAAAATGGATATGACCCCGAATTTTCCTAAGTTTGTAGATAACATCCCCATAAAATTCTGGTTGAGAAATGCCTTGTCGCAGTAACGTCCGTAGATTGCAATTATATTTACTAATGAGAGGTAAATTTCGATAATAAAATTTAGAAAAAGTTTTCCGAAGTTTGTGATATCTGTAACCTTGCTTAAGAAGTTTATCAGTTATAACTAAATTACGTCTGTTAACTATAAAAACACCAAGAGACGCCAAGACAAAACACACATACAATAGGGGGAAGATGGAAGTACCGCCTTGGAACGGTCAGTGACAAAAGTCACTGGGGGGTTAAACCGGTTTATGGGCGCCCAACCTCGTACTTATTCCATTCCCACCCTAAAAAACAAACAGTGTAAATAAACGTATCCCCTCTCCGACTAATCTACAACAACCGCGATGGCAAATACAGTCGTAAAAAGCATGTATATCGAAAACATTTAAGTGAACAAGCTGTATCCACCTAACGCTAGTGTAATCAATGATTGAGCTGCAACCAGAGTAACTGTAGAAAAGTAATAAAGGTACGACAAAATCGAAATAGTACAGATATCCGACGTTCTCCTTCCGTTTCTGGATTTTAGAGGTCGCCTTCATAGAGTACTAAACCTTTTTTGTCGGCGTACATGCAAAGAGACCAGCGTGATTGCCAACTGTAAAAGGGTTGACAATCAAACATGCAGTATGTTGTAGAACTACAGGATCATATCCCCTTTTAAGGTGGCGCATTGTAGCCATTGTAGAAAGTAAATAAACATTACTTTCAAATTACATTAGCAAACAGAGGAGGCCCAGATCAGACGGATCCAACAGGAGTCGTCCGTTCGTGGTCTACTTCCAACATTCGTGTAAGAACTAATGACATCGTGAAGATTTATTAGCTGAAGTTTTATAATGTATACTTTTCAAGGTCGTGTTTGCTTTGACTAATACTGTATAATCTAATTTGTATCATGTCAAAAATAAACAGCGCAGTCACTGATCAGACGGCTTATAAGGAAGGGAAGAGTTCAACTCTAATACGTTACAGTTTCCACTTACTTTCAACTCGTTAGAGAATTTAAGTAACTATTGGCATAGTTTCAAACAAATTTGAGTCTCAATGACAACGCGTTAATCGGCGTCACTCAATGCTATTTAGGTCACACTTAGCAGGCTAAAGCATAGCATACATAATGATAGGAATTTAACCGAATAAAAATCAATAAGGTAAGGTGTATGCAAATGATTGCTATTCTATTACTCCATGGTAATTCGTGTACGGAATAATAACATTATTGATATTAATAAGATTAAATGTTATAATGGCACATTAACTCGTGATTATTTGGACATGAGAGGAAAAGTATGATCATATCTATATTGCATATACGCAAATAGCACTGATCCTGATGAGACGTATCCTACAGGGGCCGACTTATCGTGGTCTGGCTCCGTTTACGCAGGCGTAGGAAAGCCTATTTACGAAGTAAATGGTTAAAAGTACATGTAAGAGTCATGCAGGAAACACCGCATACAAAACACACAGCCGCACAAACAGCACCAGGACGACAAACAGCAAATGTACATGTATATACAAAATTTAATGTTAAAGACACAAATAGACAAACAAAGACAAAACAAACAAACAAACGGGGGAAGATGTAAGTACCGCCTTAGAACGGTCAGTAACAAAAGTCAATGGAGGGAAGGGGTTTAAACCAGTTTTGGACGCCCAACCTCACACTTACTCTATCCCCAACCTAAAAGACAAACAGTGTAAATAAATGTACCCCACTTCGATTAACCTACAACAACCGCGATGGCAAAAACAGTGGTAAAGTGCATGTAAAACGAAAACATATTTAATTGAAGTAATTGTATCCATCTATCGCTAGTGTACTCAATGATTGAGCTGCAAACAGAGTAACTGTAAAAAAGTACAAAAGGGTACGACAAAAACGAGACGTATTATGGAATGGCGCTGTCTGTCTGTCTCCAGTCTCTCCATCTATCCGTCTGTCTGTTTGTCTCTCTGCATGTATGTCCGTCTGTCTGTAACATCTCTAACTCAAGCTGTGCTTGGTGGATCCTTCTCAAGTTTCACCACGAGGTTTATCTGGATATGCTGCAGTAGCCTGTCGAGTCCGGTACGTATATCCAAGGCCAAGGTCACACAATTGGGCTTTAGCATTTGCGTTTAGCAAATATGTTAAATGTATGTAACATCTCTAACTCAAGTTCTGCTTGGTGGACCCGTCTCATATTTCACCACAATGTTTATCTGGACATGCTACAGTAGCATGGGTGTGTCCCGGTATGTATATTCAAGGTCAAGGTCGCGCAACTGGACTTAGAATTTACGTTTAGCATTTGGGTTAAGCAAATATGTGAACCTCTATTTATGTTGAACAAAATTTTTCCCTTTTTAACTTAGAATTCACCTGTATGTTTATGAACGAGATTTACGTTTCCTTATAGAAAAAAAATGAAAAAACGTCTATGTCAGGATCTTTTGAAATATTGCCAGTCTGGTAAATGTTGTCATTTAAGCCTAACGGAAACGGGGTTTGTAATTTTTTAATCAAATATAATTCTGCCATGAACCAAGCTTTCGACTTTAAACTATTAGTTGTATCCTTATCATATGAAAGGTGTTGTACAGGTTGAACTAATACATCTTTAAATGAATGACCGGACTTCCTAAGCTTGTTACGGCATTGGTTTGCATGTTCCCTAAATCTTGTCTTCAGGTTACGGCCTGTTTAACCTACATATTGCATACCGCAACCAGGGGCGTTTCAAGTCAAACCATACATAATATAGGTTGTAGTGCAATCCACGTCTGCATTGACAACATATGCACCTCTTAGCATCGCATTTTTTTATTATTGGATACTCTCTGTTTCTTGTAAGCTGACTGTTTACGAATTGAAGAAACACGTTGAATAGTAGATTTTAAAGGTAAACGTACAATCTTCGCTCCATTGTTAAACCATTTATTTATCGAAAGAGATGGTATATGAAAAGAAGTAGCCAAATGAAGGTTAAGCTGTTTCAAACGTATGCAAGGCTTAAGTGAAGAAAAGATAGAAATATTATAGGGAGCTTGGACAGAAGACACAGGGTGCATCTTAACAGATTTATGATGTTTGTAGATCTCTTACCTTTCTTTTAGATAATATATTTGTGCGTTATGGGGATACCATATATCGTCAAGTTGTTGGTATACCCATGGGTACAAATTGTGCCCCTCTTGTTGCAGATTTGTTTTTGTATTGCTACGAGAGGGATTTTATGCTTAGCTTAAAACCTGATACACAGACCGATATTGTTAATGCTTTTAATAAAACTTCAAGGTATTTAGACGATATTTTGAATTTAGATAATCCTTATTTTGATACTATGGTTTCTTCGATCTACCCAAAAGAACTGTCTTTAAACAAAGCTAATCAATCTGACATTAATGCTTCATTTTTAGATTTGAATCTTTCAATTACAAATGATAAAGTTTCGTCCAAAGTATACGATAAAAGAGAAGATTTTAATTTTAAAATTGTTAATTATCCTTTTCTAGATGGGGATGTGCCACGTTCTACATCTTATGGTGTTTATATTTCTCAACTTATTAGGTTTGCCCGAGCCTGTTCTTTGCTTGAAGATTTTAACAGACGTAATTTAGTTATAACTGATAAACTTTTTAAGCAAGGTTACAGATATCACAAACTTCGGAAAACCTTTTCTAAATTTTATTATCGAAATTTACCTCTCATTAGTAAATATAATTGCAATATACGGACGTTACTGCGACAAGGCATTTCTCAACCAGAATTTTATGGGGATGTTATCTACAAACTTAGGAAAATTCGGGATCATATCCATTTTCATCATTTGTTTATTAAACGCATTAAAACATTTAAAAAGAAAGGTTATGATCTTATTATATTGCAACACACTGCATGTTTGGTTATCGACCCTTTTACAGTCGGTAGCTACGCTTCCCTCTTTACTTGCGCGATGACAGGCCGAGGGTAGTACTCTATGATGGTATACTCTTAAACTTGCATACAGGAGGAGCTTACCAGACTCATGTATTACTTTTTCCCTGTCGTGCCCTTAACGGCTTACCTGCAGGTGCTCTGACTTCAGCAAAGTCATTGAGTACATATTTGACGGATTGTCACAGTTATTATGCTGTTTTACATGTTGTCCTGTGTTCACCGTCGTCTATGTTGTGGGTAAGTCCAGCGGGGATACCTTTATTTACAATATTTGTAAAGCTAGGGTGACTTTGAGAGAAGTGTGAGGTTAGGACGTCCGTAAACCGGTTTAAACCCCCAGTGGTGTTTTTGCTGCTGACCGTGCCAAGGCGGTACTCTCTTTGTCACCCTTCCTTTTGTTTGCCTTGCGTCTTTGTGCTTGTTGTTTGTTCATGTTGTGGAACGTTTGTCCCTGTTTCTTGTGTGTATTTTGGTGTTTTCTGTGTTCATTTCGTGTGTGTGTGTATGTGCGTTTGGGTGTGTGGTTGTGTGTGTCATGCTGTCTATCGGTGTTTTGGTGGTGGTTGCGTATTGCATGTGGCTTTGCCTGCTTGACTTTACTACTTTTCCATTTAAATAAAGGTATTTTAAGTGTGTTCATGTGAAAGTGATGGGAGGACACCTGCATTGTGTGCATCAACAAGTCAATACACCCGTATAGCTACAAATTGCATCAAACTGTCGGTGAACACAATACCCACCACGAGGTGCAGGGCATTTAATGATTTAAGAGGCGGATGAGAGTACTGTACGTCACTTGCATAACATGTAAGAGAATGATAACAACATAGATATCACTATCACAATGCAGAAATTCAACACAGCCAGGTATTGAAACATGATAAATTGGTTTTACGAGTAACATTTTCCACGATCAAATCCTGAATTGCTCCCTGTTCAACAACAAATGATTTCAAGTTCTCATTTCTATTAACAAAAGTATACATACATAGTTAGACTAACATATATAGTAAAACCCTCTAAAGCATCCACTTAATGAATAGACATATATGTACATGTTTGTCTACCATGTGGTTGTCTAATGTAGGACGAATGCAATGCAGGAAGTCCATGCCTGAGCTTTCTGTATAACATCCTTACACAATAAGCTACCATATACCTTTACCTCTTTCCTTTATATAAAGACCAATGCATAAAAACAAGAAGCGACATTAAGGTCAGAGACAACATTGAAATTACCTGTGCCGCACGTGGAACCGATAAAACCGGATGCACATGCGCAGTGTGCGGTAGATCCTGAAACTGTGCATGTTCCTGCATTTTGACACGGATTTGGATCACAATGGTCGTCTGTAAAGGCACATTATGAATTGAAAGACAACCCCAACCCGATGCATGACTAAATAGCGAGTTGAATGTCAAACCTAATTAAATCGCATATTTACGAACCAATCTGAATAATGAAAGTAATATTGATAATAAAACAAAAAAACCAACACAGTTGGATCTCATTGTTACCAAAGCAAAGTAAATGACAAACTCAATCGGATCGTATAATTACAAAAGTATCTTGTACAACACAAGATGGCATACTTACAAAATAAACAAACTGGATCATATAATTACCAAAGCAAGTTGAGCGGCAAACCCAACTGTACTGCATAAGTACCAAAAACAAAAAGTTAATCTCAATAATTAAATTAACAATATTAAAACAATTGTGTATAAAATGGGGTGTGTCTCTGTGTACCCTGAAATGTCTTTAAGTCAACTGCAACTTTTATTACAGCACATCACGTTTGCATGCGAAATATTTACTTACATGGAACCAACACCCTTTCAATCAAAATAATTACTCATATACGAAGGTATAAGTTGACAACACATCTGCAGATTACTGGTATCTGTAACACGAACTTTGTCAACGCAAGTAGTAAACATTATATGCGAAAATGTTGGTCAAAATCTAGATATCATATTGAACAATGCGGACAGTACATATACAAACCTTAGACTGTTATAAAACTTGGTCTGCGTAACAATTTCTTTGTTCTATGGTTAATTAAATTTTGTCAATACCTACGGAAAATGTATGGACAAGATAGTTATAATAAAATATGGAAGGCGAAACATTGTAGCCACTTTAGAAAGTAAAGAAACAATATTCCATTAGCAAACAGAGACGGTCCTAATCAGGCTGTTCCTATAGAGGCCGTATGATTTTGGTCTGCTTTGTTTGCAAATAGATGGAAACCCGTTTATATGAAGGTAAGATTAAGACTTGCCCTGGTCAACAGTCATGGCAAAAACTTGTGACATCATGAATGTTTATTAGCTGAAGTTTTAAGGCTTTCAAGGAGGACATGTCTGCAGTGACTAAATTTGTATAACCAGTTCTATAGCATGTCAAATAAACTAACAGAGCAGTCCCTGATCAGATGGCTTCTATAGGATCCGTCTGGTCTAGGCCTAACATGGTTGCATAATGCATGAGAGGGTATAAATGAAGGAAAGTGTTCAACCATAATATGTTACAGATTCAACTTACTTTCAAATCGTTAAAGCTTTTTTAGAAAATATTAACACAGTTTCAAACAGCATTGAGCCTCATTGACACAGTGTTACTCGGCGCCCCTTCTGCTTACCAGTTGTTTGCCAATACCAATTTGGTCGAACTTAACACGCAAAGGCTTAACATACATAATATTAGGAATTTAACCGAATAAGAACCAACAAGGTAAGTTGTATGCAAATGATTGTTAACCCATTACTCCGTGGATATTCATGTAAGATAAAATAACATCATGGATATTAATAAGATTAAATGTTATAATGAATGAACTCATGAATATTTGTCCATGGTAGAAATTTGGCCATGTAGCAGGATAGACCCCGATCAGACGGCTCCTACAGGAGCCGTCTGATCTTGGTTTAACTCCGTTTACGAAACCCTATTTATGGAGTAAAATGCTAAGGGAATGTACAAGTTGTAAACAGGGCACAATACATCGCAATAGCACTATCGCAATGACGGTATTCAACACAGTCATGTATTGAAACATGACGAAATCGGTTAACCCGTAACAGTTTCCGCGACCAAACCCTAAATAACTCACTGTTCAACAACAAATGATTTCAAGTTCAGAGATTTAGGACACATTTCTTTTAATAAAATTATAAATAGATAGTTAGACTTACATATATTGTAAAACCTGTCTAAAGCCATCACTTAATGAATAGACATACATGTTTTGTCTACCATGCGGTTGTCTAATGTAGGACGAAAGCAGTTCAGAAAGTCCATGCATCAGCTTTCATTATAACATCCATACACAATAAGCTACAATATGTCTTTAACTCTTTCCTTTATAAAAACGGATTTACAAACAGAGAAGACCCACGCATTAAACCAATAAGTGGCATAAAAGTCAGAAACAACATTGAACATACTTGTGTCGCACGTAAAACCGATAAATCCGGATGCGCATGTGCAGATGGCGGTTCCTCCTGTGGTGGTGCATGTTCCTGCATTTTGACACGGATTTGGATTGCAGGGGTCCGCTGTAATAGACGCATAATGACATTTTGATCTGTATCATGTTTACAATTATAATCGGAACAGTTACTAATTACATATGCTTACTTTCTCTATTGAAGTCTCCCTTTCTATCTATTTCTGTTTTTATTATCTAACCCCTCTCTATCTTTCTGTATGTTCTTGCTTTGTATTTTCATATCACGCCTCTCTCTCTCTCTCTCTCTATCTCTCTCTCTCTCTCTCTCTCTCTCTCTCTCTCTCTCTCTCTCTCTTTCTCATTTATTTTTATTTCTGTACATGAATCTTTCTGCCTCTGTCCTTCTGCCTATCTGTGTCCGTCCGATCTCTCTCGTTTCCACACTCTATATCTATTTGTATGTATGTCTGTCTCACTCTAATTCTGTCTCTCATTTCTCTCTCTCTACGTCTCTTTCTCTTTTTCTCTCGCATCTATGTAAACGTACGTGTATCCCTTTCTCGGAATTTTAGTAAAATACGTTATAACTTTTTAGCTGCTGAATGCAAGGTGACGGCCATGCAGAAAGCTTTAAGAGGAAATTTCTACATAACGTTCCACCTGCCTTAATCTGCTTCCGGTCTTAATCATTATCCTCCTTATATAAACGCTTTACGCATTTGCAAACACAGTACACCCAGATCAGACGGCTCCTGTAGGGTGCGTGAGATTAGAGTCTGCTCAGTTTGCTTATTGAAAGCTATATATCTAATTCTACTGTTTTTGTGAAAGCAAACATTCCGTTGAAAATATTCGTTATAAAAATGGAGTTAATAGTTATTCATGATGCAATTATGTCTTACATGAAACACTGAACACGGAAAGGATTAAAAGGTGATTCAGCGATGTTTTACCGTATCGATTCTATGTTTTCTGTAGAGAAAATAAGTACGTGTATGTAAAAGTCCCTTAATATAAACGCATGTTCACTCATTTCATCTGCAAAGAGGGAAGGCCCAGATCAGACCACTCATATAGCAATCGTCTAATCAGGGCCACCTGTGTTTGCTTTTGACTTGATATAGATCTAATTCTACAGTTATTGCAAAGCAAAGCAGCCAATCGATATTCGATATTATTTCTTATATGAATACCGAACAGGTAAAGGATTAATATAAAGGCATTGTAAGTAAATTACACATTTTTCGGTATGTTAACCCTTATCATTTTGTAAAAAGTCTTCTGAAATTCGAATGATCGGATCTGATGCAAGTTTGTATACTTTCTTTTCAAATAGGTTGTGGAAACACTATCTGGATCCAAACTGTCAAACAGCGCTATTTATAAGCGAGATAAGGGTTAAGATACAACAGAGCTACCAGAGGTTAGCACGCTCAACTATTTATGAGGATTCTTATAATTGCTTTGCCAGTTATAATCAACCAGCACATAGCTTGGATCCAGATCGGACGCCTTACATATCGGAGTCTCATCAGGAATCACGCTATTTGCTATTCAGTGAATGGTTTCTGAACCCTTTCACTCAAATAAATGTGTTTTCACGCGTTTGCAAACAGAGTACAATGTAGACCCATATCAAACGGCTTTCATTTGTCTGTTTGCTAACGGAATTTCAAAGATCCGTTTCCTAACGTTCTAAAATGGCTACAATATTTCACCTTCCATATTTCATTATAACTTTTTTGTACATGAATATTAAATAGGTAGAAATTTGAAATAGAAATAAATCGAAGTGTTTTGTTTAACCCTTTCCCTGACGAATATTCATGTAGGAAATAATGACGTCATGATAATAACACATGACATTTTGGCTCAGGCAGAAGCTGAGGACTCATATCTATATTACACCATAAGCAAACAGAGCAGACCCTGATCAGACGGCTCTTATAGGAGCCGTCTGATATGGGTCTACTCTGTTTGCAGATGCGTCAAAATGCGCTTACATAAGGGAAAGGGTGAAGTAGTATCCCTTACCGCGACCTTACTCGCATTTACAAACAGCTTGGACCCAGATGAGTACAACGAATTGTGTGACACTAGACCAATGGTTTCCCAAATGATTGTGTCAAGATACTTTGTCCTGTATTAAGCTGCCTTTAACAATTTACACCTTCAACACGCATGTCTACGCCTTTGCAAACAGAGTGGACCCATGCAGGAGCCGTCTGATCAGGGTCCGGGTTTTTAGCTGATGAAATACTGCATATATGAATCTATAGTTTCTGCCAATTACATGAAATAATATAATTATCATTCATGGTGTTACAGTGTATTATTTATTTCATGAATATTCACAGAGGAGGGGGTTGAATCCCAGGATTAGACTTCTACTTGGTGGTCGCTTTAGAGGGGTTCACAGTATAACTTTACAATTCTTTTGGAGTTATACTCTGGCAAGAAGATGTGAACGCAAAATGCAAACGAATGAGCGGCTGCAACCAGTTCCTTACTGTAGTAAACCCTATCTTAAGTGTCCACCAGACTGAGGTATAAGTCTAAGTCTTAGAGATAGCTGGTAGCTTAGTATGCCTTACTTTATCCCTGCATCAAGCAACCACTCGCTTGTTAAAGACATGTATTGTTTGTGGTCGCATCAGAGAGATTATACTGTATTTCAAGTTTGTGAATATATCCCACGCTAGCGATTGTTCACGAACCTGTGACGGTGATGACGACGAATGTTTCCACGGTATTTGTGCCGTCGGATGCCTGGACGGTCATGAAATACATTGGTTTTGCCGTGGAGTCAACGTTGTTAGCGTCACTGACGGTCACCGCACCGCTGGTACTATCTACAGCGAATGTGTCTGGTGTATTGCCGTCTGGAAAGAAAACACATACAAAAGGGTTAATATTAACCGAGTCTAGGCTGCTTGCAATTTTTTTATTTCATACTACAGCTCTTTTATTATCCTATAATACAACGACACGTATTTTAATTATTTTGTAAACTGGGTAGACCCAGATCAGATGGACCCTGTTTGCTAATGAAATACATGTAATAAAGATCTTAGTGTACGTTTTCAACTATTGTCATTAAATCATATACTCTTATACGTACAGCAACCATATAACGAACAGATTGCGGTATATAAGAGCAGGCTGTTGCTTAACCCATTCCCTCATAGGCTATTTTTAGATACTTCTTTGAATAAATCTACCGAAAAGAAGCAATATTAGAGAAAAGGAAAATATTAGAATGTTTAGTTTGAAATCATTGTGATAAATAGAGCATTTGTTCCTATAGGAGCAAACGCTCTATTGATCACAATGGTTTCACAAAGAGACTTTTACAGAGTCGTCAAAAATCGTCAATATGAGGGAATGGGTTAATGCAGAAAGCTCCTAGTGTCATTATAGGATAATATCCATTTAATCCATGAATATTCATCCAATCAATGATAACTATATTAATTACAGTACAACCCATCTAGACCGGATATCAAATTAAGTATTATTGGAGACAGGTGACAGTCTAATGCAAGGGGAAAGTCATGCAGAAAGCTTTCATAGGAGCTTCCACCCTATATTAAGCAGCCGCCTGTCTAAATATATCTACATTATTCTCTACTAGAATTCCGGTTTAGAGTGATTTTACTGTTTTTGGTAGTAGAGAATTCCGTTTTAGAGGGGTTTTACTGTTTTTGATTTTTTAAGTAACGCACGACCACATGGATGACTTGTTTAGGCAGAAACAGTATAATTAGATCTGTATAATTGTTCTATAAGCAAATAATGCAGACCCTGACAAGACGGCTCCTTTCCGCCTTAAAATGCGGATAAAATGTATATAGAGAAAAGGGTAAAGACAGAAGACAGTAGAGCAATGACAAACGTTCACGTTGCAGTACGCAGTCACTTGCATAAATACTTGCCTAAATACTTCTCAATAATAAATGAGGTTTTACTTTAACACTTACTGACGAAAGACGTAATGGCGGACATATATCAGTATTAGACAAACAATAAGGCAAATAAACGCCTATTTAGATGCACACATAAAGAGACACAGGCACACGTTAACACCCGCACGCACATGCACGCAAACACAGACGAAATTCATGGCAAACACATCATAAACAAGGTATCTAATGGTATCACGGAGGCAGGTGGTAGTTTAAGGCGGGACGAAAGTTGTGCAAGAGTTTCTTGAATTCATTTTTTATGCATTAAGCAACCAGCTACTTTTAAAAATACGGGCGTGTTGGCGACATATAATGACATTAGGAGCTTTTCTGCATTAAGTGTCTATTCATCGATTGGTATTTTTTCTTAACCATTATTCTGCTGTCAATAGTGATGTCTGAAAAACCTTTGACCTATTGCAGTCTTTTCTCACTTTATGCTGTTGTAACACGCCTAGCCTAGAGACAAACAGTAAGGCTGCCACGTACCTGTTATTGACAACATCAGTGAGGCTGCCACGTACCTGTTACTGACATCAGTGAGGCTGCCACGTACCTGTTATTGACAACACCAGTGAGGCTGCCACGTACCTGTTATTGACAACATCAGTGAGGCTGCCACGTACCTGTTATTGAGTACATTAGTGATAATGTTATGTAACTGTTATTGAGTACATCAGTGAGGTTGTCACGTACCTGTTATTGAGTACATCAGTCAGACTGTTACGTACCTGTTAATGAGTACATCAGTCAGACTGTTACGTACCTGTCATTGAGTACATCAGTCAGACTATTACGTACCTGTTATTGAGTACATCAGTGAGGCTGTTACGTATCTGTTATTGAGTACATCAGTGAGACTGTTACGTACCTGTTATTGAGAACATCAGTGAGGTTGTTATGTACCTGTTTTGGGGTACACCAGTGAGACTGTTATGTACCTGTTATTGAGGGACACCAGTGATGTTGTCACGTACCTGTTATTGACAACATCAGTTAGGCTGCCACGTACCTGTTATTAACAACATCAGTTAGGCTGTCACGTACCTGTTATTGACAACATATGTGATGCTGTTACGTAACTGTTATTGAGTACATTAGTGAGAATGTTATGTAATTTTTTTGAGTACATCAGTGAGGCTGTTACTTACCTGTTATTGAAAAAATCAGTGAGGTTGTCACGTATCTGTTATTGGGTTCATCAGTGAGACTGTTACGTACCTGTTATTGAATACATCAGTGAGATAGTTAAGTACCTGTAACTGGCAAAATCAGTGAGACTGCCACGTACCTGTTACTGAGTACACCATGGAAGCTGCAACGTACCTGTTATTGAGTACACAAGTGAGACTGTTGCGAACCTGTTATTGAGTACACAAGTGAGACTGTTGCGAACCTGTTATTGAGTACATAGGTGAGACTGTTACGAATTTGTACTTTGGTACATCAGTGAGGGGACTATTTACGCACCTGTTACTGAATACGCCAGTTGTACTGGTATGTACCTGAGAATGTTTACATCCGTGGGACTGTTACGTATTTTCAATTGAGTGTATCAATGAGACCGTTGCTTACTTGCTATTGAGTATATCAGTGTGGCTGCTAAGTACCTGTTATTGAGAATGTTAATGGGGTTGTTACGTTCCTGTTATTGAGTCCGATAGTTAGGAGGCTGTTAAGTACCTGTTACTGAGTACTTCAGTGAGAATGTTACATACCTGTTATTGAGTACTCTGGTGTGCCGGTAACATCTTGGTCTGTCGCCACCACAGTAAGAACTGTGGTACCTACAATAGACATTGAAACTACAGTAGGACATATTTAACCCTTTCGTTGCCAATGCCGGATCTGTGATTACCTATACAAACAGTTTGGATCCAGATGAGACGCCGAGTAACTCGGCGTCTCATCAGGATCCAAACTGTTTGTTACTGTTACTATGTTTTTGAAACAAAAATGAAGAAAATAAAAAAAATGAAAATTTATAGTAGACGACAAAGTTGGCAGACGACAGAGTTTGGCAGCGAAAGGGTTAACCTTTTATTTAACCTTTTAACTTATGAATATTCATGTAAGACATAATCACTGTGTTAATACTACTTGCTGAATATTTATTATGGTAATTATGAAAAAGGACCGCATGGCAGAAACTGTAGAATCAGATGTATAAGTAAAGAGAGCAGACCCTGATTAGACGGCTCCAACGTGCGTGTATATACGCGCGGCAAATGTAAAATAAGAAAGTCATATTAAAATATTTTATAATTATAAAGCATATGGTGTAAACCTTAGCTTTAATTCTTTGTTAGTTAGCGGAGAATTTGTGGTCACTTGCACTTGTGCAAACAGTTTGGACCCAGATGAAACGGGAAATGACTCAGCAATTAATCAGATTACAAACTGATGGACACTAAGGATGCATTCTTAGACAAAACAGAATAAAAATCATTTAACAAAAATATACCATACGATAATTATTGCAGACAATCACTTGTTATGGTGATGGAGTGTGTGGTTCTAACCAATGTCACCCTAGTTGAAATCCGTATCGGGATAATACAGTCGAACCCTTGTAAACCGAAATGTTAGTAGAGAACAATTTAGATACTTATAGGCAGGTGGCTGCTTAATGCAGGGTGAAGGTCATGCAAGAAAGCTCCTAGAGGAACTTTCAGCATGCATTTTACCCTGAATTAAGGTACCACCTGTATCTAAGGATATTCCTGTATGTGAGTAGGTGCAGTCAAAGTAACTTGTTTCGATAACAAAATGGGAAAAACAGAAAGGACGGTATTGCAAATACAATGATACCTGTCTAAATCCACCACACCGTGAATACAGATAAGTGTATACAGTAGAACCCCTCTGATGCGACCACTTAATGAATAAATATGGGTGTCTTTATAAGCAGGTGGTTGCTTAATGCAGGACAAAAGTAATGGAGCTTTCTGTACCTTTTTCTACCTTTGTCCTGCATTAAGCTACTACCCCTGCATCTACCACTCAGAATTATACCTGTTTTAGGTGGTCGCAATAGAGGGGGTTAATGTATAGTAAACCTCGTCTAAACCAGAAAATCTAGACGAGAAGAATTTAGATACATTTAGGCAGGTAGCTGCTAAATGCTCTAAGCTACCACTTGTCTTAAAGTCGGATATTGATACTAATATGAACGTCAGGTTTATATGAGTTTTGGTGTATAAGAATTAAATCTACGACGAAAGTAATGCAGAAAGCTTTCTGCATTACTTTTGTCCTGCATTACATTTAAGACTTAGTTTGAGCGGTGTAATAGACAGGTGTTGTTGTACTAAAGCCGTCATACCCCACCCCCACCCCACCAAATTATAGTCTGTGCGGTCTCAAAATTCAACCATGTGTATGTCATCAATGAAAGACTAGTCACATCCTCAGAACCTTATGTATACGATTTATGTCACGAAAAGACTGGTAACATCTTCAGCACCATAGATAAAAACAATGAAAAAATGAAAGATGTAGATGTAGATGTTAATGTAAGGAAGTGACCTGATCAGAACCATAAATAAAAGATTTGTGTCAATGGAAGACTAGTCAGTAACATCGTCAGAACTATAGATAAAATTATTGAAAACCAACCCTGTTAGAATAGAAAAGAAAATTTGCATTTAGTACGCAGAGTATTAATTTTTTAAAGTTTAACTCTGTGCACGATAGCGGCGAAACTGTGATTACTTATGCAAACAGTTTGGATCCAGATGAGACGCCGCATAATGCGGCGTCTCATCAGGATCCAAACTGTTTGTCACTTTGACCATATTTTTCCAAAGAAATGAGAGACAGTTTATTTCAAGATTTGAGGCAGACGACACTTGTTGCAGACGAAAAAATAACTTTTAAATTTTCTACCGATTTTTTTCAAAGAATTGGTTAGATATTAATTAATGAGACGCCTATGTACACGGCATTTCATCTGAATTCAAGCTGTTGCAGATTCGCCTATGACATCCATAAAGTGTTACTTCAGACGCCAAGGTGCGTGCATTAAAATAGTTTCAAGACAATGTCCGGTTTTTCACCAACCTCTATGTTGTTACCACTCTTTAGAATCGTCTCGACTATTTGATTCTAAAGAATGGTCACAACATAGGATTTAGTGGAGAAAATGACAATTTTAGTATATGAGTACGCACTTTTATCTGTAGCTCTGAACTTATTTAATCTAAATTATACATGTAATCAGTAATCATATTGATCATTCTAGGTGTTTCACGGTCACAAGAGGGGTTGGGGGATATCCTACCTGCTGGAGTGCCATCGACAATGCTTCCGAAATACGGATCTCCAGTAAACGTTGGGGAAAACTCGTTGACATCCGTTATGCTGATTGTGAAAGTGGGGCTGTCGGTTGAAGACGGGCCATCTGAAATCCTGCAGTACACAAATTACAGAGCAATAGAATGATGTGTGTATTCAAATACTCATGCCGCCATTTCTCCTGTGACCATTGTTTAGAATTGTCTCGTGGATCATTTCACTTTGAAACTTAGCATTTAATTGGTTAACCCTTTCCCTCATATAAACGTGTTTTCACGCATTTACAAACAGGATAGACCCAGATCAGACGGCTCCAATAGGAGCCGTCTGATCTAGGTCTGCTCTGTTTGCTAATGGAATTTGAATTATATGTTTCTTTAGTTTCTTAATGGCTACAATGCTCCACCTTCCATGTTTCATTATGACTATTTTCAGTAGGTATTGAAATTTGGAATAAACCTAGAACAAGGAAAGGGTGAGATGAGACTGGCATGTACAAACGGTTTAGGGCCATGGTCCAAGGTTATAAAACTGAGCCGGAGTCTGGAATCATTCTCGAGTAACTTAGGATTGAGAATGATCTCAGACTCATGGAAAATGTTTAATAACATCGAGGCCATATCAGATGCAAAACAAAACCCTCGATGTGTAATCACATTCATTATTGCAAGTTAGACAGTAAGAGCATACGAGTTAATACACTGAAAAAATATGATCCCGTAAACCCACGTAATCCCATACAATCATGTGTCATGGACAAACAGTGTTGACTCAAAAGGAAACTTCAGGCCCCGATGTTATAAACCATTTTGTTTGAGTCTGAGATCATTCTCAAGCATCTGATTGGTCGGATCCTGTGCTTGCTCAGAATCTGACCAATCAGATACTTGAGAATGATCTCAGACTCAGAGTTTTATAACCTTGGACCCTGATCAGGTAAAAGGTTGTCACCTAGTCATACAATGTAACGGTCCCTTTGACCCGGACCTGCACTGTCGCTATGCCAGTCGATGTCAACAGTAGTCACCTGGATATACAATGTACGTTTTTGAACGAACCGTCTAATCAGGATCTGCACTGTCGCTATTCCAGTCAGTCAAACTCAAAGTTTGTCACATGGACATACAATATAACGATCCCTCTAATTATGGCATGCACTATCGCTATTCCAGTCAATATCAAAGTTTGTCACCTGGGCATGCACTATGCTTGTTTTGTAGGACCCCTCCACAATGAAATATGGATGGGATTCAATCTTGACGGGTTTACTTAATATAGTATGGGTTCACCTTGCCGTCTGCAAACTTTGTCGTCCGCTACAATGTTCATGTTTATTTTTTTCATATTTGTTTCAAAAGGAATCCCAGTAACAAACACTTTGGATCCTGATCAGACACCGAATTACTCCGCGTCTCATCTGGATCCAAATTGTTTGTATAAGTATTCACAGATGCGAGATTGGCAGCGAACGCGTTACATGCCCACTTAGTCATGACACAGTAGAATCTATAGCCTAAGCAGCCATTCGTTAGTTCAACACGGGTAGTTGCTTAATGAAAAGCAAATGCAATGCAGACATCTCCTGTACTTTTGTCCTGCATACGGTTTCAATCTGCCTCACACACGTATGGTCGTTCTACTATATACCCACCACTGACTCTGTTGTAAACTCAAAGTCTTCTTGAGATACTTGAGAATGAATTCAGACGCGGGCAAAACATTTTAGGTGCAGGTGAACTGAGTTCACCGAGATTTTTAGTTAAACACTATAGCTTTGAATCAATATAACTGAGCACCTTGAATGAAAGCTGGTAATATCTACTTATACGTTAACTGTTTATCTGACTTAACGCCTTTGCAAATACAATAGACCTAGATATGACGACTGCTGTGGGACCAGGCTCCTCATCTGACCACTGTCTCGTGTGTGTGTACCGAAACTTTCTGTTACATAAGGCATTATTTACTCTTTGCATGCTAGTGGCGAAACTGTGATTACCTATGTAAATAGTTTGGACCCAAATGAAACGCCGCTTGATGCGGCATTTTATCAGGATCCAAACTGTTTGCCATCTTGACCATATTTTTGCAAAGAAATGAGAGAAACTTTATTTTAAGAATTGAAGCAGATGACGATTGTTGCAGACGAAGCATTACTTAGCGTGCACAGAGTTAAACACCAGCTTATTATTATTCACAAATCTTCTTAATAAATATTCAAAAGTTAAAGAGTCAAACGTTATTCTCATACGTTCTGATCTGGGTCTACTCTGCTTGTAAATGCGTGAAAATTCGTTTGTATGAAGGAAAAGATTAAAGTGTTTTCATAATATTATATGAGCTTGTTCACCATGTCAGAAATTGCAGAATAATACCTGTATTATTCCATAGACAAACATGCATAGTAGCTATCTGGTATGGGTACAGTATACACAGTTCATAAAGGCTGAGTCCATGCTTATGAACCTTTTTGATGAGTCTGAGTTCGTTCTCAAGTTTTTGATTGGTCAGATTTGAGCCCTTGGCTCAAATCTGACCTATCAAAAGCTTGAGAACTCAAATCTGACCAAACAAAGCTTGAGAACGAACTCAGCCTCAACTAAAAAGCTTTAAAAGCATGGACCCAGTTCACCATTGCTAAGACGAATTTAAATTTAGTATGACGTAAGCATGGGATACTCACGTAAAAACAAACTCAAAAGTTTGGGTGGTTTCTGCATCGAGGCTCGTCTGTGGTGTTTTTACATCATTGATGTCTAGGCTGAAGGCTGGTGAACTAGGGGTTTGGGATTTTATTGAAAACGACACACTATCACCGTCCGGATCGAAACCCAACAATGCGTATACACTGCTTCCCGGTGTAACGTTCTCAGATACGTCTATGGATTGTCCGGCAGAGGGGATGCTAAATGTAGGAGCGGCCGCAAGGACTTCTGCACAGACGAAAGTAGAGGGTCTTACATTGTGAGTTGAAACGTTCAAATATACATGTATATTCAAGTGCAAATGCGTCCATGCATTAGCAAGCGAACGCGTGAGTACTTTATCAAAACAACTGGGTACAGACGAGAAGCCAGATCAGGTTACATGTAAAATAGTTTGATACAGTGCTCCCTCCCTACAACGACACCCTTTGGGATACGAAGATTGTATATGTTGTTGAGAGGGAGTTGTTATAGGGAGGGAAAATTAAACACAATTAGCCTGTTTGCAGATCCCCAGATAAGGTTATTTCGAGAACTAAAACCGTTATGCCTCTATCAAACCCTATGTTGTGACCACTCTTTAGAATCGTCACAAAGTGACGATTCTAAAGAGTGGTCACAACATAGGGTTTGATGGAGGCATAAAGAAAATACGATGGAAAAAGATTGTTTCTGGAGCCTTGTTGTTTCGGAAACAGTGACATGCGTTGTTGTAAGGAGGGAATCGTTATTGGGAGGGTCGTTGTAGGGAGGGAGCACTGTACAGTGATTATGTCTTAGAAACATAATTAGCGAGGCAATAATAAAAGGAAACTTTACTAAAACATTAAACTTTGCAATCGACAAAACAGCGAAATAATTAACTTTTTAGAGTAAAATAGGTTTCGTCTCGAACAATTGTGTCTGTTTTAAGTTTCACAATGGGCTCTTCTTCCATTCCGTCTCCAAAATATATATTAAACCGTTTCTCCTACTGACGTATTTTAACGTCTCTTTAAAAGTCGGTGTTTTTTAAAACATTGTGATAAAATGACAATTGTTCCATAGGAGCAATTACTCTATTTAACACATTGCTTTTAAAAGTCTACACTTCTAAGACTTTTCCTTTTGTCTAGATATGCTCTTTTTTAATAGATGTATTCAATGAGGTTGGATAGAAAAGAGCCTATGAGGTAATTGGTCTAAAAATAGATTATAATGTAATGAGTTCAAAATAGTTTATGAGGTAATGGGTCTAAAAATAGTATATGAAATTATGAGTCTAAAATAGTTTATGGGGTAATGGGTCTAAAATAGTATATGAGGTAATGGGTCTAAAATAGTTTATAAGGTAATGAGTCTAAAATAGTATATGAGGTAATGGGTCTAAAATAGTATATGAGGTAAATAGTTTAAAATAGAATATGAGGTAAATAGTTTAAAATAGAATATGAGGTAAATAGTTTAAAATAGTATATGAGGTAATGAGTCTAAAATAGTATATGAGGTAATGGGTCTAAAATAGCATGTGATGGAATGGGTTAAATGAGTGCAGACTATACATGTATGTTTATTTATCTCACAGATATACAGTAAAACCTCTCTTAACCGGCCGTTAAATTCAGTATGAATATCGGTCTTGGAGACAGGTGGCAGCTTAATGCAGGATGAAAGTCATGCAGAAAGCTCCTAGAGGAGCTTTCTGCATGACTTTCACCCTGCATTAAGCAGCCACCTGCCTAAAAGTATCTAAATTCTTATCTAGTAGAATTCCGGTTAAGAGAGGTTATACTGTACAAACAGTGTAGACCCAGATCAGAGTGCTCCACGAGAAACCGTTCAGAATCTTTCTGGTAAGGCTTTACCCTGTTATCTGAACAAGTTGTCGAAGTTGATTCTAATGATTTATATTAGAAAATACAGTAAAACCTCTCTTAACCGTACGTTAAATTTAGTATAAATATCGGTATTGGAGACAGGTGACAGCTTAATGCAGGGTGAAGTCATGCAGAAAGCTCCTAGATGAGCTTCCTGCATGGCTTTCACCCTGAATTAAGCAGTCACCTGCCTAAAATATCTAAATTCTTCTCTACTAGAATTCCGGTTAAGAGAGGTTTTACTGTAGATTTGTGTGTTTGCTGTGCCCCTCTCAACATCAATTAGATGGGTATTGTCCTGTTTTATTAACCTGTCAAAAATTAAATAATTATACGCTTGCTTAACACGCCATAAATAGCTTCGGTTGATATCGATTGTTTCCGCTAATAAAAACTGTCCTTCTTGGCTTATTCGAGTACTTGTACACGTATTGTGAATTTCGTGAAAAACGTTTATAAACATAGGTTTACCCAAGCTAAATAATTATATCCTTTCAGTGACGTAGGAATATTCACATTTTGACAGGTCAATAAAACAGGACAATAACATGATGTTTTGCGCATGCGTGGCGGGACATGTATACATTTTTAAAGTCAACAAAGAAAGTTCAAAAACAGCGATTGTAAACATCTTTTAAAAGATATCTTTTGATACACATACTTTTTAAATACTCCGGAAGACTTTTTCAGTCATTGGATACGCAAACTAGAAGGAATTCTGTGTTTTTAAAACTTTTTCTAAAACTCCGGGTTACCAGAAGCTTGATCAGAATCAAGGTACGCCTGAACGACACGGAGGTAAACAACAATCATGACTGATCATATGTGCACTAAGGCTACAGAAGCAAGAAGGATGTACCATAAAACAAACTCTTGGTAATAGAAATTTCCCCCATACATTACAAACAGAACCAGTTACCAAACATATCGGATTAAACGAAAATATCAACTTGTACATGACGCCAGAACCGATATCTACAGCAAACATTATATATTACCACTGCACTAGACTTAGATCCTCATTACGGTATATGAAATCCAACAGCATGTATAAAATAACAACATTACTTCTATCTGGAGATATATCAATAAACCCCGGTCCAGTAAAAAACCCATGTAAATTATGTACAAAGCCAGCAGCTAATACCCACCGAGCTGTCCGTTGTGAAGTATGTGAGAAGCCGGTGCATATTAAGTGTGCAGATATTACACCATCTCAGTATAGAACACTGAGCCAGTCTATCGAACCATGGTACTGCAAACAGTGTAAACCGAAAGAAAGAGACGATCAACAAATCGCGAAATCAACTCAACACGGAAACCAATCAACACTAAATACGAGTAACCCTGCGAAAGAGATACCAACGAAAGGGAGGCAACCTGTACTATAACAATGAGAAAGGTAAACGACAGTTTTGCCCCTTCGTCTGACGAGGAGGAAGACTGGAGTGATCTTCCCTCAGAAATCCAAGATGGCAGCCCCCTTTACACAAAAACATCTGACACTCTCTCTGATAATTCAAATGAGTTTGAGTTATTTAACAAGGTAATAAACCTGAGGAATATTAACAGAAAGAGGCCTATTATTGGGCACATAAACATAAATAGTGTTAGGTATAAATTTCAGGAAATAAGAGAACTGTTTGACGATAAATTAGTTGACATGTTCTGTATCTCGGAAACGAAAACAGACGAGACATTTAATAGTAATCTTTTTTCTGTAGAGGGATACCAACTACACAGGAAAGACCGCAATGCCCATGGAGGAGGAGGACTAATGACACTAACAAGATCAGATTTGCCTATGGAAAGGCGATTAGACTTAGAAACACCAAACTTAGAATCACTTTGTTTTGAATTCGATCTAGAAAAAAGAAAATGGGGCATATTATTTGTATACAGACCCCCATCACAGTCTGATAAAAAATTTGAAAACGAATTGACAAAGTGTTTAGATAAGATTCTTATGAAATTCGACCATATTATTATTAGTTGGCAATCCGATGTGCAAAAAGTCGCTTATTTTTCGAGGTCCATGGCATTTTTTAGTAGAAATGTTTGAATACCAAAATTGTGTTGCCAGATACTAATCATTTATGGTTTTGGCCCATGCCACTGCCAAAACCCTCTTTGAAGGTCAGAAACTAGGTCAAAGGTCAAATGAGTGCAAAAATGTAATAAAATCTCTATATAGTATAACATAGCCGTAATTTTGACAATTTCAATACTTTTTTTGCATTTAATTTCTTAGCAATGTCTCCACAGTAAGTATAGAACTATTTATGGCGCATTTCAGAAAGTTTTGAGTGACCTGTGATGATTGCAAGTTCGGAAAATATCGTTTTAAATACATGTACGGTACATTATCATACAATATAAACTTTGATGCAAATCTGTGCAAGTTATAGTACCTCTTCACGCAGATATATCATTTAGAGATGATAATGAAACGCCAGAAGATTAGTCTCTTATTGCAATAATCTCAGTGTAATATTGGTATGTTTTATTATACACTATGTCTAATATTAGCTGTTTGTATCATTAGCGATTGAAACACCATAGCTCCTGGTGAGTATGGCGATGTTTTTACATAATGAATTTAAATATTCTACCTACACCAGCAGTACCCATGACAAAACCCTTTCTACATTTGTGGGGACATGAATATCCCGGATATTGATTGGCCATTTTAACAGTTACTGGCCATAGGTACCCACTCTAACTCAGCAATGAACTCATAGGCATATTCAGTGCCGCTAGCTATGAGTAACCTTCCCTATCCGTGATGACAACAATCTATATGTTATTGCCACAAGCAATCACTAGTTATCCGATATACCTCAATACCTGGAATAAGTGAGTATGTCAGAGTTCTGACAAACATATATTTCCTTCACCAAAGAAGCCTACCCCACATCTTGTCCACACTTCGAAAGAGGCTAATACATGTTCTATGGCCATCAAAATGGCTGAGTTTGCAGCACACTTGGAAAATCAGTCCCTTTTCGAATCTGTACACTATGTGATATATTCAGTGGTCCCTTCTGAGTTGACATCCACCAGGTTCAGCCAGCCATGATGCAACTCAATCACCCGCCGTTTCTCACGAAAGAAGAAATGTGCCTACAAATAGTGCTGAGGACCAAGGGGCTACAGACAACTTGCATAGAAGTGCAAGGAAGCTCAAGCTCATGATGAGTATGTGATTGACTTTAGTGACAGATACCAGCTGTAAGAAGCTTTACACTTTTGTTAGGAGCAAGGCAAGAAATGTGACAGTTCGGGAATAGCACAACTGAAAAATGGTGCCATAAACAATGTTGATACATAAATCAAAGTTAAAATACTGAACCAGTAATTTTCTGTCTTTACACATGAGGTCCTATCTCTCATTTGTGTCGTTTGAGAGTATCCTTATTCGAATGCCCTTCCTATTCATGTCTGCAAGTTTCTTAATGACCTTAATCTCCACAAAGCTACCTGTCAAGACACCATCTTATCAAGGTTCTTGAAAGAGATGGCACATTCACTGGCTCCTGCTCTTGTTCTGATCTTCCAGGCCTTACGACCTTTCGTGTTAATCATATATACAAGACAATGGTCAAGAATAACCCCTTCAAACTATTGGCATGTGTCCCTAAATTATGTCACATGTAAGATTCTAGAATACATCATACACAGTAACCTGGTTTTACCATTACATCATCAACCCATACCTGCATTGACTCCAGAAGCAGCGCGTCTGTGAGACACATCTAATCAATTGACATGCTCAATGACCTTAGGTCAGGTCTGGACCAATCCTATCAGATTGACGCAAATGTTTTACAAAGTGTCTTATAGATACCTTCTTCTTAAGCTCCAACACTATGATGTGTAATGCAAAATGCTTGATTGTATCCAACAGCCAACAAATCACGCTGGAGGGTGTTTCCGCTGAGTCAGTACCGATAGCATCAAGTGTTTATCAATGTGCTGTTCTCAGTCCAAAATTTTTTCCCTTGAATACAATGATGACTACACTCTTCATGTCGACTCTTTGCTGATGCCTCAATTTTGTGCCGAGTCAATAGAAGATGCAGACGTCTTCCAGAATGACTTAGAAATGACGTAGAAAAGGGAAGAGACTGGGTTCAATGCAGAGAAGTGCTAGGTCCTGCTTATCACCAACAACATAGAGACTAGTTATACTGTCCATAGCATGAAACGGAAGACTACAAAGAGAGCAAAATAACTGGGACATAACTGTCTTTGAAATCATCTTGAACATCCCGAGTCGATATGGTCATAAAGGAGACAAATTGATCCACATCCGTTCTAAACAGGAACCTTGGAGCTTCCCAAAAGTCAACCAAGGAGGCATGTTACAAACTCCTGATCAGTCTGCAGGTTGAGTGCACATCTTTTGTTTTGGATCAACACACCAAGGCCATGACAACGCATGTGGAGATGATCCAACGTAGAGCTACCATATTTGTAATTTTGCATTATTGCAAAACAAGTGCTCAGCATTGGTGCCATGTTCAACACGATTTGCTCAAACAGAGCAGAAATAAGTAAAGGCTGTGATGTTCTATAGGTTTGTAAATGATTTTGTTGCAGCTGACGCCCCACCTTCTGACTCCCTTACGGTGCACCTACAAGATGTCATTCCTTATGATTCGTTCCAAGGGTTTGCAGGACCATTTTCCTGAGGGAATATTTCTTCCACTCTGCTGTCAACATCATCTGGAATAAGCTACCATAACATCAAGTGATAGCTCCCAACTGTCCAGGTTAAGATTTTAGATGTCATGTACTCTTCTTATGTTTGCAATGTTTTAACCTGTTATTTTAACTTGCACGTTGGACCCTCCCTCACCTATGTGCATATCACAATGGTGCGAGTATGCCTGCTTTAAAGCGGCAAAGCATGACAAAATAAGAAGCAGAAGACAGACTTGATGTAGTATACTAGTATTGCAGTACTCAACAGATACGCTTGAATATCGTCATTCAAGACAAGTGCAGACATGAATTGTCCCATCTGCCATCAAATCATGACGAGGTGGATACATGGCTTGGATGCTTGGGGCCAATGCTGGATAGTTGTCAAATGCCAAGATTTTGATGTACTGCTTGTACTGATACATGTATACCAACTTGGACCTTTAGTCACTGAAGTCTGAATAATGGCTGGGAAAAACAAAATTGTATTTTCCGCAAGTTATCTCAAGATGTCTGCCGGAACATGCCAGGGTATCATGAAATAACTCGATGTAACATAACCCTTGCTTTCACTAGAATCGGACAGAAGACCTGTTGGAAGAAATATTTTACATGTCCGATCTGCTTTCAGATATTTTAAGAGGTGCACGGTCAGACAAGGCACAAACGTTTGATGTTTGATGTATGGTGTCTGAACGGAGAACCCATAGATGATACAAGACTTTCACAATATTGTTAAGGTAGAGAAAACACTTGAACTGGTTCCACCAACAAAGGATGTACTAGAACTGAAACTTTCAAGAGTAAACTGTTAAGCTGCTATATGGATCTGAGCTAATGGATACAGACATTAATGTTATTGATACTAACACATATCACGATGGTGTTGAACCTTTATAAGTGGTTTGGAAATGTACCAACTGCACTTGATGCTTGCATTGAACAAGTTATGGGTGCAAAACCAGGTGCAAATCTATTCGCTGTAAATGCTTCAAAGTAGTTTCAAAACACACTAACATGTGTTTGCGATGGTGTTAATTGTACCAACCAAGAAAATATCCATAAAAATATAGTGAATTAATTAGTGACTTTAAACAGAACTGAACATTTTGTTAAGGTGTTCATTTACCCCACCCACTTTACTTTAAGAAGTATGTGTGCATAATATATAGCTGGTATGACTGCATACAGTATTTTTCAGTAGCAGTCTGTCTAACCTTTATGTTAACGTAATTTATATTTGTTAAATAGAAATAATGATGAAGACGTGACATGTATCATCGTTATATGTTGGTTTTAATGATTTTTACTGGTTTTTTGATGTTCTCATTATTATTCATGAATATTCAAACAATATATTTTACAAAACGTTAGTACAAATTAAAAGCCGATGTTTAACCTTCATTTTGATACCATGTTTGTTATTTTACACCTAAAATTGATAAAGATATATTAATTTCTCAAATAACGTATATAAAATATGCACTTAGTTGACCTTTGACCTAATTAAGAGAAAGAAGGGCAAATTTTCAGGTGGCATGGCCAATTTCTGATTACTCAGACATCAAACATTATATATCCTTTGCGATGGTGTTAATTGTACCAACCAAGAAAATATCCATAAAAATATAGTGAATTAATTAGTTACTTTAAACAGAACTGAATGTTTTGTTTAGGTGTTTATTTACCCCGCCCACTTTACTTTAAGAAGTATGTGTGCATAATACATGTATATAGCTGGTATTACTGTATACAGTTTATTTTCAGTAGTAGTCTGTCTAACCGTTATTTTAACGTAATTTATTTTTGTTAAATAGCAATAATGACGAAGACATGACATCATGTATCATCGTTATATGTTCGTTTTAATGATTTTTTACTGTTTTTTTGATGTTCTCATTAATATTCATGAATATTCAAATAATATATTTTACACAAAGTAAGTGCAAATTAAAGGCCAATGTTTAACCTTCATTTTGGTACCATGTTTGTTATTTTACACCTAAAATTGGTAAAGATATAATGATTTCTCAAATAACGTATATAAAATATGCACTTAGTTGACCTTTGACCCAATTAAAAGAAACAAGGGCAAATTTTCAGGTGGCATGGGGCAGTTTCTGATTACTCAGACATCAAACATTACATATCCAGTGCATGCCAAATTCTACTATTTAATGCCATGGCTCGACACATTTTCCTCAGTTGGATGCCCAACTATATTGCGGGTGATCTAAACTATGATCTGACTAGACCAGAAAAATCCAGAACCATTCTTAATGTAATGGATTCTTTTGGTCTAGTTAATCTTATAAAAGAACCAAAATGTTTTAACAACCGTAACAACCATACACATATAGATGTAATTTTAACAAACTGTCCTACACTATTTTGTAACTCATCGGTTTTTAACTGTAGCATAAGTGATTGTCATATTATGATCTTCAAAAGTTTAAAAGAACAGGTAAATAATATAAGAAGAAAACCTGTTTCATTCAGAAGTTATAAAAACTTTAATGAATTGAATTTTAACTCAGAATTAGAAACTGTACCTTCTCATATAGCACATATGTTTGATGACGTAGATGACATATATTGGGCACATGAAAGGCTTTTTATTGAAATTTTAGATGAACATGCACCTATCAAACAGAAAAGACCCAGAAAAAACCCACCACCTTATATGAACTCAGAATACAGAAAAATAATTTACAAAACCAGACAAGCGCACAACAAATATATGAAATTCAAAACAAGCAGAAACTGGGAAAACTTTAGAAAACTAAGACATACTAAAACCAAAGTAAGACCAGAATGAATAAAAACTTATTTCCTATAAAGATGTGGTGGTGGCCCGAAGTCGAAAGACTTCTGGCCAACTATTAAACCCTTCTTATCACAACCCTTCTTATCTTCTCTGCAAAATAACTCAAATGAAATAATACTTAAGGAAAATGACACCCTGATCTCTGAACAAGTTAAGGTCCGTGAACTTTTAAATGAATTTCATGTAAACATTGCAAAAAATATAGACATTAACTCTAACTCGAAAGTAGATTCTACCCACCCAAGTATAATGAAAATAGAACAGAAACATCAAAATAAAAGTGAAGTAAAATTTAGTTTTAGACATGTCTCACCAGAAAATGTATGCAAATTACTTAGAAACATAAACACTAAAAAGGCTACAGGCATTGGCAACATACCTCAGAAAATCCTAAAATGTTCAGCTGAGACCATATCCAGGTCTTTGGCAAACAAAGCAAACAAAATGATAGACACAGGAATATTCCCAGATAATCTAAAAAAAGCTCAAGTTATTCCTCTGTTAAAAAGATGACCCCTTTACCATGAAACATTATAGACCTGTCAGTATACTAACATCAACTTCTAAAATATTTGAAAAGATTATTAATGAACAACTTAGTACATACTTTGAGGACATATTCCACAATTACTTGTCAGCATTTAGACCCAAATATGGCTGTCAGACAACCCTGATGCGCCTGGCTGAGGACTGGAAAAGTGCACTAGACAATAAGGAGCATGTGGCAGCAATTCTTATGGACATTTCAAAGGCCTTTGATTGTCTGCCACATGACCTCATAGTCCTCAAGCTCGGTGCATACGGGTTGTCTGAAAATGCTTGCTTGTGGATAAATTGTTTTACTTCTAATTTACCTGTCGCACTTTTGTGCCTTCTTTTGACTGTCAGACTCTTAGTTATACTCTTTTTAAGGCAGTTTTTAGGCTTATGTCACGATCAGCAACTTTCACACAGGTTTTAGTTTTAAAAACAGGTAATCTGCAGATTGGCACCTGATAAGGGGCCAAAAAGCCTGGCCCCTTGACAGGATCTATGAACCCAGAGTAAATAAATTTGCATGCGCAGACAGTCATATATCCAAATTGTGCACCATTTTATTAGATACCTGATCTGGATCTATGCTGTCTGCACATGACCCCATTTTTACTTTTTATTATTGTTCCTATTATGCATGCATTAACATGTATACAGGTAGATGTGATATACACTGCATGCTGTATTAGATGTATATAAAAATGCATTTTGTAGAATTTTTACCATTTTAAACTTGATAATGTATTTTTTTACAGGCTGTTAGTTAATTTTATTGTTAAGAAAATTATGTTATTATGTCGGTAAATAGCTTTTAGCTAATGTTAAATATGTTGTGAAAACAACCCGACTATAAATAAAGTTTCTTGTATCTTGTAACAAAGGTGACTTTGAACGCGTTATCGTAAATAATGAGGGGATACAGAAGGTGACTTTGAACGCGTTATCGTAAATAATGAGGGGATACAGAAGGTGACTTTGAACGCGTTATCGTAAATAATGAGGGGATACAGAAGGTGACTTTGAACGCGTTTATCGTAAATAATGAGGGGATACAGAAGGTGACTTTGGACGCGTTTATCGTAAATAATGAGGGAATACAGAAGAACCTGTCCTAAGCTGCCGTTTATCTATTGAACATAGGAGACTTAAAAAGACGAATTTAATAAATTCAATAATCATGAACACGAATTGAAAATTCTGTTGATAACATAACAAACACACGTGATTTTGCAGCAAACGTTTCAGCAGTTGCGTGAATTGTAAACATTCCTTGCATATAGAAATGACCAATGAAATGTGTTATTAGGTTCGCTAAGTGACTGCCCCATGATCTAATTTAGATTTCTCTGATATTCAATTTAACTGTGCTAGTTTATGATAAAAAAACTACAGAAACACGTCAAAATAAATTTTGAGTTACAGTTTCAACATACGAAACGTCACATTATGACGTCACTGAACACAACACCTGTGTTTGTGTAAAGTTGACCATTTGCTCAACATTTAAATGAAGACCCACATACAGTTCGCCTACTCGTCACTGTTACTGTCAATGGAATTCAAAATGTGCCTTCGTTTTAGTAGATTAAGCCCTTCATTAGTGTTGTATACACATGGACATGGAAATTCCCATCGTGTGAAACGAATCTCGATTTCACTTTAGTGAAAACGTTTATTGAAATGGACAGAAGATTCGATACGAACTAGATCTACTGCATAAAACTGTGTTGGAACAGAAGGACGCTAAACGCGATCAGCTGTTTTCGTATAATACCAAAAACAGCTGATCGATTTACTATAACTTGTTTGAAATATGTTTGTGCTGTGCTGGATTCATATGAATGTAGCTGTTGATTGACGAGATAAAGATCATGCGTTGAAGGAAATTATAATATTTTTGTGGCGGCAATGTAGAATGCATTATGGATGGTTTGGGTCAGAGTCTAGCTGGTAGGTTTACTGGACACTGGACAGGGGTCATGATTTGTATTACTTTATCAAAGTTAAGGCGCACGTACCAACAATCCTTTGCCGTCTATTGTGACTCAATCGTTGACAGATAGGTCACCGGTGTGTTTGTTGAATACAGTTAGGTCGTTCGAATGTTATTCACTAGTGAATATATGCCCTTGAGTATCAAATTATATAATTATGATAGCGTTACGTTACGCTTGAGCCACGAGTTATGTTATAGATATACTTGTATAATATTTGTAGGCTGTAATAAAATTGCAGACCGCCATATTTACAGACACCGTATTTGCAGACGGTAATATTTACAGAACCTGTATGATATGCAGACGGCCATGCCTGCAATATTTGCTGACGGTCATGCTTGCAATATTTGCTGACGGTCATGCTTGCAATATTTGCAGACCCTACATTTACAGATGGCCATTATTGCAATATTTACAGACGATAATTATACTTGTAGGCGTCATGTGTGCAGACGGCATGCATACTTGCAATATTTGCAGACGGTCATTTTTGCAGACGTTGTATTTGAAATATGTGTAGACAGACATGCACTATTTACAAACGCCATATTCACAGAAGGCCATACCTGAAATATTCGCAAACGGTCATATTTGAAGACGCAAGATTAGCTGTAAATTATAGTCTTACATTTATAATCTAATATAAAGTGATAATAAGAATACTCTCACATGTTGGTCGTAAATACAATAGAAACCCTCTAATGCGTCCGCTTAATGAATTAACATGGATGTCTCTATAAGCAGATGGTTGCTTAATGCAGGAGAAAAGTAATGCAGAAAGCTCCTCTATATTCATTATTGGTCATCTAAGAGACATAAATGTATATTCATTTATTGGCTGTCTACAAGAAACAATTGTATATTCATTTATCGGTCGTTTAATAGACACCCATATATATTCATTTAGTGATCGTCTAACAGGCAGCAATGTATATTCATTTATTGAAGACATCAGTGTGTATTCATTTTGTGGTCGTTTAACAGGCACAAGTGTATATCCATTTATTAGGCGTTTAACAAGCACCCATCAATTTAGATTTACAGTTGAACTTCGATATATCGAACTCGGATAACTCGAACTACGGGATAACTCGAACTGAAAGTTCGGTCCTTCCAAAATCTTACAATACAGAAAACACATTTCACAGCTGTATATATATTCGGCGTCTCATCTCAATCTGAAAGTTTTGCAAAGGTAAACATAGCATGGAACACAGCAGATTCTGTCCTAAGTGGCCACTTTATTTATTGAACATAGGTTGTTATCTAGGTCTACCTTGTTTACCAAGCCTGAAAAGGTGTTTACACTAGAATCGTGTCGTAAGCTCTCATTTATCTATTGAAGATAGGTTTCGTAGAAGACAGGTACAATGTAGTTGCTTAATTCAGGGCAAATTAATACAGAAAGCTCCTATAGAAGCTTTCTGTATTACTTTCGACCTGTATTAAGCTACCACCTGCTTTAAAGACCCATAACTAGACCTAGACTGATGGCCACTTAAGACAGTTTTACTGTGGGTCAAATATACTTACGTTTGTACGTGAGATAGACAATAACGGTTACCAACAATGCTGCAAAAGTCAAAACAAGAAATACATGTAAAATCATTTTCATTCAATCAATTTAGTTTACACACATTGAAAATTTTAAATTATGAAAATTCAACAAATAAATATTTATGACGTCAGTATTCCTTACATGAATATTGAACAGGTAAAGCGTTAAAGGTATTAAAAATATGTAAAAAGCATGTTACGTGATGTTGGATTTGTTCAAATATTTTATGATGGTTATATTGAAAAATGACCCTGTGAATCGCATGGGTTGATGAAAATGTTTGTTCGAACAGCATACAAACGAACGGTTAATGTTAGCTTTTTGGGGGTGGGGTAGGGGTTAACCTTTAGTCTGCTATGGGCGGATGAGTGAATACCTATGCAAACAGTTTGGATCCAGATGAGACGCCGAGTAACTCGGCGTTTCATCAAGATCCAAACTGTTTGACACCCTGATTGCAATATGGTTGAAACATTGGTTATAACTTGATTTTCGAAAATGTAGTAGGTGAAAAATTCTATAAAGATAATTTACTCAGCAGGCTAAAGGTTAAAACGCGTTGCCGGTAGATACTACTTTTTTTTAACTACAGTGCTCCCTCCCTAAAACGACACCCTTTGGGATACGAAGATTGTATATGTTGTTGAGAGGGAGTTGTTATAGGGAGGGAAAATTAAACACAATTAGCCTGTTTGCAGATCCCCAGATAAGGTTATTTCGAGAACTAAAACCGTTATGCCTCTATCAAACCCTATGTTGTGACCACTCTTTAGAATCGTCACAAAGTGACGATTCTAAAGAGTGGTCACAACATAGGGTTTGATGGAGGCATAAAGAAAATACGATGGAAAAAAGTTGTTTCTGGAGCCTTGTTGTTTCGGAAACAGTGACATGCGTTGTTGTAAGGAGGGAATCGTTATTGGGAGGGTCGTTGTAGGGAGGGAGCATTGTATTACACTATGGATACATGAACTGCATGACCAGGGTCTGCTTATAAAACACAGCAAACACTCGATACTACGAAATTTTAGTAATGAAGAATGTCTCTTTATAGGCAAGTGGCTGCTTAATGCAATGCGAAAGCTATGCAAAAAGCTCCGAGATGAGCTTTCTGATTTTTACCTTGCATTAAGCTGACGCCTGTGTTAAAGATCAATAATGGTACGTATTTGAGTGTTCGTAGTATAGAGTTTTTACTGTAATATAAATCTATGTGAGCGTGCAGTTTTCTGCCAGTATGAAACATACCTTATCCATATATTACCACAAAAAAATCAGATAATTAATATCCATGATGTCATTATTGCTTACATAAATTTTATAAATGTGCATGAAGTACAGTTTGCAAGCAAACCGTTCGGCCCCTTGTCAGATATTCAGTGATGACTCGAATGATTTGCAATCAGCTTAAGATGTTTTAACGATTTACCCCATAAATATGCCTTTTAACGCCTTTACGAACAGAGTAAACCCAGCTCAGACGGCTCCTACAAGAGTCGTCTAAATAGTGTCTGCTCTGTTTGATTATGAAATAATAAAAATATGATACAGTAAAACCCCTCTAAACCGGAATTCTAATAGAGAATAATTTGGATACTTTTAGCCAGGTGGCTGCTTAATGCAGCGTGAAAGTCATGCAGAAAGCTCCTAGAGGAGCTTTCTGCATGACTTTCACCCTGCATTAAGCTACCACCTGTCTCCAAAACCGATATTTATACTAAATTTAACGTCCGGTTTAGAGGGGTTTTACTGGACTACAGTTTCTGTCATGGCCAAACAGTTCTTTGTCCATGTGCTATTATAACAATTATACTAATTAATATTCATATTGTTATTATTTCTTTCATGAATATTCATAGAGTAAATGGATAAATTCTATCATCAGGCTGATAAAATCCCACAATCCATAGATGCGCAGATACATGTACATGTACCTATGCAAGAGCCGTCTGAGCATGGCTTGTTCTGTTTTAACTTTGAAATACATGTATAGATCTGAGTCTATATGGTGTGACATGACCAACGGTTTATTTGTTTATATATCATTATATGAAGGCTAGTTAATGTTCGTGCTGTCAATATTGCTAAAATGAATATGCATGGGGTAATTAGCTTAAGTATCCAAACAGTAGAGTGTAGCAGAATGATCATTTACTGACTGAAGTGGTTTTTATTCTTTCACATTTTCTCCAATGTGTTTGACACTCGGCCAGTAGTTTCTCCAACGCTTGAGCGAACCGAGCACCAGTTTCACGAACATTCTTACGTTATTACTTAGCTAAGTCTGTTATTAAAAATTACACAAATGCATAACTTTTTCATAAATTAGTGTTTATTTTGACACAAAGGGGTAAGATGTTTGCTCCGTTATCAAAATTAATATAAATATTGTATTTGATACTAACTGAAGGTGATCTAAATCAAAAAACAAAATTTAAGAATTTGTAACAAACTTAAGAATTTTATCAAATTCATTTTGGGTTTAGTTAAATATTTCATACAAAAACCGTAATTTTCTATTTAAAATATAACTGAATGTCTCTAAGGACTGTGTTTAGATAAAATCATTTCACTTATCTTCTCTATATGCAAATGGAATACCCTTAATAAGTTAAGCCTGCTATTAAGTACTTACTTAAGAATGTTCGTGAAACTGGGACCGGAAGTCAGTAAAGCGTTCAGCAGACCTTATTTTTCAGCATGGTTAATCATTTCCCTCATATACAGTAGAACCAGTCTTTGATAAATAAATGAGCGCTATAACCCTTTCCCTGTTGTATATTCATGTAAAAAAATATGACGTCATGAATATTAATAAAATTATTTTTATAATGGTATATGAACACATGACATTTTGGCTCAGACAGAAGCTGTAGAATCAGATCTATATTACATCATAAGCAAAGAGAGCTGACCCTGATCAGACGGCTTCTATAAGAGCCGTCTGATCTGGGTCTACTCGGTTTGCAGATGCGTCAAAATGCGCTTACATAAGGGAAAATATTAACCCTTCGCTTGCTATTCACGTCAATATACCTACCTGTAAATAGTGAAGACCCTGATGAGACAGCTCCTGCAGGAGCTGTCTCATCAGGGTCTGCACTATTTACAAGTTGATTGTGCAACCAGTGCACTCCACAGCAGTGATTGCACAGCGAAATACTTGTAGACAGTGAAGATATAATTCTACAACAGGGCATGGGTAAAGAAGGAGAAATGTATTTTAAAAATTAGCAAGAGAAGGGTTAAGACTGGTTCTACTGCAAACGTAGTATTACCTCTTTGCAAATAAAGTAGACCCATATAAGACGGCTCATACAGGGGCCGGTTTATCTGGGTCTGCCCAGTTTGCTATCGATTCCAGTTTCCGCCAGGGTAAACCTTTCTGTGTTCAAATACGCTATTCTAAACTTCCTGCTGACTGATATTCTTTATGTCATTATTTGTTACATATATATATATTCACTAGGGATAGGCTTAACTGAAACTGAGATAGTGTGGGTCTTCCTACACCTATAAGTAACCCTTCGCTTGCTGAATTTTAAAATACATTTCTCCTTCTTTACCCATGCCCTGTTGTATAATTACATATATCTTCACTGTGTACAAGTATTTCGCTCTGCAATCACTGCTGTGGAGTGCACTGGTTGCAAATCAACTTGTAAATAGTGCAGACCCTGATGAGACAGCTCCTGCAGGAGCTGTCTCATCTGGGTCTTCACTATTTACAGGTAGGTATATTGACGCGATTAGCAAGCGAAGGGTTATCTGGACATCTGAACGAGACTGAAATGCTGTTAAAACGAAGTTAAACCCAGTACAAACAAACATTTAAATTGCATTTTGGGGACCAGAAATACATATGAAGGGTTAAGCAAAAACCTTACCTTGCATTTTGGGGACACTCGATGAATATCGACAGGCGTTAACTAGTGGTTGGTCAAGCTGCAAATAGAGAGTAAAATGGTGTACGATAAAACCATCTCTATAACGGTCGCTGAAAGAGGTATAACCCTTTACCAGTTCATTATTCATGTAAGAAATAATGACATGACTATTTATTTGCTCAATTGTTATAATGTAATGTCTTCAAGGGATAGTTTTGCTTTGACAGAAAATGTAGATTTAGATACATAGCATGTCAAAAGCAAACAGAGCAGATCCTGATCAGATTACTACTATAGGAGCCGTCCGATCTGGGTCTACTATGTTTGTAAATGCATGAAAATGTGTTTGTATGAAGGAAATGGTGAACCCTTTACCAAATGAATGGTATGAAAACAATAATGATTTGATGAAGAGAGATTAGCTGAAGGTTTGCAATGATAGGATGTACAAGGGATTTGTTTATAAAGCCACAAACATAATCACATCGATATTATTTCATAAGCAAACACATCAGACACTGACCCCCTAAAGAGACGCCTGATTTGGGTTGGGGGCGTGAGCAGTGTTGCACTCTCAATTACTGCTCATGAACAGACTCAATAAAACCGAGTCTGCAATTTTCTCTTTTTGTGTTGCAATTTTTGCTTTCGGGGGATCACCTCCCTTCAGAATTTATAATCTTCACAACAGCAGGTGTTAAGTGCTTGTGTGGCGGCCGTAAAACGTCGCCCCGTACTTCATTCTCAGTGTTGTTATACCTTCTGATCCTTCGAGATCATGAATTTCAGTACTTCTTGTTCTGAAAATTGAATACCGCTTAAGCCGGTGCTAGGGGGCGTGAGCAGTGTTCCACTCTCAATTACTGCTCATGAACAGACTTAATAAAACCGAGTCTGCAATTTTCTCTTTTTGTGTTGCAATTTTTGCTTTCGGGGGATCACCTCCCTTCAGAATTTATAATCTTCACAAAAGCAGGTGTTAAGTACTTGTGTGGCGGCCGTAAAACGTCGCCCCGTACTTCATTCTCAGTGTTGTTATACCTTCTGATCCTTCGAGATCATGAATTTCAGTACTTCTTGTTCTGAAAATTGAATACCGCTTAAGCCGGTGCTAGGGGGCGTGAGCAGTGTTGCACTCTCAATTACTGCTCATGAACAGACTCAATAAAACCGAGTCTGCAATTTTCTCTTTTTGTGTTGCAATTTTTGCTTTCGGGGGATCACCTCCCTTCAGAATTTACTCTGTTTGCAAAGACGATAAAATGTCTAACCACGTGATAAAGAGCTTATTCTGGGAGTTTTCGTTGCATATTGAAGCTTAATGCAGATCGAAGTAGTAGTGAGAGTCCCCATAAGAGTTCAGCTACGTCCTTTACAATACGCCTATAGATACCTTCGCTTGCTCAATTTTAAAATACATTTATCCTTCTTTACACATGCCCTGTTGTATAATTACATATATCTTCACTGTGTACAAGTATTTCGCTGTGCAATGACTGTCATGGAGTGCACTGGTTGCACAATCAACTTGTAAATAGTGCAGACCCTGGTGAGACAGTTCCTGCAGGAGCTGTCTCATCTGGGTCTTCACTATTTACAGGTACGTTGACGTGAATAGTAAGCGAAGGGTTAACCTATTCCCTCATACTGACGCCTGTTGACACCTCTGTAAAAGTCATTTTGGGAAATCATTGGGATCAGTAGAAGTAAATACTATAACACACTGGTTTCAAAGCTAAACACTATTATTGTTTTTCTATTCTCTTTTAAATGTTCCTTTCCAATTTATGTATTCAGAGAGTTTGGATCTAAAATATTCTAATTGGAATTGGTTAATTCATTAACCCGTTATACCATATACAATATTATACTATTTTTTACGCCATTACAAACAGAGTAGACCCAGATCAGACAGCTACTGTACCATGTTTATGCCCAATTCTACCCTTTCTGCCATGGAACAAATTTTCTGAGTTCATATGCCGTTACAAAAATTGGTTACATTAATATTAATGATGTAAAGTTTCTCCAGTACGAGCCCTCAAAGGAAATCTAATTCAGGGTTTTTAAACAGATGGTAGCTTAATACGGGACAATAGCTGTGTAGAAAGTCCTAATATAAACGTGTTTTCTGCATTAGTTGCTTCCCTGCATTAAGCAAGCACCAGCTTTAAAAGACTCCTACATTAACCCATTTGCGCCCAGTGGATTCTTCAATGTTTATATATTGGATTAGTCCATTTTTTATCTAAGGGGTGTCTGGCCTAAATTTTCAATTTCGTATTGTTTTATATTGAAATTCCTATCAGCAAACAGTGTAGACTCTGATCAGACGCCGCATTATGCGGCGTCTAATCAGGGTCTACACTGTTTGCCTACGTCCCATATATGGGATCCTGGGAGCAAATTGGTTAATAAGTATGACGTTGCTTTATCGATATTCTACTGTACCAATATTCTGTTTAGTCGAAGTTAACCCTTTCGTTGCCAATGCCGGATCTATTACCTATGCAAACAGTTTGGATCCAGATCTCATCAGGATCCAAACTGTGTGTTACTGTTACTATGTTTTTGAAACAAAAATGAAGAAAATCAAAAGAATGAAAATTTGTAGCAGGCGACAAGGTTAGCAGACGACAGAGTTTGGCAGCGAAAGGGTTAATTTGGCTGGTCTTGATCTACAATGTATATCTTGTCATGACACTTTTCCATGATATAAGATATTCGCCTAATTAAGGATTTAACGTCCAAATTTAATTTTACCAGAAAACGATATTTTCAAAACAATACTATTTTTGAATAAATTGCTTCAGAAATTAGTGAATATTATGTTCCTTGCCTTTTTGGCAGTGAATTTTTTTGTTTTTGGCACAATTTTGATGACTAGAAAACCCTTATTATTAGCATTATTTGCATTTTTAGCCAACTTTCAGCTGAAAAAAAGTCAAAATATTGCAGAAGTCTGTACGTTGACCAATGTTTTTTCCTCATTTTTAAATCCAGCTATTGTAAAAGAATATACACACTGGAAATACTATTTTATTTCATTGTTAGATTTTGTAAATCTAAAACATATGCATATTTTTCATAACTTTTTTGTGCGAAAATTCAACTTTCCTGCCATTTTATTAAATTTTAAGGTACATGTATATAGATGCGATTGTTTTTTATCTAACTCTTTCGGCGCCAAATTTCTAATTGCTGTCTGCAGTCCAAGTTTGTTAAATCATTCAGTAAAATAAGGAAATGAGATAAATAAATGCACATTTCAAAGGAATAAAGCACATATATAGAAATAGAGATTGAGACAGGTAGTGAAGTCCCTGATCAGACGCCGTGACAAAGCCTGGTCCTGACCAAATGTCAAACAGCCTGGATCCTGATCCTGATTCTGATTCGTCGAGTTATTGTTTATCAACTATTTTATATTGTTTCTTCAACAAAAGTAAGGTAAATTCAAACAGGCAAATTGAAGGACATGCGACAAATTGTGCATACGACAATACAAAATATTGAAATATTAAGAACTTCTCTTTCATATTTGTTGCACTCAATCACTCTCTAACTCAAGAGTTCACTCTATGGTATAGATAGTACATATACTATTGTAATATCAATCATCGCGTAATGACCGCTCAAAATCAGTCCACTTACCCATTACCTCATAGGCTATTTTTAGATCCACCCACTTTGAATAAATTTACCAAAAAGGAGCATTAACTAAAGAAAAGGAAACTTTAGAACTTTGTAGTTTGAAACCATTGTGATAAATAGAGCCTTTGCTCCTATAGGAGCAAATGCTCTATTTATCACAATGATTTCATATTACAGAGGCGTAGAAAGGCGTATTTATGGAGGAAAGGGCTAACCTTTTCCATGTTCTGTGTTAATTACAAGTTTCAATACCTACTGAATATTCATAGTTATAATGAAATATGAAACAAAGAAACAAATTGTTCAAATTCCATTAGCAGAACAGACCCTGATCTGGGTCTACTCTGTTTTCAAATGCGCGGAAACACATTTATATGAAGGAATTACTTAACAGCCCTTTAACCCCTTTTCCTAATGAATATTCATATAAGAAGTAATGACGTAATAAATACTACTCAGCTGTATATGTATAATGATATATACACAAGGGACAACGGGCAATGAAAAACACTGAAGACTCAGATATATTTTGTTTCAAACACCATACAGAGCAGGTCCTGATCGAATAGCTGATACTGGAACTGTTTTATCTGGTGTTTCTCTGTTTGCAAATGCATAAATACACTAGAACCTGTCCTAAGCGACCATTCATGTGTTTAACATAAGAGTCTAAAATCGGGGCAAAAGTAATCACTATGGATTGCCGATGGTGCCTGTTAAACGTACATTAACAGTTTACGCAATGGTGACGCCTTCTGGCACATTTGCAGAGTGGACCCTTTCTACAATGAAGGAGTCTGATCAGCGCCTGCACATAGTCAAATAGCCCTTGTTTTTGATGCCTTTATAAAGAATCAACTAGTCAGTGAGTTATTATTTCAGACCTGGAATATTCATATAGCAAAATTTATGTTAAAGAAAATGTGGAGGTGAATGGAAATATCCATACCATCCAATGTTTAATACCTGGTGAATATTCATGACATATTTCCCCAAATGTGAATATCATTTTACCTTTGTTATGATACACATGAATACGTTGCTATGACAACAAATAGTATATAATCATTTAACCCTTTGCTTGCTGAATTTTAAAATACATTTCTCCTTCTTTACCCATGCCCTGTTGTATAATTACATATATCTTGACCGTGTACAAGTATTTCGCTGTGCAATCACTGCTGTGGAGTGCACTGGTTGTGCAATCAACATGTAAATAATGCAGACCCTGATGAGACAGCTCCTGCAGGAGCTGTCTCATCTGGGTCTTCACTATTTACAGGTAGGTATATTGACGTGAATAGCAAGCAAAGGGTTAACAGAACAGACCGTGATCAGACGGTTTCTCCTAAACAGAGCCTACCCCGCTTTTCGCCTAAAGGCATCTCTATCAGGTAAATGTTTAACACTTTCGGCGCCAAATTTCTAATTGTCGTCTGCAGTCCAATTTGATCAAATCATTCGGTAAAATAAGGAAATGATATCAATAAATGGAAATTTCAAAGGAATAAAGCACATATATAGAAATAGAACATATGAAAAGGCATTTATATGAGTCGAAGGGTTAGCCACTGTTAGACCATTCCACCTTGAATATTGAGCATTCACAGGTTGAAGTTCAGTTTCCACTGTGGCATGTTTCTTATACATAGTTGTTGCTGTTATCTTCAGACCCAGGATGAGAGAGACGAGTTGTATAAAAAGTTTGTCAAGGCAATTCATGAGGTACAGCAGAAGAGCAACTTCAAGAATCTGCTGTTAGAGAAGAAACTAGGAGCTTTGGCGGACACACTCGAGAAGAAGGAGGCTCAGCAGAACGAAGTCCTCTCTGCCTCCAACCTTGACCCCACTGCCCTTACTGTTGTCACTCGTAAACTTGAGGTATGGATTAGGTCAAAGGAGTTGTACATCTTGAGAGCCACAACAAATTTACAACTAACTGTATACAGTGGATGTATATTTGTTTGTTTTCTGTTAAAATTCTCTGCCCAAAGTCTTCTTTGGAAACATTTATCTTTGCTACTATCTTTATACATGTATATAGTATATTTTTTTCATTTGTTAATTGATTTAATTCTTACATGCTGAGCTAATAATTGTTTGCAAAAATTGTCCCTGTATGCATGATAAATGTTTCCAATGAAGAAAATATTCCAAAATAGGGAATTAATATACATGTAATACATAAATACTTGAACTGCTCTGATCTAATATTTCGACCACTAAGGGCCTTTTTCAAAGATTATCATGTCAAAATACACATCACATTTTTGTTACATGCATTCAGCCATAAAATCAAAGAGAATAATGTTGATCCAGCATCATGGTGACATTGGGTTGTTTTTTAAAATGTCATGACGTCATCAAAATGACGTCATCAAATGACGTCATGGGTGCAACGACGTCATGCATACATTAGCGCATTATCCTCTTTGATGTTACAGCCAAATGGTCTGTACGTTCTCAGCCTCCATATCCAATCAGTTTCATGGATCTGTCTTTCAGTTCTACATGCATGGAACATCCGTTTCAAAACTACAAATCTCAAACTTCTCAAAACAAACTTCTCCAGTGGCTGGCTGACTGCTACAGTTTAATACTGTTGCTCTTAATTAACCCTTTCCTCCATAAATATGCCTTTCTATGCCTCTGTAAAAGTCACTTTATTAAACCATTGTGATAAATAGAGCATTTGCTCCTATAGGAGCAAATCCTCTATTTATCACAATGGTTTCAAACTTCAAAATTCTAAAAGAAATCCTTTTCTCTAGTGTGGCGTAATGAACAACTTAGTCTCTATACATTTCTACATCTTTATTTCTTCGTACCGTGATTTATTCTTACATACATGACTATCTCTATCCAAGTCTCTTCTCTCATTCCTCCCTCTAGCTCCTCTCTCTCCCCTGTATATATATCCAATACCTATGTAATGTCTAGACATATATCTGACAGGTGTACTTTCTCATGTGTATTCTTGACATATTGATAAATATATATACATGTATACTCTACATGTATCCTACAGTCCATAACCATTTAACCTTTAGCCCGTAACATAAGTGTTATGTTACACACCTCTCTTCCTACAAAAAGGACTTTTAATAGAAAAGTACTTGTACGTAACACCATATTGACTTAATCATATAACACATAAATATTCTTTTTATTATTCTAACTTTAGTTTTTCTACACATAGTCTCTGCTATCACTTAATGTTCTTCTGAATGTACTTTTGAAAACAGTTCCCATGTCCTTAGTAGTAATTTTATAAGGTCAACACAATTAACCATTAAAATCTGTTTAGTCTTTCTTCTTGAACTGGCATGTCGTTATTACTCGTATATATTTGCGGCTGTTGATGTTCTTTCACACGTTTGGTATTCTGTACTTTGTCTTCTGAATATTGTCCAAGTGTAATAGCTTTGTAAACTCGATTACGTAATCGCTCATGTGTCTCCTCGACCTTTCTGCCTCTGATCAACTGTGTATTCCGTGATTTATGACCCCTGGTCATTGACATGGATATTCAAGTTCCCAATCTTTCAGGTAACTCAGGTATTTACACAGTTTATATAGGTATAATGTGTTTCTCCTTTGATTTGGCCTCCAGGTCTATTCGTCTGTCACCGTTTTTGGTGTTGCTAGTGGTGACCAAAAGTTTGTCTATGCATTTATTTGTCGTGCTTTTCTACAGTCGATGTTTTTCTATATCTTGACTACCGGTTGGTCTATGTTGATTTTCAGGCGATGTTTTTCGGCTTTGTCATTTCACCGGTAAACTCATAGAGATTTCGATCCGCTGTATGACATAAAACTAGATCAACACAGACTTTGTTATTAAGTTCTATATCAAATATGTTTAATACTTAAGTTGAATTTATATTTCGTAATCTATATAAAAAGTGTATTTCTCAACATTGAAGTTTGGCAACAAAAAGTGTATTTCTCAACATTGAAGTTTGGCAACCATTTTAATAAATATGTCATTTTAATTATTTTACTATTGGTTTTAATATTTTATTTTTCTGAGGTGAAACTATACAGTTCGCAACTTGAACTCCTTAAGCATACATCTTCTTTATATATATTTTCTTAGTTTGTAACTTGAACTCCTTAAGCATACATCTTTTTTTTATATATTTTCTTCACTAAACTATTTATTATTAAAGGGTTTGTTTGTAATACATTTTTTTTATATAGGTTTTACAATGTATTACAATTACCCCCCTATGTTAACATTATCTTACTTATTAAGATAATTCTTGTCATCTTTAAGTGAACTGTCGGCGTCCACTACAAATTTTTCATATAACCCTTTACCATACAATGTTTGTAATAGCAGTAACATAAAATATAGTCCGTCATTAAAATCTATTTACAACACTTTACTCAAATAGCGCTTTATCTTATTTACACGGTCATTATAAATTTCTCACTCATCACTGACTAAACCTCGACACATCTGTCGGGTCTATCTTACGTTAATTACGTAACATTGTAAAGAGTACCTTTTTAAAGGTATACGCCTAGTTTATACTCTTTTACAAACAACAAAAATACTGTACTCTGTTTTTACAAACAATGAAGTACTATTCTCTGTACACGTTTCAATCATAAGACATTTTCGATACCCTCTTGTCTTATTTGAAAGTATTTGAGATCTAATTAAGGATCAATACGTTACTGCAATTAAGTCTACCTGACTTAAACTCTTCCTACTGAACTGAAGTCTACCCTGTTTCCGTTCCTGCTTTTAATTTTCCATATCACTATAATTATTGGACAACAAGCTGCCGGATGCATTATTTGTATCGGACAAGTTTGCACTTACTGCCTGACTAGAGCTATTTTCGTAAGCTACGGACGTTTCTGTCATTTGAATAGGATCTAACATATTCGAGTTTTCCTCGGGCCCTGAGAAGCTCGTCTGTGTTAGAGATCCACTTGAAATGTAATTATTTCCAGCTTTTCTTAAACCTATGGCAAGATCTTTTAACGGAATATTATCTTCAGAAGACGAATTTGATCCTACATTTACTCTACTAATCGCAGTATAATACCGTAACAACAAACCAACACAAAAACCTACAATTTAACCAGTAATACCTTATTTACTTTATAACATATTAAATGCATATTGTCTCTACTTTTCTGCCATACTTATTTCAGTCGTAACCACATTCACCATGAGTTATTCACTCAAAAACGTATCTCTGGACTAAAAGCTACTCGCTGATCCACTATACGAACTTATTTCGAATTTCCAGGTTACCTGTATCTCACTAATTCCATTAAAACGCATTGCTACCCGCAATCATTGCTACTTGCAATATAAAAATAACGTCCCTGTTTAAGTATATTCACCTAGTTATTCACTGGTGTTAGACATAGCTCTTGCTACATATATCCTAACACATGGCTGAAGCACTTAAAAGGACAACAAAACATTCTCTCTAATCGCAGAATACCTAATCGCAGACTAATTTGGAAGCAACAAACAACAAAATAAACAACAGTGCATTATAATACGCACTAAATCTGTACAATCACCATTCCCATAGTTTCTTTGTGGTTTTCTTTTCTATTTTTCTCCTTTTTTTTTATTTTACGTATTTATTACAGTCCCCTGTATGCCCTATGATTTTAAACAGTCGGAATGTTTCCTTTTGTTTTGGTTTGAGAATTGTAGTTTTATTTAGTCTAATTATTTATGCTATACACCTGTCATCTTCCAGCGGACTATATTCATCCCTAATGCTAATGCAGTTAATATCAAACTAAATTCGACAGCTATTTGTGGCTAAAAAATCCCTTCCTAGAATACAATTTCTCTTTAGGTTATTGACAATTACAAACGTGTGGTCTAAAAATAGCTTGCTTACTTTAATTTTCAAATTATTATTATTTTTAACTCACTTTTCAACTATTGCCAACTTAAATCTTGATTACTCTGTAAACGTTTTTGTATGAATTCTGACACAATCCCTGTACTGGATCTTAAAGCAATTAAGTTTTTCTTTGTTTCTGAAATATTGTTAACCAACACAAATTTGTCTATATTTCTTATCCATGCTTCGAATTCTTTAGTTTTCCCATCAAAAGTGAAGTTAACATTTTGTGCTGATACATTTTCTAATTGATTTGCTAAATTTTCAAAAGTCTGAGTCAATCCAATTTCCGCCATTATTACAGATCAAAACAACACCACAAGCCACAAAGTGAAATGACTTACCCGTACTCCGACATTTTTCCGCGACGGATCCAGAATCCTGGTCATGGCACCATAAACGCCCGTGTGGCGTAATGAACAACTTAGTCTCTATACATTTCTACATCTTTATTTCTTCGTACCGTGATTTATTCTTACATACATGACTATCTCTATCCAAGTCTCTTCTCTCATTCCTCCCTCTAGCTCCTCTCTCTCCCCTGTATATATATCCAATACCTATGTAATGTCTAGACATATATCTGACAGGTGTACTTTCTCATGTGTATTCTTGACATATTGATAAATATATATACATGTATACTCTACATGTATCCTACAGTCCATAACCATTTAACCTTTAGCCCGTAACATAAGTGTTATGTTACACTAGTTAATGCTCCTTTTCGGTAGATTTATTCAAAGTGGATGGATCTAAAATAGCCTATGGAGGAAAAGGTTAATGCTGCATGGTAAAGTAAATGTTAAATGACTTGAAAACATATCTGAGATGCTGCACTGTATAATCTCAATGTATGTTTATGTAAAAATAGCCATGATAAATTTAACCATTTACTCCATGAATATTCATGTAAGAAAGAATGACATTGTTATATATTTATTAGTCCTGTAACACCATCATGAATGTTAATTAGATTAACTGTTTGACCAGCACATGGAAACAGGAAGTTTTGGCCATGGCAGAAACTGCAGAATCAGATCTATATTATACCATAAGCAAACAGAGCAGACCCTGAACAGACGTCTCCTGTAAGAGCCGTCTGATCTGGGTCCACTCTGTTTGTAATGGTGTAGACAGGTGTAATTATGGAGTAAAGGGTTAAATTACTTCAACACATCATATCTATTTGCTGTTCTGTATAATCTCAATGTATCTTGTAAATATAGCCATGATCATATATTTTACCCTTTACTCCCATTGATATTCAGGCAAGGAATAATGATGTCATGGATATCAATTAACTGATTATTTTTATAATGGTACTATGAAACAAATATTTTTTTTATATTATGACAGAAACTATATCATTTATATTATACCATAATCAATCAAATCAGACCCTGATCAGATGCCTTCTGTAGGAGCCCTCTGATCTGGGTATATTCTGTTTGCAAAGCAGTAAATAGGCGAATTGATGGAGTAACAGGTTAATACGAGTGTTTGTTTCTTTCAGGATGTCCTTGATTCCAAGAACAGTGCAATCAAGGATCTGCAGTATGAGTTGGCCAGAGTTTGTAAGGTAAGAAAAAGGGCATTAGTCCTTTACCCCACATATATTCATATGTGAAATAATGATATCATGAATATTAAATAGATTAATTGCTATAATAACAAATGGACACATGGAATGGACTTTTGGCCATGATAGAAACTGTTTAATCATATCTATATTACATCATAAGCAAAAGGAGCAGACCTTGATCAGACGGCTCCTACAGGAGTCATCTGATCTAATTCTACTCTGTTTGCAAAGGCATATAAAAGCAAAGTTTTGCCATAAAGGGTTAATATTAAGGATGGTCATATTGCTTCAACATTTTCTTGAGCGAAGTTTATAATTAGATAAGTGTAGTGACATGCTGATATATTGGTTCTAAAATATTCATAAAATTGTCATTTTCTTTATTTAGAACTGTAACTGCATCCATATTTAGTTATTAACCCTTCCCCTCATACAAACTGTTTTTGACCCAGATCAGATAGCTCCTGTAGGAGAAGTTTGATCAGGATCTTTCTGCTCTGTTTGCTAATATGAAAATATGATAGATCTGGGTCCATGCTTATAAAGCTTTTAGTTGAGTCTGAGTTTCGTTCTCAGGCTTTTGATTGGTCAGATTTGAGTTCTCAAGCTTTTGATTGGTCAGATTTGAGCCAACGGCTCAAATCTGACCAATCAAAAGCTTGAGAACGATCTCAGACTCAACTAAAAGCTTTATAAGCATGGACCCTGACTGTACAAGTTCTTACAATGCCAATAAACCTGTGTATATGTGCTGTTATAAAGATTGAGCAAATAAATATTCACGGTGTGGCTGTATTTTTATAATGGTAGCTAACCAATGGAACTTTGGGCCATTTTGGTTACAATATAATAGGATCTATATTACTCCATAATCTAACAGAGCAGACCCTGGTCAGACAGCTCCTACAGGAACTGTCTTATCTTGGTATAATGTATGTGTTTGCAAAACGACCAAAAGGCATCTCTATGAGGGAAAGGGTTGACATACATACACATACATATGAACCACTTTGATATATTTTGACTAATGATATATTTTGAAGTCTTCATGGTTGTATTTTTATTTTGGAAGTTCAGCAAAATAATATACCCCGGGGGCCAGAAAGGGTTACCGTGCACCCCCCCCCCCCCGTCTGACTTTTTTTCATGGGTACCAGGGTGTTTAGTAGGGTCTGCTGAATGGAAATCAAAATTGTACCCAAGAAAAAACTCATTCCTGCTATGGGTTTTTCTACTGTTTCCATGGCAACCAGTGGTCTTGACAACGGCAGTGGGTAAAGGCTATAAAGTAGTATATCTATGCTATTCGGGACACTAAGAGTTTGAAACTGGTGCCAAACTAAAGGTAAGACATTGGTCTTTAATTAAGAATATGTTTTTGTTAATTATCTCATTTGCATAATCATGAATATTAATGAGAAACCCGAAAATGAAGGAAAAAACACTAGAAGATGGTGAAAACTAGATCTGAAATCACCTGTGATGGTCCAAATACACCCAAATCTGTTTTTATACATAAAACATCCCCAAGGAGTGTATTATTTAAAACAAAATTGTGTCTCTATGGCTTATTTGCATTTTTATTGCGTTTTTGAGTATCCATAGCAGAGGTACATCCGGGTAGCGTAAGCGCATAAAGAAGATAGCATTATATCTCAAGGTCTTCGAGAGCTGGTAGTTAAAAATATCAACTTGTTACCAAACATAAAATAAATACACTGGTATTTGATTTAAAATGTATTGTAGTTAATAAGTTCATTAGCATATTTATGAATATTAATGAGAACCCCCTAAAATTAGAGAAAAGGCAGGGAAATGGTGAAACTAGAACTGAAATCACATGTGATGCTCCAAATCGATAGAGATATGTTCTTATACATAAAGCCATCTCATTGAGAGTAATCTAACTGATGCTATGTAAAACCGTGTATCTATGGGTCATCTGCATTTTAGAGTTTCCATAGCAAATGTACGTCCGGACAGCGTCAGCGCATAGAGAAGGTAAAAACGTTATATCACAGGGCATTGGGCAGCTGGGAGCTGGCATTATCAACATGTTACCAAATATAATTTTAAGAAATATAATTGGTGTTTGATTTAGAATATCATGTTGTTAATCAGTTCATTAGCATATTCATGAATATTAATGAAAAAACGATAGAAAATTATTAAAAATGTAGAAATGTAATTCTTAAAGATCCGTTATGCTCCAAGTACAAAAAAACTTATGAAAAAAAGTTATGATTTAGCTGGTATTATATTAAAAGATTATCCGGTATTTGCTTTTTCGTATGCGGGTGCGAGTGTGAACCCTTCTTGTATGAAAACAAATTAACCATTAAAATACAAATAACAGACTGTTTCAATTTCCAAGTATAATATGGAAATTTAAACCACGTTCAAATAAAAACTTGAAGGATTAAGATTTATCTAAATCGTTCTGCTTACTTGCTTATTTATAAATAATGATTTGGGTATCACAAACGGTCATGAAATGATTTGAAATGATTTAGGCTGTATTATGACTTGACCAAAGAACAAAATATTGAATCAAGAACTAAACTAATATTACCATTGGTAGGCTTGTGTCTCGGCTCATATGAATTGTATACATATTTCGTTTACGTTATCCTCATCAATACATCACAGTTATGGTGATTGAAAAAGATATTTCCATTAGAAAGTATCAACCTTTGAGGAGATGCTTATCTAATGACTTGTACACTACAATCTACCAGCAGAAAATGCAATGAAACGAGGTCTGTAAAGTGGAATTAGAATAGACAGTAACAGAGAGAAATCATGGCTTAGTGGTGTTTAACTGGTGACATACAATTAACTTTAAACTAATCGAAGCATGTATTATTCGGCATATTTAAAAATCATTATATCATTGTCGCCTTAGTATATGTACAAAACATTATATCCCTGAATACTGTAAAGAATGTCTCAACCGGTTTACAGAAAAAGACATCACCATATCTGTATGCATTATAATGCAAGTTTAGTCCCAATGATAACCAGTGTCTTCAAATATCCCCATTTTTCATCTTCTCTATGTGCCTCAAATTACAGAATGTCTACCATGACATGTGGGGGCAAGTAATCGCAGACTCATAATGGAATGGCTCGAGTCATGTGCTTCTGAGGCTGGGGGGGGGGGGGGGGGGGGTATTACTGGATAGGCTATATGTGAGCTCGTCCAAATTCGCACCTGATTGATGACCCATTAAATATGTCGGACAAAACAAATCAACGTGGTGGCAAAGATCCCATGTCAGTGTTATGCGAATCATTAATTGGCTTATCTTCGCGCGTCTCCTTAGCAGCAGTTTCAATTCAGCGTACATTGTGCATGTGAACGAGTCTTATTGGCCAATTAGATCAGCTTAAACATCCCAAGTTTACAAGACTTACTAGTGAAGTTACGAATCTCGGTCTCTTTCCAGGAGTTGTTATTTGGTGATACATACCCTTTTTCCTTAAATGTACTTGTAGACTCACAGTAAGCATGAAGACCCAACATAGCATCCTCACATTAGAAGCTGTCAGTGTAATCAAACAGTATAAAAATGTTGTTGGCTAGGGTTCTTGCAGTCTTGTTCTCAAGCTAAAACCTGATATCAGTTTCTGCTTGTGTCGACTTCAAAACAGTTTTACTGTATGCTTTACAAATTACTTGTGTAGTGTGGTGGTTGAGTGGAAACGCACTTGACTGCCGGTCCGGAGGTCCAGGGTTAAAATCCCTGTCGTTCCCGGAAATTTCAGAGACGCTTTTCAGTGTCTCCCACCCGCACCTCCTCTCCATCCGGGGATTAAAGTGGGTACCTGTGAGGGTCACTAGCCGGTACTGGGGCTGCATGATTGCGCCATATATTAGCAATGCCCAATATTGTAGGCGAATGAGTCAATGACCAGGGGAGTACATGTACGTGTACAGTCGACTGAGCGGTCTTTTGGACTGAAAGTAAATTATAACTAGGCATTATATTTTACTTGAACACGTTGCCTCATGTTGTCATCGTTCATCAAAAAACCTTCCAGTCAGCATATTTCTTTGTATCCTCCCCTTACACTAGCAGCTTTTCTTAATCCCCATTTTGTCATTCTCTCCATATGTTTTAAGTTTTCCTGATACGTATCTTACATGAGTACTTTCAGGCGTCATGTTGAAAAGTCTTTCAGATATTTGTTTGAAGATGCCTGAATGTCTCGCATTGAATGAAATAAAGCATTCCTGACTTCTTTTACAATGTGTTTCTCATCTTGTGTTGGTGAATTTGTCATGTCTACCTCTTCTATTAGGTATTCAGCTCCTTTGACGTATAGTATTTTGCTAAACAGCCTCCAGCATTACCAATGCTGAACGACACTGGTGCTTCATGAGACCCCCAAGATCGATTTCCACATATGACCCTTATGACTGATTTAGTAATTGCACACAACTATGTCCGTACTGCCAGTATACTAACACCGAACATGCCATTGTCTTCAAATGAGTCGAGGAACCGTGCGTGGGTTTCCAGTCTGTTGTTTATAAAAGCTTCTTTAGCGACTTTATCTCTTACATCTGCCCTAAGAAAGTCATCTTTATTTTGAACAGATTTTTGGACACACAATACAACGATATTGAGCGCGAGATTGACATCGATCATAGCCACCTTGTAGATAGTTGGCTGCGTTGATTAACGCCCATTGCAACTTTAGGCTAATTTGATACCCCAGAAATAGGTGAGCGGATACAGAGTAAACCGGGTGCGATGCCCTACTACTTTTCTGGAGAAAGCTCTTGAAGCAGATGAAGAATATGAAGAAGTGGATGGGGGCTCTTTGAAGATTATTATTCGATCTAAACTTACATTACGATTAATACAGATGTGATGATAGTTAAATATATCACACAGAAAGGTCCACTGCTTAAACTCATAGAAACATTCTTAACATTGAGGAGCAGAATCGAAGTGCAGGATGGGTTTTCCGTTTCTTGTGTTATCATCAGTATTTATTGAATTTGACGTGATAATGTTTCATGCATTTTTTGCCATGTATCTTATATTAGGAATGTGAAATGTATTGTTTCTAAAAATCTAGCTATACATCTACAGCATGCACTGACAACGATTTGTACATGTGCTGAAAACAACAATGATATAATGGTTTGTAAATACATGTATGTAAATACATGTATGCGTCAAAAGCATTAACCTCGATAAGTCTAATGCCACTTGTATGTTACGAAATACACCATTTAAAAAGCCTTGTTTCATTTCTACTTTACAAATCATGTTATATTACTTTTAGATGTCCTCATCAATACTGGTAATTTACACGTCATTACAAAGGCCGAGACACCAGCCTACACATACTCCGTTTAGTTTACTTAATCAGTTTAAATTCTGCAGTCAATTATCTTAATATTTGCTTAAGTCAGACACTGTGTAAATCATTTCACGTTTTTTTGTGATACCCTACTCATTTTTATGAAAATAAAAGTAAGCAGATTTTAAAGTTTCATATAACACTTGGAAATTGAAACGCTATTTGTACTTTAACTTTTCATTTGTTTTCATACCAGAAAGGTGTACAATCATGCCCGTATAAAGAAAATAACGGATACAAACACCATCGTTTGATATAAAACCATAACTGAATCATAATTAATTTGAAAGCGGTTCAATTATTTCGGTATAATTTGACCAAACCGGATGGTTTAAAATTCGTTCTACAATTTTTAAATAATGTCCCTTCTTTTTCTTTGATTTAAGCAATAATATTCATGAATATGCTAATGAACTGATTAACAACATGATATTCTTAACCAAAGACCATTGTATTTCTTAAAATTATATTTGGTAACATGTTGATAATGTTAGCCCCCAGCTGCCCAAGGCCCTGTGATATAACGTTTTTACCTTCTCTATGCGCTGACGCTGTCCGGACGTACATTTGCTATGGAAAATGCAGATGACCCATAGATACACGGTGTTACATAGCATCAGCTAGATTACTCTCAATGAGATGGTTTTATGTATAAGAACATATCTCTATCGATTTGGAGCATTACAGGTGATTTCAATTCTAGTTTTCACCATTTCCCTGCCTTTTTCTCTAATTTTAGGGGGTTCTCATTAATATTCATAAATATGCTAATGAACTTATTAACTACAATACATTTTAAATCAAATACCAGTGTATTTATTTTATGTTTGGTAACAAGTTGATACTGTTAGCTATATTAGATTTCAAGAAAACAATCTTCAAAGATTGGCCATTTTGTGATGAAATGACTTTATCGTGTTATTTCATGCATGAAGCAGTACAGTAATTTTATGAACGGAATAAAAACATTGTCTTTTATAGTGTTATAAGTGCATGACTACATGTACATAAAATAATAGAGTAATCATTGAAACTAAAATTAGATATATAAGCAAGAAATGTTTTTACAAACTGGAAAAAAGGCCAAATAAAAATGACCGTGACAATATCATACATCATAGAATAGTCCAATTTTATTTTTACCCTTTCCACCAATATAGATGACTTTTGCACCTTTACAAACAGAGTAGACCAAGATCATATAGCACCTGTAGGATATGTCTGATCAGAGTCTACTCAGTTTGCTTGTGAACTAATATATATCTGATTCTGAAGTTCCTGTCACAAAACAATTCATTGTTAATATTTAATTATAAAAAATATTCAACTTGTAATAATTTCTTGAATTAATACTCATGGAGGAAAGGGTTCATTTATTATGTGTTAAAGAAATCTTACTTTGACAAAATTAATTCTAATCCTGGCACTGTTTATTTCGTCCTAACCTTTTCCTCTGTAAGGATGTAGAGTTGATTAATACACAGACCCAAACTTATTTCATCATCTTTTCTTTTACTTAGGGATTGTATATGGTCTATATTTGTGCATTATCTCTTTGCATGCTTAGTAATTGTCATCTGCCAAATGTTATCATCGGCTACAATCTTCATACTAAATCTTCCTTCCGTTACTCCTCTAAAATGTACTTTGCATCTTATCTGCATCCATACTGTTAACATGGGTGATAATAAATCAACCACTAGTGGGCAAAAAGTTTACATGATAAACAGGATTTTGTTTGTAAACAAATTATTAGGCACATTATGTACATGTACACACATCCTGGTTCAATTTGACCCTCAGTATGACATAAGTAAGTTCAAGATTACCTTGGCAAGCTGTTTGCATTGGGATGTCAGAGTTTATCAGTGACCCAGTTTCTTCCAACTATCCAAACAGTTTGACACCCGGATGTTACATTTTTCAGATGAAAAAAAATGAGAAGAAAGTTTGTATTTTAAAAGTGATGCAGAGGAAATTTGGTTTGCTTAACTTTAATTCAAAGTTTTATAAATGAGGAAAGTTATATTGATATACTGATAAAGGTTGAGTCATACACTATGTAGTTATCTTAACCCTTTCCTCTATCAATATTCATGTAGGAAATAAAGACGTCATGAATATCAATTAGATTAATTTGTTTAATAGCACATGGACACAGACATTGTTGTCCATGGCAGAAACAGTAGAATCAAATCTATATTATATCATAAGCAAACAGACCAGACCCTGGTCAGACTGCTCTTATAGGAGCCATCTGATTTGGGTCTACTCTGTCTGCAAATGCATAGAAAGGCGTTTTTATGGAGTAAAGGATTACCCTTTCCATCATATAAACATGTTTTCACACATTTGCAAACAGAGTAGAGTCAGATCAGATTGCTCCTATATGAGCCGTGTGATCAGGGTCTGCTCTGTTTGCCTATGATATAATGTACATGTAGATATGATTCTACTGTTCCTGACATGGCCAAATATCCGTGTCCATGCACTATTATAACAATCTAATTAATATTCATGATGCCTTTATTTCTGACATGAATATTCATGGAGTAAATGGTTAAATGAGTATTTGTTCTATACTAAGAACCAGTTTATGCCAATGCAGGTTGGATGCAGATGAGGTTTCAACTAATTCATCATTTCCTTTCAAGATCCAAACCCTTTGACTCTCTATTTTTGTAGAAGATATGAACCGGCTAGTGATATCATATATATTGTATATCCATTGTATATCCTTCATTGTCTGGATAGATAATCATGTGGTTCATTCCGATAAGTGATTTCATCCATGTGATGCACTTTTGAACGCACTTATCCAGTGTGAAAAGAGCGCTATATAAATGTGGTATAATAATAATAATAATAATAATAATAATAATTGCAGAAGACAACAATTTCTGCTTACAGACGATTCTTAGTGTTGAAAAGGCAGACACCAAATATTTTATGCATGATTTTTTTTATACAATTTCCATTCTTACAGGCACATAATGATCTACTTCGAACGTATGAGTCAAAATTGCAGCAGTTCGGTATTCCAACAGAGGAGCTGGGGTTCAAACCACTGGAGAGCACAGTTGGTGGGCAGTCACTTGGTCAGGGACCTGCTGGACTGGTGTCAGCACCTTCTTGAGCAGAATGAGTGTCTTCCCATGTTTGTCTTTTAAAACTTTGTTGTTGAAAATACTGTTGAAGACGTCTATTGTTTAATCATGCTTTCAGAAATGTTTTATATTACGACAGTGATAAGAGATGCAGATGTGGATTTAAGAATTGAATTGGCATGCATGGTACAGACATATTTTTGTGGATGACATTCCATCATTTAAGATATTCCAATCTGTGATAAACTTGTTTAAAGTATTTTGTTGTAAAATGCTTATAAACAAACCAATGTAAAATTGTCTGTTTTGTTCATAGTTATTACGTGATGTTATAGCAATTACCATGAAAATTTGTATGTACTCATGAGATATATTAATTTTACAACAAGCATCATTGCTACATAATGTCATGTAACTATGAATAAATAAAAAGTATACAAGCTGTAAGTGTTTGTTGTTTCTACCTGATATAGATGCCATTGTTAACAGACTAGACCCAGATAAGATGACTCCTGTAGACAGGACTGCTCTGTTTGCTTATGATGTTAAACAGATCTGATTCTGCAATTTCTGCCATGATAAAAAATTCCTTTGCTTACATGGCCATTATTAAATCTCAATTAAATGAACATTCATGAAGGCATACATACATACATACATACATACATTACATACATACATACATACATACATACATACATACATACATACATACATACATACATACATACATACATACATACATACATACATGAATTGATATACAGTAACACCCCACTAAACCGGAATTCTAGTAGAGAAAAAATAGATACTTTTAGGCAGGTGGCTGCTAAATGCAGGGTGAAAGTCATGCAGAAAGTTCCTATAGAAGCTTTCTGCATGATTCACCCAGCATTAAGCTGCCACCTGTCTCCTAGACCAATATTTATGCAAATGTTAATGTCCGCTTTAGAGAGGTTTTACTGTATACATATTGTATTCATGAAGTAAATGTTTAACTGTAAATATGTTTTAGCTCACTTGAGAACAAGTTTTAGGATATATGAATGTTAGTCATCCATCCAATCATCTGCAGTTAGTTTGTTTACTGTCAAGCATCCAGAATTCTTAAGCAGTCTTTATACAAAATAGAATGTGCAAACAGATAGTGATAACATCGTGGACATGTACAACTTAGCGCAAGGTTAAATAAATAGGTCCAGCGTTATGTTCCCTTGATGTATCAACATTATAGTTTTGCATTTTTACATTAAAGTAATTTCATTTCTTGACTGATTATGATTATATTCAGGCAAAATGTGATGAACCCTTCACTCCATGATTATACTCGTAGGAAAAAGTTTTAGATAATTTTTTATAATGGCATATGACATTTTGGCTCTATATTATATCGTAGGAAAACAGAGCCTACTGGAGCCATCTGTCGCGGGTATACTATAAATGTCTAGTCCTAACTCTTTAATAGTTTAAGCTACTTAGAATACTTTTTTATGCACAGGATTTGTCTATGTCCCCAAAATGAAATGGGGGGGGACATATTGTGTTTGCTCCGATTCTTCTTATTATTCATTCCGATTCTTCTTGTTCAACACATTTCTCAGTAAGTAATGGATAAATTCTAATGAAACTTCACATGAACATTGCTGGTTGCATGCATCAAATGGTGGGCTCCGATTGGTCAAAATGTTTTGCGAAATTACATATCATTCAGATTTGCTGAAAATTGGTATCAATGGATATTTTAGTACTCTAAATCAATTGTTAGGTGTTTCGAAAGTACTGGTTACCATGGTAACTGAAATGTGGCGCTGATTGATCAAAATTTAGATATTTTTTCTACAAATCTAGATATTGTTCAATTTTACTGATAATTGTTATGGCAGGATATTTTAGCACCCTTAATTAATTGGTAGGTCTTTCGAAAAAAAATTGGTTGCCATGGTAACTGAATGAGGGCTCTGAATGGTTGAAATTTAGGTAATTTTTCGACGAATTCAGATATTGTTCGATTTGCTGAAAATTGGTATGTTTGGATATTTAAGCACTCGGAATTGATTGGTAGGTCTTTCCAAAGAATTGATTGCCATGGTAACTGAATGGTGAGCTCTAATCGGTCGAAATTTAGTTATTGTTTGATTTTGCTGAAAATTTGCATTTAGGGGTATTGGGTACCCCAAAATCAATCAAGTTGTTTTGAAAGACTTCGTTGCCATGGTAATATCGTGGTGTCCTCTGATTGGTCACAATTTACGTATTAGATTTTTCGGAAAATTTGTCAGTATATGGGTACCCCGAACTTAATGGGAGATGATTCAAAAGAGTTGATTGCCATGGTAACTCAGTGATGGCCTGTGATTGGTTGAAATTTGATATTTTGCTCATCAATACCAGTTATCAGCTTCGTTTGGGGACTTTCTGTAACAGAGTTTGAAAGTGAGTCATGTGCGGTCAAAAACTTGGTCACTAGGTTAGATAGTAGAAAAACCTTGTGAACAGTCAAGAGGTCACATTTGTAGCCGAATCTTCATGAAACTTTATCAGAATGATTGTTGTGATAATATCTCGGACGAGTTTGAAAGTGTGTCACGTAGGGTCAAAAACTAGGTCACTAGGTCAAACAGTAGATAAACCTTGAGGACAATCTAGTTGTCACATTGTTTGTCCAATCTTCATGAATTTTTAGAATGATTATCTCGATAGTATTTTAGACGAGTTTGAAAGTGGTTCATGTGGAGTCCAAAACTAGGCCACTAGGTCAAATAGAAAAACCTTGTGAACACTAGATGTTACATTTGTTGCCGAATCCTCATGAAACTTTATCAGCATGCTTGTTTTGATAAAATCTCGGACGAGTTTGAAAGTGGGTCACGTGGGGTTAATAACTAGGTCACTAGGTCAAACAGTAGAAAAAAACCTTGTGAACAATCTAGTGGTCACATTGTTTGTCCAATCTTCATGAAACTTTATCAGAATGATTATCTTGATAATATCTTAGACGAGTTTGAAAGTGGTTCATGTGGAGTCAAAAACTAGGCCACTAGGTCAAATAGAAAAACCTTGTGAACACTCTAGAGGCCACGTTTTTAGCCAAATCTTTATGAAACTTTATCAGAATGATTCTCCTGATAAAATATTGGACGAGTTTGAAAGTGTGTTGCCTGGGGTCAGAAAAGTAGGTCACTGGGTCATATCTTAGAAAAATCTTGTTTAAACTCCAGTGGCCACATTTTAATAGCATAAATACGATACCTGTTATGGTATGCTACTCATGGATGGGGTGGAATCAAAAAGAAGGTCACTAGGTCAACTCTTAGAAAAATCATTCTAGAGCTAGGGCACATGTTTAGCCCAATCTTCATGGGTCAGAATGATTGTCTTGATAAAATCAATATTCTAAATATTGTTCTCCAGAACCACTGAACATGATCCACTATCAACATTGTTCAAATATTTCCCTTATATCGATATTGGACTCATCTTGGGGCTATCCAGCTATAATCTTAAATCTATGGTAATCAGGTGAGCGATTAAGGGCCATCTTGGCCATCTTGTTTTTGTTGTTGTTTATTTGTTTGTTTTCTGTGGGAGGGGTTCAGGGCCCAATTAAATCAAATGTTCATATTTAAAATGACTGAAAAGGGATTCTTAAGTGTGTATCTGTATTCTGATAAAATCTGAACTTGGCGGCAAGAAAAATCATGACATCAAATCTAAACCTGATGCTGATCTTGATTTCTTGGTCAATTGTGCACATGGGCCTGACAAGGGCCTAACTTATCTTAGGGGTATTTTCTGCATGGCAACTTAATTATAGAGAACCAAGACGTTCTTTAGCTTATTTTAGTTTATTAATTTCGCCATAGATATTATATGACCTTTTTAGTTTCAAATTTACTTTTAGATCAACTCTTTAAGTTATACATATATGTGTCTTACTACGTTGCTTTGAATTATGAAAGTTTGGTCAGCGGGAAATAGACACATCGGTAGACAGAAAAAACAACAACACCAGGGATATGTTTTGGTGTACAAGTTTCGGATCATGGGATGCTTTCTGTATCACAGGTAAATCATTCATATATAAAAATTAAAAAAAAAAGACGCATTGTATGTTTACAACCGTACATTTCCAGAGGTCGTCTACAGTAAACTTGAAGCAATGATACCCATGAAGAACGTATTTCTCCTGTAAGTGCTGTCTGGTTAGAGTCTGCTCTGTTTGCTTATGCAATATAGATCTGATTATTGGTTGTTGTTGTTGTTGTTGTTTTTGTTAAGGTTTTTGTGCGTTTTTGTCATGGAAATAAATTTCCTTACTTTGTACTTGTAAGAATTAATTTCTGACCATGAATATAACAAAGTAGAATAAAAAATAGAAATTAATATTGCATACACAAACAGAGAAAGAGCAGATCCAAGATACCACAGGGACAGTCTGATATGGATCTACACTGTTTACAGAATGTCTAAAGATACGAGTCTATCAGGTAAAGAAATGTACGTAGTGGTGTAGGCGTGCTCGAAGGGCGCATACGAGCAAGGGAGAGCAATCCGTCTGTCTTCAATCGAGTTATAAAGTACATAACGAGTGACTGGTCTTTACATAAAAGTGCAATCAATATGGTATACAGTAGTTCTAACATGGCCGAAGTGGCCATTCATGGAGGAGTTAAAATAGGTGGTTGCTTAATGCAGGGTAAAGGTAATGCAGAAAGCTCATATAGGAGCTTTCTGTATTACTTTTGACCTGCATAAGCTACCATATGCCTTACAACTCCCTAATTAGACCCTTACAACTCCCTAATTAGACCCTTACAACTCCCTAATTAGACCCTTACAACTCCCTAATTAGACCTCTTTTTGATGGCCCTGTTATAACTCCCTTAACCTACATTAGATGTGCATTAAAATTGCAACGCGTTCGTGTGTATGTGTGTGTATGTACGTGTATGTACGTGTATGTGCGTGTCCGCTGTAGTACCGTATACTCCATAATAAACGCACACACTGTAATACACGCCCCACTATAATACACGCCCCACTGTAATAAACGCCATACTGTAATACACGTGCCACTCTAATACACACCCACACTCTAATACACACCCACGGTAATACACGTCCCACTCTAATAAAAGCCCGACTCTAATATACATCCCACTCTAATACACACCCCACTGTAATACATACCCACTGTAATACACAACCACACTCTAATACACACCCACTATTATACACACCCACACACTGATACACGTCCTGTTCTAATACACGCCCCATTCTAATACACGCCCACTCTAATACACGCCCACCACTGTAATATACACCCACTGTAATATACACCCCACTGTAATACATGTCTCACTGTATTACACACCCACACTCTAATACACACGCCACTGTAATACACGCCCCACTCTAGTATACACCCCACTGTAATACACGACCCCATTCTAATAAACACATACACTCTAATACACGCCCCACTGTAATACTCGTCCCACTGTAATATATGCCCCGCTGTAATACTCGCCCTATTCTGATACACACCCATTGTAATACTCGCCCCACTCTAGTACACGTCTCACTGTAATACTCGCCCACTCTAATACACACCCTATTGTAATACACGCCCCATTGTAATACATGCCCCACTGTAATACTCGCCCAAATCTAATACACGCCCCACTGTAATACACGCCCACTCTGATATACGCCCCACGGTTATAGACAACCCATATGCCCCGGTGATAATCATGATTAATGAACAACCAACCCCCTATATTATAACCATTAAATAAAGAATTAGGTATATCACGATACAGGTGGTAGCATAATGCAGAGTGAAATCAATGCAGAAAGCTCCTCTAGAAGCTTTAAGTACTGCTTTCATTCTGCATTAAGCAATCATCTGTGTACAAAATGGAAGAAGCTTCTATTTAAATAATGTAGCGATCCCAGGGTGTTTATTAGAGACTCTATGAGATATTATACGTACAGACATAATGAACATTCCCATCGTATAACAGATCGTCTTCATATGTGGCTGGGTAATAGACCAACACTGTACAGGTTGACGTCAGATGAATATGCACAACTGAAGTTCTGTATAGACAGGTGCGCATATAGACCGTGCAAACTTTTCCTAGGAGACGTGTGCCCGTCAAAGGTAACCCCCGCCCCTTCCGCTACGACATATTGTTGTCTGCAAAAACCGCCGTCCGCGTCAATTTTAGCTTTTGAACTTACCTTTTTTCATAAATCAAACAGATTGGATCCTATTAATCGGTCGAAAGAATTATGTGATTATTCAAAAGACATCAGAGCATGGCGCACGAGCTTACCATTACTGCTATAAACTCTTTCCTCATACAAAGGCTTTGCAAACAAAGAAGACTCAGATCAGGTGACGCCTGAGGAACCCTCTGATCAGGATCTGTTCTGATTGCTAATGAAATGATAAAGATCTGATTCTACACTTTCTATCACTATCAGCCAATGAATATCCATGGAGCCATTATTTCTTACATAAATATATAATATGAGACAAGTGGTAGCTTAATGCAGGGTGAAAGTCATACAGGTGTATTAAGTAGCAGCCGACCTTAAAAGGCAAATCATTCATTATTAAGATGCCTTAGTATCGAGTTTTACCGTACATGTATTTATTAAGAATGATGAATGTATGAATAGTAACCCTTCATCGCCAATGTCGCAAAAAATGCAAGGCAGCCTCTGATTAGGGACTTCACTTTTTGTCTCAAACTCTATTTCTCTATCTGTGCTTTATGTCTTTGAAATTTGCATTTATTTATCTCATTTTCTTATTTTACTAAATGATTAAACAAAAATGGTTTGCAGACGACAATTAGAAATTTGGCGCCCAAAGGGATAAGTAGCTGAATTTGGGTTTAGGTGTTGGTTAGGGAGCGAGGACTTCTTCAATTTCGATTTGATTCATTATAATTATTCACTTGTTTAACCCTTTCCCTCATATAAACACCTTTTCACGCATTTGCAAACAGAGTAGACCCAGATCAGACGACTCCTATAGGAGCTGTCTGATCAAGGTCTGCTCTGTTTGCTTATGACATGATATAGATCTGAATCTCCAGGTATAGTCAATACAAACACTTCCCTTGAAAAATCTTACTTTACAAAAAATCAGCTGATAAATATTCATGGTGTCATTATTTTTTACATGAATACTGAACAGGGAAAGGGTTAATACCATGTACAGGTACTGATACCAAATAATTATCATAACCCTGCTGTGAAAATTAATGCACATGTAGATCTATGCTCAAATGTACCTGAGCTTGCTTCAGTTTGGACTTTTTCTGATTCGATCAACCTTATTGAAGAAATCAAAGTACTGACAGTACTGAAGGTTTCGGACCATATATATGTCGATTGTGACTATACAATACGAAAAAGCTTAGTAGGGACGGACTGGTACCATTGATACATAGTAAGATGACCTCTAAAGCATTATTTCCAGGACTAAAATGGTGTTTAATGGAACTGTTTGTTAAAACTGACAAGTCATCTGAACATAATTGCTGTGACCTTTTCTGAAAATCCTGTCAGTGTTTTAGATATTGTTTAAAGAAATTAAGTGATGACTAGTAGCGCATAGTGCAGTTCCAATAGCTCAATTTGCCACTGTGTGCCTGAAGTTAGCTGAAATTGATATTTGCATGTAGTAAAGGGCCGTTACTCTATTATTATTTGGCCGACGTTAGTGTCATATAATGTACCTCATGCACCTATCCATGTAAATACCCCTGCCAAATTTAAATGAAATCTGAGCAAGTTGTTCCAATATATATGACTTCTAACAGTCACATTTCCTATATAAATTGCTATCTGAAAGCAACTAAGGGTCATATTTCTGCTACTAGTTGGTGGATTGTAACAGTATCTGGCGTGCATCAATCACTTATCCATATATACACTACAGCCAAGTTTGGATAAATTATATATGCCATGTGAATCTAAATATCATAGAGTTAACAAGATCTAATTGTAACAGAATATTTTGCAGAATGTCCCCTGAACGAAACTGACAACTGGTATTGATGAGCAAAATATCTAAGTTTCAACAAATAACAGGCCATTAGTGATCACTTGGTTACCATAGCAATCAACACTTTTGAAACAACTGCATATATACCCCCTACTGACCATTTTCCCAAAAAATCTAATATGTAAATTGTGACCCATTCAGAGGACATCACTCCATTAACATGGCAACCAAGTATTTCAAAACAATTTGACTGAGTTTGGGGTATTCAAATACCCCTAAATGCCAATTTTCAGCAAATTTGAATATCTAAAATTTTGACCAATCAGATCCAACCATTCAGTTACCATAGCAACACATTATTTCGAAAGACATACCAATCAATTCGGAGTGTCAAAATATCCCGACATACCAATTTTCGGAAATATCGAACAATATCTGAATTTGTTGAAAAAGATATTAATTTTCGACCATTCAGAGCCACCATTCAGTTACCATGGCAACCAATTCTTTAAAAAGACCTACAAATTAGTACTGAGTGCCAAAATATACCGTCATACCAATTTTTAGCAAAATCAACCAATACATGTACTTTCGAAACATATTCCAATTGATTTTGAGTACTAAAATATCCCATGATACCAATTTTCAGCAAAAATCGAATGATATATAACTTCGCCAAACAATATCTAAATTTCGACCAATTATAGCCAACCATTTGGTTATGGTGATTTTCAAAAATTGGATATTCAATAATATGGATTATCCAGAACAAGATATCAACATGAATAAGAATCATCTGGAATTCTGAATTTCCTTCTTGATACATTTAGGCTTGCTGGGCATATTTAAATGTACAAGTAAAGAACTGGTAAGGCAGCATGCTTGTATGTTAACACAGATTAATGCTGGGGGAAAAGCTTAAACACACACTACAAACAAAAATTTGTCAAGAATTATATACGTTCAGCATAATTTTGTTATGATTAACATTGTGTAAAACATACAATAAAATAATTCCATTATATCTCCATTATAACTACTAACTCCCTATAATTGGAGTAATTATCCTTAAATGCCTAAAGTCTCCTAAGACATTACACACATTATAAACATGGATTTTAGACAACTGAAAAGTCTATGATCAATGTTTACGATGCTTGTCACACATCATGTTAAAATATAATTATGATCTTCGAAACTCAACATAAATACTTCTGATGCATTCAGAATACAAAATGCTTTTGAGACTCAAGATTATTCATATATCTCCGGGACGTTTCTCTACGGTCCGTGCTCCTTCGTGCCGAAGGGTCGGTGCCGAATACTATGATTTTTTTTGTTGCTTTCTTCAACTTCAACTATAACTACTTAATGTGCACTGAATATTAAACTTACGTTAAACAAGTAATAAATACGGACAATGTTAGCCAATAAACTCGATAAAAGGTTTTTTTTCTAATAAACAAATAATGCTTAAATTGAGGCCGATTTTAGGCTGCGAAATTCATATCCGCGGATATGAGTCATACCCGTCATATCGGGTGTTTAGACTGTATCTTGAAATTTCCAGTCGTTATCTTCATTCGTGTGAAAGGTGTAGAGATTGACGATGTTCCGACCATTATTCATTACAGTTTTCTCTGTAACGTTGTCTGTATCAATCCGACAAATTCAAGAAATGCTTGTACATTTCAAAATATCCGCCCGACTTTAAGAAGTCGATTACTTTCTGGGCCACTTTTACCGGCGCTCTGTGGTATAAATTCGTACGCGACCAAATTTATCATATTACGTAGCATTTTACATGGCAAAATCATTGGTAATTGAAACAGTTTCATCCGTATTTTGATAATTGACTCACATATCAAATGAAGAATTGTCGATGTCGTTTATCCAACGCATTGCACTTGGAACTATATTTTTGTCTAGGGGTGTACACAAAATCACATTTTTGGCAAAATGAAAGTAGAAACCTGGGTGAAATACACCCGTATACAACTAAATCGTTTAATCGGCGCTACGTGATAAACATTCTGTCAACATTAAACTATTCAAAAGTTCTGCATTTGGGCTAATGAACGTATACATTGTAAGCATAACTCGATATTTCGTAGTATAACAGTGATCTAATTGCGCATTATGGGATATGATTTTCTTTATAAATTTGCTTGAGGCATGCCATGGGGATGCATTACTATTAGGTTTCAGAAAGTAGTCCGAAACCTAAAAATGAGACAAAAAATGAAGTCCCTGATCCGGGACTGCACTATTTGTCGTGATGCATTTATGCGACATTGGCGGTGAAAGGGTTAAAACCTATTAACATCTGTATGTCATCTCTGTCTGTTTATGAAAATATTTTATCTGGTTTTACTGCATCTGCTTTGGTGAATGTTTCCTAAAAATATCCCAAACAATATTTGTGATGTCATTTATTTCTTACATGAATATTCACGAGGTAAATAGGCAAATGGTTTATTCTGTAAACACGGTGTCGATTTATTTTTTGAAATGTAATACCACATACAGGTGTGCACTGAACAATGCGACTGTTTAAAATTTACATAATGCACATGCAAGTTCATATAACCCGTCCTTTGCATTCTTTTTTTCAAGGTTAATATAAACCGTATTCTGTTAATCTCGATCTGGCTGTCATTTGCAAACAGACTAGGTTCAGTCGAGGCGTCTCATTAGGATCCAACTGTTTGACACTCTGTCACCAATAAGTCGGTGTCGCATCAGAATCCAAACTGTTTGTCACTAGTTTTTAAATGTCCGAATGACTAAGAATGTAGGTAACGATAGCAGCATATTAGAATCCATAAATACGCCTTTCTACGCCTTTGCAAACAGAGTAGATCCAGATAGGCACACGATTGACGCACGGACAATCTTATTCGAAGACGTGGCAAAATCATTCGATACGTACTGCTACGTGTACCAGCCTCCGATTACATTGATATAGATACAGTAAAACCACTGTGAATTAAAAAGAATAATACTATGTTAACCCTTACCTTCAAATGAACGCGTTTCACGCATTGCAAACAGAGTAGACCCATATCAGACGGCACCTATAGGAGCCGACTGACCAGGGTCGGCTCTTTTTGCTAATGGAATATGATAGATCTGTTTCTTTACTTTCTATACCGGCTACAATGTTCCACCTTCCATATTTCTTTATAACTATTTTGTCAATGAATATTCAGTATTAAAATTTGTAATAAACATAGAACATGGAAATTATCAAATGATGATGGTTCCTTATAGCAGGACGATAGTTTGTTCGTTTGTTTGTGTTGAGGGGAGAGAGTGCATAGAAACCCGAGCGACATGTCCTACTCTTATGCTCGACAGAGGTTCTTATAGATGCCCAGTATAAAGCACTGATACATGTACACCGGACCTCGGTTTATAATATCGTCCGAAGGACTGGGTCCTGCGGGGGATCAAACAGGGATCCCTGGTATTGTAGTCGGGAGTATTTGCTAAGCGACCACGTCCGCCGGTTATGAGGAAAGTAATGCAGAAAGTTTCCACAGGAGTAAACAGACCACATCCTGAAAGGACGAGTGTTACAGGAGACGTCTGATATAGATCTACTCGGTTTGAATCAATGTGAAAAGGCGTACGCAGTAAAATGCAGGATGAAAGTCATCCTACAGAAGCTTTCTGCGCGACTTTCATCCTGCATTACGCTGCTACATATACCTGTCTCCAATATCGATATGTGTAATAAACTTAACGTCCGGTTAAGAGGCGTTTACTGGACATGTATTTATGGACTAATTGAATAGACGAATGTCAACACAGAAACTGCTAGTCACATTCCAGCAACAATAAATTGTTGTATTATTCAAAATGTCGAGGACCAGACCTAGAGACACAGCCAAAAATACAAATTTATGTATAATACAGGTCAATCCTTTATTCCACGCTTGTACATGTACATGTACGAAATATTGACATCATAAATATTAATCAGACAAATTTTATGATAGCATATAAACACAGAATGTTTATTAATGGAAGAAACTGTAGATTCATATCTATATTATATCATAATCAAACAGAGCAGAACCTTATCAGACAGCTCCTACAGGGGCCGTACGATCTGGATCTATCCTGTTTAGTAAGACGTAGAAGGGTAAAGGCAGTCAGTCATATAAACTCCTTTTCACGCTTTTACAAACAGAGTTAACCAAGGACTGACGGCTTTTGTAGAGCTAAGCTACGCATTCCCTTGAACGTTTTACCGTATAAAACTACGTTAATAGGTATTCATAGAGTGATCCATTCATACATGTACAGTAAAACCCCTCTAAACCGGAATTCTAGAAGAGAAGAATTTAGCTACTTTTAGGCAGGTGGCTGCTTAATGCAGGATAAAAGTCATGCAGAAAGCTCCTAGAGGAGCTTTCTGCATGACTTTCACCCTGCATTAAGCTGCCACCTGTCTCTAAAGCCGATATTTATACCAAAATTAACGTCCGGTTTAGAGAGGTTTCACTGTATACTGGAAACTCGTCGCAAAACGTGAGGCGAATACAGTTGTACCTGTGGTTATCGGTCGTTCATTTATTGAACATAGGAATCTTGGAGAGCAGGTGGATGCTTAATGTTGGGCAAAGGTAATGCAAAAAGCTCCTATAGTAGCTTTCTGTATTATTTTTGATCTGCATTAAGCTACAGTAAATCCTCTCTATAACGGTCACTAAATTGTGTTAATTAGTTGGTATTTAGGGCAAGTGGCTGCTCAAAGCAAGGTTAAAGTAAAACAGAACGATCCTATAGGAGCGTTCTGTTTTACTTTCACCTTGATTTTAAAAGCAGCCATCTGTCTTTAACACATTTTTTGATGTACTTTAGTGGCCGTTATAGAGAGGTTATTCTGTATCACCTGCCTTACAGACCCATGATTAGACCTCATGTTTTACAGGTGCTTCTGTACTTTTCAACAGGAAGTCAAGAAACACAATTCAGTTGTACTAAAAGCTGCCAGACATAAATTAGGAGAAACAATGGAAATAGATCATTTGAGCCACGTACGGACAAAAGCAGTTTTAATAGTTTTCTAAAAGTGCATATCCAGATTAAACTCATTGTCACCTACACAGCATATGAAACTTAGTGATACTGTTTCATATAATGCATATAAAAAGTGTACTCACTGATTTGTGTCAAACAGTGTAGATCCAGATCAGACACTTACTTAGATATAGAAAACATAGGACTGATCTGGATCCAAGCTAAATTCGAATAGGAACATAGTTTGTTTGAAAGTGACCGACCACTACCTGATCACCAGTAACTGACCACTAACTGACCACCACTTACTATCATCTAGCTTACAACCAGTAACCGACCACTACCTGATCACCAGTAACTGACCACTAACTGATCACCACTTACTGTCATCTAGCTTACTACCAGTAACCGACCACTACCTGATCACCAGTAACTGACCACCATTTACTATGATCTAGCTTACTACCAGTAACTAGACACCGCCTGATCATCAGTAACAGACCACTAACTGACCACCACTTACTGTTACATGTATCTAGCCTACTACCAGTAACTGACCACTATCTGATCACCAGTAACTGACCACTAACTGACCACCATTTACTGTCATCTAGCTTACTACCAGTAACTGACCACTACCTGATCACCAGTAACTGACCACCATTTACTGTCATCTAGCTTACTACATGTACCAGTAACTGACCACTACCCGATCACCAGTAACTGACCACTAACTGATCACCACTTACTGTCATCTAGCTTACTACCAGTAACTGACCACCACCTGAACACCAGTAACTGACCAGCACTAAGTGGCCACTGTATAGCCTGCTTTCGGAGATTTTGTTACAGCCTTGCATACTCCGTATGTCATGTTGATAAAACAATATAATTATGCTGATCATGTTTCCGTAAGCCAAACTCAAGAGAACCCTAAATACAGCCAACTCCCTCTAAATGGATCTGTTAAACGACATGCAATTTTGGGTCGGAAAGGCATGTGGTAGTGTAATACAACGCAAAACCCATACAGGAGCTTTCTGTACGGTAGAACCCCTCTAATGCGTCCACTTAATGAATAAACATGACTATCTTTATAAGCAGGAGGTTGCTTAATGCAGGGTAAATGTAATACAGAAAGCTCCTCTAGGAGTTTTTGCATTACTTGTGTCCTACATTAAGCTACCACCTGCATCTAGCACTCATAATTATACATCTTTTAAGTGGTCGAATTAGATTTGTTCTGTGTTAATTTCGCCCAGCATGAAGCAGATTTCTGCCATTTTAAAACATTCATTAGTAATTTACTATTTTATAAATGAAAAACTCATCTAAATTGATTCATGAAGTCGTCTTTTCCGAGGAGTTTAACTGTAGATGATATACAGTAAAACTTCGATAATTCGAACACTAAAATACGTATTATTATCGATCTTTAAGACAGGTGGCAACTTAATGCATGGTGAAAGTCATGCAGAAAGCTCCTCTAGGAGCTTTCTGCATGACTTTCACCATGCATTAAGCAGCCACCTGCCTAAAAGGGTCTAAATTCTTCTATAACGAAAATTCGAATAATCGGGGTTTTACTGTATATTTAAATGAACTCTTTTCCTAATGAATATCCATACAGGAGATACTGACATTATGAATATTAATTAGCAATGTTTATGACACCATACGAGCTACATAATGGGGTTCTATAAGCAAACAGAGCAGTCCGTTTAGAGGTTATTTGCATTGGGTTTACGCTGTTTGCAAATGCATAAATATGCATCATTTTCAAATACAGTTTAACCCATTACCCAATAGGCTATTTTTAGATACAACCTCTTTGAAAAAAATATTCTGAAAAGGAACTTTAACTAGAGAAAAGGAAACTTTTAGAAACTTTTAGAATTTTGTAGTTTGAAACCATTGTGATAAATAGAGCATTTGCTCCTATAGGAGCAAATGCTCTATATATCACTATGGTTTCACAAAGTGACTTTTACAGAGTCGTCAAAAGTCGTCAATATGAGGGAATGGGTAAAAACGATAGTCTCTACTTGCAACGTGTTTTAGAAATGTCCAACAAGTACAATAATCTTTTGTTTATATGCTGAAAAAAACATGTTACAAGAAGATCAGTCGAATAAACCCGAAGAAGGCAAACCTTTTCCGCGTATGATACATGTTGATAATGTATTAATATTTATTCGGCTCGCGTTTTAGTTTTGTTAACTGTTCGACCAATGCCGATAATATTTGTTTGCAATACAAAAATCACAAGTACTGATCAAAACTATTTATTTTGTATCACAGGTGCATTTTTTCGATATAAGTTCAAATTGATAATCTTCATAATAATGTTTGAACATAACAAATACTGTAACAGGTTTTGTGATATCATCGAAAATTTGCATTCAAGGTAGAAACTCCCCCTTTAACCCTTTCGCTGCCAAACTCTGTCGACTGCTAACTTTGTCGTCTGCTATAATTTTTCATTTTTTTTTTATTTTCTTCATTTTTGTTTCAAAAACATAGTAACAGTAACAAACAGTTTGGATCCGGATGAGACGCCGAGTTACTCGGCGTCTCATATGAATCCAAACTGTTTGCATAGGTAATCACAGATCCGGCATTGTCAGCGAAATGGTTAAAGCAGACGATCATAGCACACAGGTATTATTCAGAACAAGGATGTATCAAATACGTAGATAATTGTAACACTGCTTTTTAGACAGAATGAAATATGTTTGGTTTACGCTCTTACATGTGCATATCACGATTAGAAAAGAAGGTCTGCTAAAATTTCGTTTTTAACAATTAAATATACATCAGATTCGTTAAAAAAATTAAGAAACGTTTCAATGAGTCCCAACCAAAAACGTATCATTATTGATCTTTAACACAGGTGGCAGCTCAATGTAGGGCGAGAGTCATGCAGAAAGCTCCCTCACTTGCCTAAAAGGGCATCAATTCTTCATTACTGCAATTCCAAAGTATCGAGTTTTTACAGTATTTTATAATTACAGACGGGGTAAATAGGGAGTGTTTTTAACAGAGACAGGGAAGATTTCAAGTACTATGACAAATCCCCACTTATTGTACGTGTGGTTAAGCGTGAGTCTACCTGAATAGAATTTCACAATGAAGACATGCACCGTGCACTCCTATGGGCTTGACGTACCTTTTTATTAACTCTGTGCACGCACTTGTCGAATTTATCACAACCAGTGCAACCAGTGAGGATCCAGATTTGACAACACGTGCAAACGGCGTGGATCCAGAAGAAAGGCAGAGATACTCGGCGCCTTATCAGGATCCAAACAGTCTGGCATTTATTGTATTTTTTACGTGTAAGTGAATAAATATTCACCTCGAGATTTGTAGCAGATGACCGTTTTTTTACAGACAGTTATGCTTGCATTATATTTAATCATTACTCGATATATACATGTATGCTTTTAACCCTTTCCCTGTTCTATGTTTATTCCAAATTTCAATACCTACTGAATAGTCATGGACAAAATAGTTATAATGAAACATGGAAGGTGGAACATTGTAGCAAATCTAGAACGTAAAGAAACAGATCGTTCAAATTCCATTAGCAAACAGAGTAGACCCTGATCGGACGGCTCATATAGGAGCCGTCTGATCTGGGCCTACTCTGTTTGCAAATGCGTGGAAGCACGTTTATATGAGGGAAAGGGGTTAACCATTTACATGTTCAACATTTATGTAAGAAATGATAACATCATTAACATTTATTAGATGATTTTATAATGACATATAATGACATGTTTATAAACACATTAGATCTACAGTGCTCCCTCTCTACAACGACACCCTTTGGGATACGAATAGTGTATGTGTTGTTCAGAGGGAGTTGTTATAGGGAGGGAAAATCAAACATAATTAGCTTGTTTGCAGATCCCCAGATAAGGTGTATTTCGAGAACTAAAACCGTTATGCCTCAATCCAAGTTTTTTCAAGTTTTATTTGTATAAGTGCACAAGTCCCAAACAATGTGGGAGACATCAGCATAACATTTATACATTTTCAAATACAATAAATGTCACGTACATAATCAAACCCTATGTTGTGACCACTCTTTAGAATCGTCACAAAGTGACGATTCTAAAGAGTGGTCACAACATAGGGTTTTATGGAGGCATAAAGAAAATACGATGGAAAATGTTGTTTCTGGAGCCATGTTATTTCGGAAACAGTGACATGCGTTGTTGTAAGGAGGGAATCGTTATTGAGAGGGCCGTTGTAGGGAGGGAGCACTGTACATATTTGCTCAAAACAGTAACTGTAGAACCAGATCTTTATCATATCATAAACAAACAGAGCAGACCCTTATCAGACGACTCCTATTGGGGCCGTTTGATCTGGGTCTACTCTGTTTACAAATGCGCGAATAGGCGTTTATATGAAGGAAAGGGTTAAACACCTTTGCAAACAGCGTAGGTCCAGATCAGACGGCGTGTACGAGCCTGTAATATCTTTTTCCGTATGAAATAGACGGTGTACGTTTCTATACGTCTTAACTCTTCTCTTGTTGAATTTTAAAAACAGTTCTCCTTCTTTACCCATGCCCTGTTGTATAATTACATATATCTTCACTGTCTACAATTATTTTTCTGTGCTTGCTAATCGCGTCAATATACCTACCTGTAAATAGTGAAGACCCAGATGAGACAGCTCCTGCAGGTGCTGTCTCATCAGGGTCTGCACTATTTACAAGTTGATTGTGCAACCAGTGCACTCCACAGCAGTGATTGGACAGCGAAATGTGTGTACACAGTGACGATATATGTAATTATACAACAGGGCATGGGTAAAGAAGGAGAAATGTATTTTAAAATTCAGCAAGCGAAGGGTTAAGACAAGACTATACTTAAATAAGGGTTGAAGACGAAACGATACTCTAAATCATGACCTTTTTGTTAACCTCGAGATTCAAAACGACGCAGACTGTGAAAGCGATATATAAGAGTTAATATCAGTTCTCTCGACACGTTGTAAACTGAACTATTAAAGTATAATACACGTGTACTTTTAAACAGGTGTAATGCAATCTTGAATGTTATAGAATTAATTATGTCCTTGCATACCAGATAACTACGTCTGCAAATAATTGTCGTTGGCTTCAGTAATCAAGTATACTTAGTATTTCCACTCCCATCAAGTTAAGGTGACGCACAATGTGGGTCCTGATAAGACGGCGAATTACAAACAAATGTTGCTTATGTGTGAAAGTTTTACCCTTTCACCGTCGAAGTCGCATAAATGCACCACGACAAATAGTGCAGTCCCAGATCAGACGCCGCGTTTTCAAGGCGGCGTCTGATCAGGGACTTCACTTTTTGTCTCATTATCTAGTTCTACATGTATATACGTGCTTTATTATTTTGAAATTTACATTTATTTATCTCATTTCCTTATTGTGCCGACTGATTTAATCAATTTGGATTGCAGACAACAATTAGAAATTTGGCGTCGAAAGGGTAATTCTCAGTGTGGTATATCAGGAGTTAGACATACAAGGGTTTTACCGCACGTTTAACATTTACAAAGTACCGTAACTCTTGTTGACACGGTTGTAGCAAAATATTTTCTCTCTCCTCGGCAATCTTCACATCATCAACGTTGGTCGTCTGTGGAAATTGAAGCTAAATCCCCCATTTGTGTACATGAGAAAATTGGTCACAGAAGGTTAGAGAGACGTACAAACATACGAACGAATGTAAGGACAAAAGCAAAGCTGAATTGAATGCCTCCCACCTTATTGGGGCGTAAACACGATATAACTTTTAAAAGTATGGAAGCATGACAGTGCTATGCATAAATATTACTTTGAAAGTATAAATGAAATGCGCGTCACCTTTAGAGCGATTTGCGAAGCATTTACACCACGATCTTGGCAAAAAATATGTCATTTATATGATAGGTATATAAAATGAAACATTTATAAAGCTGCTGTTAAACGGAGTACTTAACAGGTAAAAGGAGAGCATTTATATTACATGATGTATAATTATATTGGTACTGCTATACTTTTGTATTAACACTAGGTATCATGCCCTATGTATGATCCAATGCCTGTTTTAACACACATTGTCTGACTTGCAGTAAAATATATTATTTTGACAGCGAAGATTCTCTACAGACATCAATACAAGCCAACAAATCGCATTAAGCAACTATCTCCTTTTTTAATACTTCTATGTTCAATAAATGAATGGTCGTCCAGCACAGGCTCTAATGTAAAGGAATAAATGATCAATCTGATATGAGTATCTTCTATTTGCTTATATAAATGAATGGTTGCTTAAGACAGGTTCTTTTGTACATGAAATAAGAACACATATAGAAACAGAATTATGTTGACGAGTTAACCGTCCTTAGACAGACTGCACCACTGTACATGTACATTGTATATAGTAAAACCTCCCTATAATGACCACTATATTCTGTTAATTAGTTGGTATTTAGGCCAGGTGGCGGCTTAAAACAAGGAGAAAGTAAAACAGAACGCTCCTATAGAAGCGTTCTGATTTACTTTCACATTGCTTTAAGCAGCCACCTGTTTTTACACAGACTACTTTATGTAATTTAGTGGCCGTTATAGAGAGGTTTTACTGTATCATATTCAACAAACTCAGATTGACGAGTTACCCATCCCTAGATAGACTGTATCAGTGTACACGTAGGTCCTCTTCAACAAATTCTCTCTAAAGCGACTAACAAAAAGATCAAAGCCACAGATAAAGGTGTGTACCCAAATATTAAAATCGCCATTTGCCCACCAAACCATATACTGTGACGACTCTTTAGAATCGTCTCTTCGAGATGATTTTAAAGAGTGGCCTCAATATAGGTTTTGGTGAAGACAGAAAAAAAGAGCCATTGTTGACAATGTTTACTCATCTTGTCTGGACCTCTGAAAACATGCATAATTATGGGTACATTGTATTATCTTTTTCCCTGCCAAATTGTGTCGTCTGCAAATTTGTCATCTGCTACAGTTTAACTCATTTTGTTTTCTAAAAGAACAGTCACAGTCACAAAAAGTTTGTGTATTGATGAGACGCCGAGTAACTCGGCGTCTCATCTGGATCCAAACTGTTTGCATAGGTCATCACAGGTGCGACATTGGCAGCGAAAGAGTTAACTCTTACTCAATATGAATATCCATGTAAGAAATAATGGCATGATGTAAATTAATAAGATCATTTTTATGATGGTATATGAACTCAAGAAACTTTGGCAATAACAGAAACCGCACTGATAGGTAACCACGCCAACCAGCAAATCCTGGTCAGACGACTCCTGCTGGAGTCGTCTGACCCTGGGCATATTCCGTTTGCAAATATGTAAAACATGTTTGTAGAATAAAGGGGTAAATATATCCTCAAAAGTCATATGGAACCTTAGTGCGGGATTAAAGTTAGACATGTACCCCTGTTCGACCGGCTGTTTGTTCTGTATGTGTTTTTTTCTGCATGTCTCATATTTGTACTTTATGCTTTACTTCCGTCTTGCCTTAAGCAACCATCTGCTTTAAAACATACCAATGAATATACATTGAGTGGCCGCTTCAGAGAGGTCCTACTGTATTTCTGGTTATAAATGAATAACATGATTGATATGTACAGTAAAACCTCTCTATAACGACCACTAAATTGTGGTAATGAGTTGGTATTTTGGGCAGGTGGCTGCTTAAAGTAAGGTGAAAGTAAAACAGAACGCTCCTATAGGAGCGTTCTGTTTTACTTTCACCTTGCTTTAAGCAGCCACCTGGCTTTAACACAAAATATTTGATGTATTTTAGTGGTCGTTATATAGAGGTTTTACTGTATATCCCTACAAATAGGATATAAATTGTAATCGTATTTACCTGACGCAAGAGAAAGTCCGAAACAAAAGGTCCTAGACTATTAAACACGAACCGACGTGCCAGTTCAACTACCCCACCGATAAATGTCGACACCAATTCTACCGTGCGAATCTTAAGCGCATTGCATACTCAGTAAACCAAACAAAATGCAGTAAAATTAAACAGTTCTATATTTACATCTATATCCGCCTATATTATACCGTTGCGTCACTAATAGTCTTTTTATAGCACCTAAGTAAATTAATACACTATGGTAATGCCTGGGTCACATATTCACGGATCACTTCGCCGGTTCCTCTGCGGATTAAATTTCACGGATGACCCCGGAAATGCCAATTTCCGTAGTGCGCTACGGATGCACACAATGGTGTGGCAACGGACTTTGCGGTCACACATTCACGGATTTGACATGTGCGTGAAGTTAGCTGCCAGTTGCCAGTTGCCAATTGAATCCTGAACACACGGCTGACGATTCAAATTTAAGATACTCGCGAATCGTCAACTGGCAACTGGCAGCCAATTTCACTACACGGCTGCCAATTCAATATGATACTCGCGAATCGTCAACTGGCAACTGGCAGCCAGCTGCCAATTCAAATGAAATTTTATGAATTGTGATCGCTAGTGAACCGTCAACTGGCAACTGGCAGCCAGCTGCCAATTCAAATGTAACTTCCGAAATTGTGTTTACTGGCAAACCGTCAACTGGCAACTGGCAGCCAGCTGCCAATTCGACTTTTACTATACCTAGATACCTGTTTATGTGAATTGTCAACTGGCAACTGGCAGCCAGCTGACAATTCGCTCTTAACATATTAACACAGAGTTGATCACGAATAGTCAACTGGCAACTGGCAGCCAGCTGCCAATTCAAATATAGCATAAGAAACTGTGTTTACAGGCGAACCGTCAACTGGCAACTGGCAGCCAGCTGCCAATTCAAATGTAACTTCCGAAATTGTGTTTACTGGCGAACCGTCAACTGGCAACTGGCAGCCAGCTGCCAATTCGACTTTTATTATACCTAGATACCTGTTTATGTGAATTGTCAACTGGCAACTGGCAGCCAGCTGACAATTCGCTCTTAACATATTAACACAGAGTTGATCACGAATAGTCAACTGGCAACTGGCAGCCAGCTGCCAATTCAAATATAGCATAAGAAACTGTGTTTACAGGCGAACCGTCAACTGGCAACTGGCAGCCAGCTGCCAATTCAAATGTAACTTCCGAAATTGTGTTTACTGGCGAACCGTCAACTGGCAACTGGCAGCCAGCTGCCAATTCGACTTTTATTATACCTAGATACCTGTTTATGTGAATTGTCAACTGGCAACTGGCAGCCAGCTGACAATTCGCTCTTAACATATTAACACAGAGTTGATCACGAATAGTCAACTGGCAACTGACAGCCAGCTGCCAATTCAAATATAGCATAAGAAACTGTGTTTACAGGCGAACCGTCAACTGGCAACTGGCAGCCAGCTGCCAATTCGACTTTTATTATACCTAGATACCTGTTTATGTGAATTGTCAACTGGCAACTGGCAGCCAGCTGACAATTCGCTCTTAACATATTAACACAGAGTTGATCACGAATAGTCAACTGGCAACTGGCAGCCAGCTGCCAATTCAAATATAGCATAAGAAACTGTGTTTACAGGCGAACCGTCAACTGGCAACTGGCAGCCAGCTGCCAATTCAAATGTAACTTCCGAAATTGTGTTTACTTGCAAACCGTCAACTGGCAACTGGCAGCCAGCTGCCAATTCGACTTTTATTATACCTAGATACCTGTTTATGTGAATAGTCAACTGGCAACTGGCAGCCAGCTGACAATTCGCTCTTAACATATTAACACAGAGTTGATCACGAATAGTCAACTGGCAACTGGCAGCCAGCTGCCAATTCAAATATAGCATAAGAAACTGTGTTTACAGGCGAACCGTCAACTGGCAACTGGCAGCCAGCTGCCAATTCAAGGTAACTTCCGAAATTGTGTTTACTGGCGAACCGTCAACTGGCAACTGGCAGCCAGCTGCCAATTCGCTCTTAACATATTAACACAGAGTTGATCACGAATAGTCAACTGGCAACTGGCAGCCAGCTGCCAATTCAAATATAGCATAAGAAACTGTGTTTACAGGCGAACCGTCAACTGGCAACTGGCAGCCAGCTGCCAATTCAAAGGTAACTTCCGAAATTGTGTTTACTGGCGAACCGTCAACTGGCAACTGGCAGCCAGCTGCCAATTCGACTTTTATTATACCTAGATACCTGTTTATGTGAATTGTCAACTGGCAACTGGCAGCCAGCTGACAATTCGCTCTTAACATATTAACACAGAGTTGATCACGAATAGTCAACTGGCAACTGGCAGCCAGCTGCCAATTCAAATATAGCATAAGAAACTGTGTTTACAGGCGAACCGTCAACTGGCAACTGGCAGCCAGCTGCCAATTCAAATGTAACTTCCGAAATTGTGTTTACTGGCGAACCGTCAACTGGCAACTGGCAGCCAGCTGCCAATTCGACTTTTATTATACCTAGATACCTATTTATGTGAATTGTCAACTGGCAACTGGCAGCCAGCTGACAATTCGCTCTTAACATATTAACACAGAGTTGATCACGAATAGTCAACTGGCAACTGGCAGCCAGCTGCCAATTCAAATATAGCATAAGAAACTGTGTTTACAGGCGAACCGTCAACTGGCAACTGGCAGCCAGCTGTCAATTCAAATGTAACTTCCGAAATTGTGTTTACTGGCGAACCGTCAACTGGCAACTGGCAGCCAGCTGCCAATTCGACTTTTATTATACCTAGATACCTGTTTATGTGAATTGTCAACTGGCAACTGGCAGCCAGCTGACAATTCGCTCTTAACATATTAACACAGAGTTGATCACGAATAGTCAACTGGCAACTGGCAGCCAGCTGCCAATTCAAATATAGCATAAGAAACTGTGTTTACAGGCGAACCGTCAACTGGCAACTGGCAGCCAGCTGCCAATTCAAATGTAACTTCCGAAATTGTGTTTACTGGCGAACCGTCAACTGGCAACTGGCAGCCAGCTGCCAATTCGACTTTTATTATACCTAGATACCTGTTTATGTGAATTGTCAACTGGCAACTGGCAGCCAGCTGACAATTCGCTCTTAACATATTAACACAGAGTTGATCACGAATAGTCAACTGGCAACTGACAGCCAGCTGCCAATTCAAATATAGCATAAGAAACTGTGTTTACAGGCGAACCGTCAACTGGCAACTGGCAGCCAGCTGCCAATTCGACTTTTATTATACCTAGATACCTGTTTATGTGAATTGTCAACTGGCAACTGGCAGCCAGCTGACAATTCGCTCTTAACATATTAACACAGAGTTGATCACGAATAGTCAACTGGCAACTGGCAGCCAGCTGCCAATTCAAATATAGCATAAGAAACTGTGTTTACAGGCGAACCGTCAACTGGCAACTGGCAGCCAGCTGCCAATTCAAATGTAACTTCCGAAATTGTGTTTACTTGCAAACCGTCAACTGGCAACTGGCAGCCAGCTGCCAATTCGACTTTTATTATACCTAGATACCTGTTTATGTGAATAGTCAACTGGCAACTGGCAGCCAGCTGACAATTCGCTCTTAACATATTAACACAGAGTTGATCACGAATAGTCAACTGGCAACTGGCAGCCAGCTGCCAATTCAAATATAGCATAAGAAACTGTGTTTACAGGCGAACCGTCAACTGGCAACTGGCAGCCAGCTGCCAATTCAAGGTAACTTCCGAAATTGTGTTTACTGGCGAACCGTCAACTGGCAACTGGCAGCCAGCTGACAATTCGCTCTTAACATATTAACACAGAGTTGATCACGAATAGTCAACTGGCAACTGGCAGCCAGCTGCCAATTCAAATATAGCATAAGAAACTGTGTTTACAGGCGAACCGTCAACTGGCAACTGGCAGCCAGCTGCCAATTCAAAGGTAACTTCCGAAATTGTGTTTACTGGCGAACCGTCAACTGGCAACTGGCAGCCAGCTGCCAATTCGACTTTTATTATACCTAGATACCTGTTTATGTGAATTGTCAACTGGAAACTGGCAGCCAGCTGACAATTCGCTCTTAACATATTAACACAGAGTTGATCACGAATAGTCAACTGGCAACTGGCAGCCAGCTGCCAATTCAAATATAGCATAAGAAACTGTGTTTACAGGCGAACCGTCAACTGGCAACTGGCAGCCAGCTGCCAATTCAAATGTAACTTCCGAAATTGTGTTTACTGGCGAACCGTCAACTGGCAACTGGCAGCCAGCTGCCAATTCGACTTTTATTATACCTAGATACCTATTTATGTGAATTGTCAACTGGCAACTGGCAGCCAGCTGACAATTCGCTCTTAACATATTAACACAGAGTTGATCACGAATAGACAACTGGCAACTGGCAGCCAGCTGCCAATTCAAATAAAGCATAAGAAACTGTGTTTACATGCGAACCGTCAACTGGCAACTGGCAGCCAGCTGCCAATTCGACTTTTATTATACCTAGATACCTGTTTATGTGAATTGTCAACTGGCAACTGGCAGCCAGCTGACAATTCGCTCTTAACATATTAACACAGAGTTGATCACGAATAGTCAACTGGCAACTGGCAGCCAGCTGCCAATTCAAATATAGCATAAGAAACTGTGTTTACAGGCGAACCGTCAACTGGCAACTGGCAGCCAGCTGCCAATTCAAATGTAACTTCCGAAATTGTGTTTACTGGCGAACCGTCAACTGGCAACTGGCAGCCAGCTGCCAATTCGACTTTTATTATACCTAGATACCTATTTATGTGAATTGTCAACTGGCAACTGGCAGCCAGCTGACAATTCGCTCTTAACATATTAACACAGAGTTGATCACGAATAGTCAACTGGCAACTGGCAGCCAGCTGCCAATTCAAATATAGCATAAGAAACTGTGTTTACAGGCGAACCGTCAACTGGCAACTGGCAGCCAGCTGTCAATTCAAATGTAACTTCCGAAATTGTGTTTACTGGCGAACCGTCAACTGGCAACTGGCAGCCAGCTGCCAATTCGACTTTTATTATACCTAGATACCTGTTTATGTGAATTGTCAACTGGCAACTGGCAGCCAGCTGACAATTCGCTCTTAACATATTAACACAGAGTTGATCACGAATAGTCAACTGGCAACTGGCAGCCAGCTGCCAATTCAAATATAGCATAAGAAACTGTGTTTACAGGCGAACCGTCAACTGGCAACTGGCAGCCAGCTGCCAATTCAAATGTAACTTCCGAAATTGTGTTTACTGGCGAACCGTCAACTGGCAACTGGCAGCCAGCTGCCAATTCGACTTTTATTATACCTAGATACCTGTTTATGTGAATTGTCAACTGGCAACTGGCAGCCAGCTGACAATTCGCTCTTAACATATTAACACAGAGTTGATCACGAATAGTCAACTGGCAACTGACAGCCAGCTGCCAATTCAAATATAGCATAAGAAACTGTGTTTACAGGCGAACCGTCAACTGGCAACTGGCAGCCAGCTGCCAATTCGACTTTTATTATACCTAGATACCTGTTTATGTGAATTGTCAACTGGCAACTGGCAGCCAGCTGACAATTCGCTCTTAACATATTAACACAGAGTTGATCACGAATAGTCAACTGGCAACTGGCAGCCAGCTGCCAATTCAAATATAGCATAAGAAACTGTGTTTACAGGCGAACCGTCAACTGGCAACTGGCAGCCAGCTGCCAATTCAAATGTAACTTCCGAAATTGTGTTTACTTGCAAACCGTCAACTGGCAACTGGCAGCCAGCTGCCAATTCGACTTTTATTATACCTAGATACCTGTTTATGTGAATAGTCAACTGGCAACTGGCAGCCAGCTGACAATTCGCTCTTAACATATTAACACAGAGTTGATCACGAATAGTCAACTGGCAACTGGCAGCCAGCTGCCAATTCAAATATAGCATAAGAAACTGTGTTTACAGGCGAACCGTCAACTGGCAACTGGCAGCCAGCTGCCAATTCAAGGTAACTTCCGAAATTGTGTTTACTGGCGAACCGTCAACTGGCAACTGGCAGCCAGCTGACAATTCGCTCTTAACATATTAACACAGAGTTGATCACGAATAGTCAACTGGCAACTGGCAGCCAGCTGCCAATTCAAATATAGCATAAGAAACTGTGTTTACAGGCGAACCGTCAACTGGCAACTGGCAGCCAGCTGCCAATTCAAAGGTAACTTCCGAAATTGTGTTTACTGGCGAACCGTCAACTGGCAACTGGCAGCCAGCTGCCAATTCGACTTTTATTATACCTAGATACCTGTTTATGTGAATTGTCAACTGGAAACTGGCAGCCAGCTGACAATTCGCTCTTAACATATTAACACAGAGTTGATCACGAATAGTCAACTGGCAACTGGCAGCCAGCTGCCAATTCAAATATAGCATAAGAAACTGTGTTTACAGGCGAACCGTCAACTGGCAACTGGCAGCCAGCTGCCAATTCAAATGTAACTTCCGAAATTGTGTTTACTGGCGAACCGTCAACTGGCAACTGGCAGCCAGCTGCCAATTCGACTTTTATTATACCTAGATACCTATTTATGTGAATTGTCAACTGGCAACTGGCAGCCAGCTGACAATTCGCTCTTAACATATTAACACAGAGTTGATCACGAATAGACAACTGGCAACTGGCAGCCAGCTGCCAATTCAAATAAAGCATAAGAAACTGTGTTTACATGCGAACCGTCAACTGGCAACTGGCAGCCAGCTGCCAATTCAAATGTAACTTCCGAAATTGTGTTTACTGGCGAACCGTCAACTGGCAACTGGCAGCCAGCTGCCAATTCGACTTTTATTATACCTAGATACCTGTTTATGTGAATTGTCAACTGGCAACTGGCAGCCAGCTGACAATTCGCTCTTAACATATTAACACAGAGTTGATCACGAATAGTCAACTGGCAACTGGCAGCCAGCTGCCAATTCAAATATAGCATAACAAACTGTGTTTACAGGCGAACCGTCAACTGGCAACTGGCAGCCAGCTGCCAATTCAAATGTAACTTCCGAAATTGTGTTTACTGGCGAACCGTCAACTGACAACTGGCAGCCAGCTGCCAATTCGACTTTTATTATACCTAGATACCTGTTTATGTGAATTGTCAACTGGCAACTGGCAGCCAGCTGACAATTCAAATGTAACTTCCGAAATGGTGTTTACCGGCGATCCGTCAACTGGCAACTGGCAGCCAGCTGCCAATTCGACTTTTATTATACCTAGATACATGTTTATGTGAATTGTCAACTGGCAACTGGCAGCCAGCTGACAATTCGCTATTAACATTTTAAAACAGAGTTGATCACGATTTGTCAACTGGCAACTGGCAGCCAGCTGCCAATTCAAATATAGCATAAGAAACTGTGTTTACAGTCGATTACCGTCAACAGTCAACTGGCAACTGGCAGCCAGCTGCCAATTCGACTTTTATTATACCAAGATACATGTTTATGTGAATTGTCAACTGGCAACTGGCAGCCAGCTGACAATTCGCTATTAACATTTGAAAACTGGGTTGATCACGAATAGTCAACTGGCAACTGGCAGCCAGCTGCCAATTCAAATATAGCATAAGAAACTGTGTTTACAGGCGAACCGTCAACTGGCAACTGGCAGCCAGCTGCAAATTCGACTTTTATTATACCAAGATACATGTTTATGTGAATTGTCAACTGGCAACTGGCAGCCAGCTGACAATTCGCTATTAACATATTAAAATAGAGTTTATCACGAATTGTCAACTGGCAACTGGCAGCCAGCTGCCAATTCAAATATAGATTAAGAAACTGTGTTTACAGGCGAACCGTCAACTGGCAACTGGCAGCCAGCTGCCAATTCGACTTTTATTATACCAAGATACATGTTTATGTCAATAGTCAACTGGCAACTGGCAGCCAGCTGACAATTCAAATGTAACTTCCGAAATTGCGTTTACTGGCGAACCGTCAACTGGCAAATGGCAGCCAGCTGCCAATTCGATTTTTATTATATCTAGATACATGTTTATGTGAATTGTCAACTGGCAACTGGCAGCCAGCTGACAATTCGCTCTTAACATATTAACACAGAGTTGATCACGAATAGTCAACTGGCAACTGGCAGCCAGCTGCCAATTCAAATATAGCAAAAGAAACTGTGTTTACAGGCGAACCGTCAACTGGCAACTGGCAGCCAGCTGCCAATTCAAATGTAACTTCCGAAATTGTGTTTACTGGCGAACCGTCAACTGGCAACTGGCAGCCAGCTGCCAATTCGACTTTTATTATACCTAGATACCTGTTTATGTGAATTGTCAACTGGCAACTGGCAGCCAGCTGACAATTCGCTCTTAACATATTAACACAGAGTTGATCACGAATAGTCAACTGGCAACTGACAGCCAGCTGCCAATTCAAATATAGCATAAGAAACTGTGTTTACAGGCGAACCGTCAACTGGCAACTGGCAGCCAGCTGCCAATTCGACTTTTATTATACCTAGATACCTGTTTATGTGAATTGTCAACTGGCAACTGGCAGCCAGCTGACAATTCGCTCTTAACATATTAACACAGAGTTGATCACGAATAGTCAACTGGCAACTGGCAGCCAGCTGCCAATTCAAATATAGCATAAGAAACTGTGTTTACAGGCGAACCGTCAACTGGCAACTGGCAGCCAGCTGCCAATTCAAATGTAACTTCCGAAATTGTGTTTACTTGCGAACCGTCAACTGGCAACTGGCAGCCAGCTGCCAATTCGACTTTTATTATACCTAGATACCTGTTTATGTGAATAGTCAACTGGCAACTGGCAGCCAGCTGACAATTCGCTCTTAACATATTAACACAGAGTTGATCACGAATAGTCAACTGGCAACTGGCAGCCAGCTGCCAATTCAAATATAGCATAAGAAACTGTGTTTACAGGCGAACCGTCAACTGGCAACTGGCAGCCAGCTGCCAATTCAAATGTAACTTCCGAAATTGTGTTTACTGGCGAACCGTCAACTGGCAACTGGCAGCCAGCTGCCAATTCGACTTTTATTATACCTAGATACCTGTTTATGTGAATTGTCAACTGGCAACTGGCAGCCAGCTGACAATTCGCTCTTAACATATTAACACAGAGTTGATCACGAATAGTCAACTGGCAACTGACAGCCAGCTGCCAATTCAAATATAGCATAAGAAACTGTGTTTACAGGCGAACCGTCAACTGGCAACTGGCTGCCAGCTGCCAATTCGACTTTTATTATACCTAGATACCTGTTTATGTGAATTGTCAACTGGCAACTGGCAGCCAGCTGACAATTCGCTCTTAACATATTAACACAGAGTTGATCACGAATAGTCAACTGGCAACTGGCAGCCAGCTGCCAATTCAAATATAGCATAAGAAACTGTGTTTACAGGCGAACCGTCAACTGGCAACTGGCAGCCAGCTGCCAATTCGACTTTTATTATACCAAGATACATGTTTATATGAATTGTCAACTGGCAACTGGGAGCCAGCTGACAATTCAATGTAACTTCCGAAATTGTGTGTACAGGCAAACCGTCAACTGGCAACTGGCAGCCAGCTGCCAATTCGACTTTTATTATACCTAGATACATGTATATGTGAATTGTCAACTGGCAACTGGCAGCCAGCTGCCAATTCAAATATAACATAAGAAACTGTGTTTACAGGCGAACCGTCAACTGGCAACTGGCAGCCAGCTGCCAATTCGACTTTTATTATACCAAGATACATGTTTATGTCAATAGTCAACTGGCAACTGGCAGCCAGCTGACAATTCAAATGTAACTTCCGAAATTGCGTTTACTGGCGAACCGTCAACTGGCAAATGGCAGCCAGCTGCCAATTCGATTTTTATTATATCTAGATACATGTTTATGTGAATTGTCAACTGGCAACTGGCAGCCAGCTGACAATTCGCTCTTAACATATTAACACAGAGTTGATCACGAATAGTCAACTGGCAACTGGCAGCCAGCTGCCAATTCAAATATAGCAAAAGAAACTGTGTTTACAGGCGAACCGTCAACTGGCAACTGGCAGCCAGCTGCCAATTCAAATGTAACTTCCGAAATTGTGTTTACTGGCGAACCGTCAACTGGCAACTGGCAGCCAGCTGCCAATTCGACTTTTATTATACCTAGATACCTGTTTATGTGAATTGTCAACTGGCAACTGGCAGCCAGCTGACAATTCGCTCTTAACATATTAACACAGAGTTGATCACGAATAGTCAACTGGCAACTGACAGCCAGCTGCCAATTCAAATATAGCATAAGAAACTGTGTTTACAGGCGAACCGTCAACTGGCAACTGGCAGCCAGCTGCCAATTCGACTTTTATTATACCTAGATACCTGTTTATGTGAATTGTCAACTGGCAACTGGCAGCCAGCTGACAATTCGCTCTTAACATATTAACACAGAGTTGATCACGAATAGTCAACTGGCAACTGGCAGCCAGCTGCCAATTCAAATATAGCATGAGAAACTGTGTTTACAGGCGAACCGTCAACTGGCAACTGGCAGCCAGCTGCCAATTCAAATGTAACTTCCGAAATTGTGTTTACTTGCGAACCGTCAACTGGCAACTGGCAGCCAGCTGCCAATTCGACTTTTATTATACCTAGATACCTGTTTATGTGAATAGTCAACTGGCAACTGGCAGCCAGCTGACAATTCGCTCTTAACATATTAACACAGAGTTGATCACGAATAGTCAACTGGCAACTGGCAGCCAGCTGCCGATTCAAATATAGCATAAGAAACTGTGTTTACAGGCGAACCGTCAACTGGCAACTGGCAGCCAGCTGCCAATTCAAGGTAACTTCAGAAATTGTGTTTACTGGCGAACCGTCAACTGGCAACTGGCAGCCAGCTGCCAATTCGCTCTTAACATATTAACACAGAGTTGATCACGAATAGTCAACTGGCAACTGGCAGCCAGCTGCCAATTCAAATATAGCATAAGAAACTGTGTTTACAGGCGATCCGTCAACTGGCAACTGGCAGCCAGCTGCCAATTCAAAGGTAACTTCCGAAATTGTGTTTACTGGCGAACCGTCAACTGGCAACTGGCAGCCAGCTGCCAATTCGACTTTTATTATACCTAGATACCTGTTTATGTGAATTGTCAACTGGCAACTGGCAGCCAGCTGACAATTCGCTCTTAACATATTAACACAGAGTTGATCACGAATAGTCAACTGGCAACTGGCAGCCAGCTGCCAATTCAAATATAGCATAAGAAACTGTGTTTACAGGCGAACCGTCAACTGGCAACTGGCAGCCAGCTGCCAATTCAAATGTAACTTCCGAAATTGTGTTTACTGGCGAACCGTCAACTGGCAACTGGCAGCCAGCTGCCAATTCGACTTTTATTATACCTAGATACCTGTTTATGTGAATTGTCAACTGGCAACTGGCAGCCAGCTGACAATTCGCTCTTAACATATTAACACAGAGTTGATCACGAATAGTCAACTGGCAACTGGCAGCCAGCTGCCAATTCAAATAAAGCATAAGAAACTGTGTTTACAGGCGAACCGTCAACTGGCAACTGGCAGCCCGCTGCCAATTCAAATGTAACTTCCGAAATTGTGTTTACTGGCGAACCGTCAACTGGCAACTGGCAGCCAGCTGCCAATTCGACTTTTATTATACCTAGATACCTGTTTATGTGAATTGTCAACTGGCAACTGGCAGCCAGCTGACAATTCGATCTTAACATATTAACACAGAGTTGATCACGAATAGTCAACTGGCAACTGGCAGCCAGCTGCCAATTCAAATATAGCATAAGAAACTGTGTTTACAGGCGAACCGTCAACTGGCAACTGGCAGCCAGCTGCCAATTCAAATGTAACTTCCGAAATTGTGTTTACTGGCGAACCGTCAACTGAGAACTGGCAGCCAGCTGCCAATTCGACTTTTATTATACCTAGATACCTGTTTATGTGAATTGTCAACTGGTAACTGGCAGCCAGCTGACAATTCGATATTAACATATTAATACAGAGTTGATCACGAATAGTCAACTGGCAACTGGCAGCCAGCTGCCAATTCAAATATAGCATAAGAAACTGTGTTTACAGGCGAACCGTCAACTGGCAACTGGCAGCCAGCTGCCAATTCGACTTTTATTATACAAAGATACATGTTTATGTGAATTGTCAACTGGCAACTGGCAGCCAGCTGACAATTCAAATGTAACCTCCGAAATTGTGTTTACCGGCGAACCGTCAACTGGCAACTGGCAGCCAGCTGCCAATTCGACTTTTATTATACCTAGATACATGTTTATGTGAATTGTCAACTGGCAACTGGCAGCCAGCTGACAATTCGCTATTAACATTTTAAAACAGAGTTGATCACGATTTGTCAACTGGCAACTGGCAGCCAGCTGCCAATTCAAATATAGCATAAGAAACTGTGTTTACAGTCGATTACCGTCAACCGTCAACTGGCAACTGGCAGCCAGCTGCCAATTCGACTTTTATTATACCAAGATACATGTTTATGTGAATTGTCAACTGGCAACTGGCAGCCAGCTGACAATTCGCTATTAACATTTGAAAACTGGGTTGATCACGAATAGTCAACTGGCAACTGGCAGCCAGCTGCCAATTCAAATATAGCATAAGAAACTGTGTTTACAGGCGAACCGTCAACTGGCAACTGGCAGCCAGCTGCAAATTCGACTTTTATTATACCAAGATACATGTTTATGTGAATTGTCAACTGGCAACTGGCAGCCAGCTGACAATTCGCTATTAACATATTAAAATAGAGTTGATCACGAATAGTCAACTGGCAACTGGCAGCCAGCTGCCAATTCAAATATAGATTAAGAAACTGTGTTTACAGGCGAACCATCAACTGGCAACTGGCAGCCAGCTGCCAATTCGACTTTTATTATACCAAGATACATGTTTATATGAATTGTCAACTGGCAACTGGCAGCCAGCTGACAATTCAATGTAACTTCCGAAATTGTGTTTACAGGCAAACCGTCAACTGGCAACTGGCAGCCAGCTGCCAATTCGACTTTTATTATACCTAGATACATGTTTATGTGAATTGTCAACTGGCAACTGGCAGCCAGCTGCCAATTCAAATATAACATAAGAAACTATGTTTACAGGCGAACCGTCAACTGGCAACTGGCAGCCAGCTGCCAATTCGACTTTTATTATACCAAGATACATGTTTATGTGAATAGTCAACTGGCAACTGGCAGCCAGCTGACAATTCAAATGTAACTTCCGAAATTGCGTTTACTGGCGAACCGTCAACTGGCAAATGGCAGCCAGCTGCCAATTCGATTTTTATTATATCTAGATACATGTTTATGTGAATTGTCAACTGGCAACTGGCAGCCAGCTGACAATTCAATGTAACTTCCGAAATTGTGTTTACAGGCGAACCGTCAACTGGCAACTGGCAGCCAGCTGCCAATTCGACTTTTATTATACCTAGATACATGTTTATGTGAATTGTCAACTGGCAACTGGCAGCCAGCTGACAATTCGATATTAACATATTAAAACAGAGTTGATCACGAATAGTCAACTGCCAACTGGCAGCCAGCTGCCAATTCAAATATAGCATAAGAAATTGTGTTTACAGGCAAACCGTCAACTGGCAACTGGCAGCCAGCTGCCAATTCGACTTTTATTATACCTAGATACATGTTTATGTGAATTGTCAACTGGCAACTGGCAGCCAGCTGCCAATTCAAATATAACATAAGAAACTATGTTTACAGGCGAACCGTCAACTGGCAACTGGCAGCCAGCTGCCAATTCGACTTTTATTATACCAAGATACATGTTTATGTGAATAGTCAACTGGCAACTGGCAGCCAGCTGACAATTCAAATGTAACTTCCGAAATTGCGTTTACTGGCGAACCGTCAACTGGCAAATGGCAGCCAGCTGCCAATTCGATTTTTATTATATCTAGATACATGTTTATGTGAATTGTCAACTGGCAACTGGCAGCCAGCTGACAATTCGCTATTAACATTTTAAAACAGAGTTGATCACGATTTGTCAACTGGCAACTGGCAGCCAGCTGCCAATTCAAATATAGCATAAGAAACTGTGTTTACAGTCGATTACCGTCAACCGTCAACTGGCAACTGGCAGCCAGCTGCCAATTCGACTTTTATTATACCAAGATACATGTTTATGTGAATTGTCAACTGGCAACTGGCAGCCAGCTGACAATTCGCTATTAACATTTGAAAACTGGGTTGATCACGAATAGTCAACTGGCAACTGGCAGCCAGCTGCCAATTCAAATATAGCATAAGAAACTGTGTTTACAGGCGAACCGTCAACTGGCAACTGGCAGCCAGCTGCAAATTCGACTTTTATTATACCAAGATACATGTTTATGTGAATTGTCAACTGGCAACTGGCAGCCAGCTGACAATTCGATATTAACATATTAAAATAGAGTTGATCACGAATAGTCAACTGGCAACTGGCAGCCAGCTGCCAATTCAAATATAGATTAAGAAACTGTGTTTACAGGCGAACCATCAACTGGCAACTGGCAGCCAGCTGCCAATTCGACTTTTATTATACCAAGATACATGTTTATATGAATTGTCAACTGGCAACTGGCAGCCAGCTGACAATTCAATGTAACTTCCGAAATTGTGTTTACAGGCAAACCGTCAACTGGCAACTGGCAGCCAGCTGCCAATTCGACTTTTATTATACCTAGATACATGTTTATGTGAATTGTCAACTGGCAACTGGCAGCCAGCTGCCAATTCAAATATAACATAAGAAACTATGTTTACAGGCGAACCGTCAACTGGCAACTGGCAGCCAGCTGCCAATTCGACTTTTATTATACCAAGATACATGTTTATGTGAATAGTCAACTGGCAACTGGCAGCCAGCTGACAATTCAAATGTAACTTCCGAAATTGCGTTTACTGGCGAACCGTCAACTGGCAAATGGCAGCCAGCTGCCAATTCGATTTTTATTATATCTAGATACATGTTTATGTGAATTGTCAACTGGCAACTGGCAGCCAGCTGACAATTCAATGTAACTTCCGAAATTGTGTTTACAGGCGAACCGTCAACTGGCAACTGGCAGCCAGCTGCCAATTCGACTTTTATTATACCTAGATACATGTTTATGTGAATTGTCAACTGGCAACTGGCAGCCAGCTGACAATTCGATATTAACATATTAAAACAGAGTTGATCACGAATAGTCAACTGCCAACTGGCAGCCAGCTGCCAATTCAAATATAGCATAAGAAATTGTGTTTACAGGCAAACCGTCAACTGGCAACTGGCAGCCAGCTGCCAATTCGACTTTTATTATACCTAGATACATGTTTATGTGAATTGTCAACTGGCAACTGGCAGCCAGCTGCCAATTCAAATATAACATAAGAAACTATGTTTACAGGCGAACCGTCAACTGGCAACTGGCAGCCAGCTGCCAATTCGACTTTTATTATACCAAGATACATGTTTATGTGAATAGTCAACTGGCAACTGGCAGCCAGCTGACAATTCAAATGTAACTTCCGAAATTGCGTTTACTGGCGAACCGTCAACTGGCAAATGGCAGCCAGCTGCCAATTCGATTTTTATTATATCTAGATACATGTTTATGTGAATTGTCAACTGGCAACTGGCAGCCAGCTGACAATTCAATGTAACTTCCGAAATTGTGTTTACAGGCGAACCGTCAACTGGCAACTGGCAGCCAGCTGCCAATTCGACTTTTATTATACCTAGATACATGTTTATGTGAATTGTCAACTGGCAACTGGCAGCCAGCTGACAATTCGATATTAACATATTAAAACAGAGTTGATCACGAATAGTCAACTGCCAACTGGCAGCCAGCTGCCAATTCAAATATAGCATAAGAAATTGTGTTTACAGGCAAACCGTCAACTGGCAACTGGCAGCCAGCTGCCAATTCGACTTTTATTATACCTAGATACATGTTTATGTGAATTGTCAACTGGCAACTGGCAGCCAGCTGCCAATTCAAATATAACATCAGAAACTGTGTTTACAGGCGAACCGTCAACTGGCAACTGGCAGCCAGCTGCCAATTCGACTTTTATTATACCAAGATACATGTTTATGTGAATAGTCAACTGGCAACTGGCAGCCAGCTGACAATTCAAATGTAACTTCCGAAATTGCGTTTACTGGCGAACCGTCAACTGGCAAATGGCAGCCAGCTGCCAATTCGATTTTTATTATATCTAGATACATGTTTATGTGAATTGTCAACTGGCAACTGGCAGCCAGCTGACAATTCAATGTAACTTCCGAAATTGTGTTTACATGCGAACCGTCAACTGGCAACTGGCAGCCAGCTGCCAATTCGACTTTTATTATACCTAGATACATGTTTATGTGAATTGTCAACTGGCAACTGGCAGCCAGCTGACAATTCGATATTAACATATTAAAACAGAGTTGATCACGAATAGTCAACTGGCAACTGGCAGCCAGCTGCCAATTCAAATATAGCATAAGAAACTGTGTTTACAGGCGAACCGTCAACTGGCAACTGGCAGCCAGCTGCCAATTCGACTTTTATTATACCAAGATACATGTTTATGTGAATTGTCAACTGGCAACTGGCAGCCAGCTGACAATTCAATGTAACTTCCGAAATTGTGTTTACAGGCGAACCGTCAACTGGCAACTGGCAGCCAGCTGCCAATTCGAATTTTATTATACCTAGATACATGTTTATGTGAAGTGTCAACTGCCAACTGGCAGCCAGCTGCCAATTCAAATATAACATAAGAAATTGTGTTTATAGGCGAACCGTCAACTGGCAACTGGCAGCCAGCTGCCAATTCGACTTTTATTATACCAAGATGCATGTTTATGTGAATTGTCAACTGGCAACTGGCAGCCAGCTGACAATTCGATATTAACATATTAAAACAGAGTTGATCACTAATAGTCAACTGGCAACTGGCAGCCAGCTGCCAATTCAAATATAGCATAAAAAACTGTGTTTACAGGCGAACCGTCAACTGGCAACTGGCAGCCAGCTGCCAATTCGACTTTTATTATACCAAGATACATATTTATGTGAATTGTCAACTGGCAACTGGCAGCCAGCTGACAATTCAATGTAACTTCCGAAATTGTGTTTACAGGCGAACCGTCAACTGGCAACTGGCAGCCAGCTGCCAATTCGACTTTTATTATACCTAGATACATGTTTATGTGAATTGTCAACTGGCAACTGGCAGCCAGCTGACAATTCAAATATAACTTCCGAAATTGTGTTTACCGGGGAACCGTTAACTGGCAACTGGCAGCCAGCTGACAATTCGCTATAAACATTTTAAAACAGGGTTGATCACGAATAGTCAACTGGCAACTGGCAGCCAGCTGCCAATTCAAATATAGCATAAGAAACTGTGTTTACAGGCGAACCGTCAACTGACAACTGGCAGCCAGCTGCCAATTCGACTTTTATTATACCAAGATACATTTTTATGTGAATTGTCAACTGGCAACTGGCAGCCATCTGACAATTCGCTATTAACATATTAAAACAGAGTTGATCACGAATAGTCAACTGGCAACTGGCAGCCAGCTGCCAATTCAAATATAGCATAAGAAACTGTGTTTACAGGCGAACCGTCAACTGGCAACTGGCAGCCAGCTGCCAATTCGACTTTTATTATACCAAGATACATGTTTATGTGAATTGTCAACTGGCAACTGGCAGCCAGCTGACAATTCAATGTAACTTCCGAAATTGTGTTTACAGGCGAACCGTCAACTGGCAACTGGCAGCCAGCTGCCAATTCGAATTTTATTATACCTAGATACATGTTTATGTGAAGTGTCAACTGCCAACTGGCAGCCAGCTGCCAATTCAAATATAACATAAGAAATTGTGTTTATAGGCGAACCGTCAACTGGCAACTGGCAGCCAGCTGCCAATTCGACTTTTATTATACCAAGATGCATGTTTATGTGAATTGTCAACTGGCAACTGGCAGCCAGCTGACAATTCGATATTAACATATTAAAACAGAGTTGATCACTAATAGTCAACTGGCAACTGGCAGCCAGCTGCCAATTCAAATATAGCATAAAAAACTGTGTTTACAGGCGAACCGTCAACTGGCAACTGGCAGCCAGCTGCCAATTCGACTTTTATTATACCAAGATACATATTTATGTGAATTGTCAACTGGCAACTGGCAGCCAGCTGACAATTCAATGTAACTTCCGAAATTGTGTTTACAGGCGAACCGTCAACTGGCAACTGGCAGCCAGCTGCCAATTCGACTTTTATTATACCTAGATACATGTTTATGTGAATTGTCAACTGGCAACTGGCAGCCAGCTGACAATTCAAATATAACTTCCGAAATTGTGTTTACCGGGGAACCGTTAACTGGCAACTGGCAGCCAGCTGACAATTCGCTATAAACATTTTAAAACAGGGTTGATCACGAATAGTCAACTGGCAACTGGCAGCCAGCTGCCAATTCAAATATAGCATAAGAAACTGTGTTTACAGGCGAACCGTCAACTGACAACTGGCAGCCAGCTGCCAATTCGACTTTTATTATACCAAGATACATTTTTATGTGAATTGTCAACTGGCAACTGGCAGCCATCTGACAATTCGCTATTAACATATTAAAATAGAGTTGATCACGAATAGTCAACTGGCAACTGGCAGCCAGCTGCCAATTCAAATATAGCATAAGAAACTGTATTTACAGGCGAACCGTCAACTGGCAACTGGCAGCCAGCTGCCAATTCGACTTTTATTATACCAAGATACATGTTTATGTGAATTGTCAACTGGCAACTGGCAGCCAGCTGACAATTCAATGTAACTTCCGAAATTGTGTTTACAGGCGAACCGTCAACTGGCAACTGGCAGCCAGCTGCCAATTCGACTTTTATTATACCTAGATACATGTTTATGTGAATTGTCAACTGGCAACTGGCAGCCAGCTGAGAATTCAAATGTAACATCCGAAATTGTGTTTACTGGCGAACCGTCAACTGGCAACTGGCAGCCAGCTGCCAATTCGACTTTTATTATACCTAGATACATGTTTATGTGAATTGTCAACTGGCAACTGGCAGCCAGCTGACAATTCGATATTAACATATTAAAACAGAGTTGATCACGAATAGTCAACTGGCAACTGGCAGCCAGCTGCCAATTCAAATATAGCATAAGAAACTGTGTTTACAGGCGAACCGTCAACTGGCAACTGGCAGCCAGGTGCTAATTCGACTTTTATTATACCAAGATACATGTTTATGTGAATTGTCAACTGGCAACTGGCAGCCAACTGACAATTCAAATATAACATAAGAAACTGTGTTTACAGGCGAACCGTCAACTGGCAACTGGCAGCCAGCTGCCAATTCGACTTTTATTATACCTAGATACATGTTTATGTGAATTGTCAACTGGCAACTGGCAGCCAGCTGACAATTCGATATTAACATATTAAAACAGAGTTGATCACGAATAGTCAACTGGCAACTGGCAGCCAGCTGCCAATTCAAATATAGCATAAGAAACTGTGTTTACAGGCGAACCGTCAACTGGCAACTGGCAGCCAGGTGCTAATTCGACTTTTATTATACCAAGATACATGTTTATGTGAATTGTCAACTGGCAACTGGCAGCCAACTGACAATTCAAATATAACATAAGAAACTGTGTTTACAGGCGAACTGTCAACTGGCAACTGGCAGCCAGCTGCCAATTCGACTTTTATTATACCTAGATACATGTTTATGTGAATTGTCAACTGGCAACTGGCAGCCAGCTGACAATTCGCTATTAACATTTTAAAACAGAGGTGATCACGAATAGTCAACTGGCAACTGGCAGCCAGCTGCCGATTCAAAAATAACAAAAGAAACTGCGTTTACAGGCGAACCGTCAACTGGCAACTGGCAGCCAGCTGCCAATTCGACTTTTATCATCAATAGATACATATTCATGTGAATAGTCAACTAGCAACTGGCAGACAGCTGCCAATTCAAATATAGCATAAGAAACTGTGTTTACAGGCGAACCGTCAACTGGCAACTGGCAGCCAACTGCCAATTCGACTTTTATTATACCAAGATACATGTTTATGTGAATTGTCAACTGGCAACTGGCAGCCAGCTGACAATTCAATGTAACTTCCGAAATTGTTTTACAGGCGAACCGTCAATTGGCAACTGGCAGCCAGCTGCCAATTCGACTTTTATTATACCTAGATACATGTTTATGTGAATTGTCAACTGGCAACTGGCAGCCAGCTGCCAATTCAAATATAACATAAGAAACTGTGTTTACAGGCGAACCGTCAACTGGCAACTGGCAGCCAGCTGCTAATTCGACTTTTATTATACCAAGATACATGTTTATGTGAATAGTCAACTGGCAACTGGCAGCCAGCTGACAATTCAAATGTAACTTCCGAAATTGTGTTTACTGGCGAACCGTCAACTGGCAACTGGCAGCCCGCTGACAATTCGCTATTAACATTTTAAAACAAATTTGATCACGAATAGTCAACTGGCAACTGTCAGCCAGCTGCCGATTCAATAATAACAAAAGAAACTGTGTTTACAGGCGAACCGTCAACTGGCAACTGGCAGCCAGCTGCCAATTCGACTTTTATTATAAATAGATACATATTCATGTGAATAGTCAACTGGCAATTGGCAGACAGCTGCCAATTCAAATATAGCATAACAAACTGTGTTTACAGGCGAACCGTCAACTGGCAACTGGCAGCCAGCTGCCAATTCGAATTTTATTATACCTAGATACATGTTTATGTGAATTGTCAACTGGCAACTGGCAGCCAGCTGACAATTCGCTATTAACATATTAAAACAGAGTTGATCACGAATAATCAATTGGCAACTGGCAGCCAGCAGCCAATTCAAAAATAACAAAAGAAACTGTGTTTAAAGGCGAACCATCAACTGGCAACTGGCAGCCAGCTGCCAATTCGACTTTTATTATAAATAGATACATATTCATGTGAATAGTCAACTGGCAACTGGCTGCCAGCTGACTATTCACTCTAAACATATTAAAACATAGTTGATCACGAATAGTCAACTGGCAACTGGCAGCCAGCTGCCAATTCTAATATAGCATAAGAAACTGTGTTTACTGACGAACCGTCAACTGGCAACTGGCAGCCAGCTGCCAATTCGACTTTTATAACACAAATATACATACTCATGTGAATTGAAACTGGCAACTGGCAGCCAGCTGACAATTCGCTCTTACATGTTACATATCAATGCAAATTTATTTACGAATAGTCAACTGGCAGCCAACAGACAATTCGCTGTTAATATATCAAATATTAAATCAAATCAGATATGACTATATTAGATCAAGGTTATTTCAAGATCCGATTCAGATCAAGATCAAGATCTGATTAGAATAAATCTGGCCATGGTCAGGATCTGATCAGTGTCTGATCCGATCTGAACCTGATCTTAATTAGATTTTGACCTGGTATTTGTGAGATCAGATAAGAGCAACCCAGATCCAGATCCATATTATGTCAGATCAGATCAGATCAAGATGCAGATCAAATCAGATCAGAAGTGATTCATATGCAGATCCAGATTCAGGCCAGATCAAATGCAGATGAAGATCCAGATCAGATTATATCAGACCATATCAGGTCAGAAGTGATTAAGATCAAGAAATAAATCAGATCCAGATCCAGATCAGACCAGATCTAGATCCAAATCAGATAAGATCAGATCAGATATAGATTTGGAAAAATCGGTTTTGTTCATGTAATGAGAATAGTTGTTAACAGACCTGCGACCCAACTCCATGTCATGTTATCAAGTAACACATACTTTGTAGACTGGTTGTTCACATTGTTAGTAAATAAATAATACCAGCCTAGATTAAACGAGTCGTATCTCATCGTCTGATATGAATCCAAATTGTTAAAATGTGTAACCAGATATAGATCTACAAAGTCTTGAAATAATGAAAATCTACAAAATAATTAATATATGCTTCAAAACTGTGATGTCGGAAATCTTACGTAATTAGTGTGATATAAAACAGCATGGATCGGAGTCTGACTGATTTTGAGATAATAAGCAGACATATGAAACAAACGGGTCATACTTGGATAAACTCTATCACCGATTATCCTTTCACTCGTTGTCCTGAATAAAGCTGTTATTTATCTAAGCGTGTTTAGACCTTTAATTATGCTAGGCACAATATGATATGCATTTGTAAACACCTTGGATCCAGATGAGGCGCAGAGATGAGGATCCAAGCTGTTTGACACTTGTTAAACACTTTCTCAAACGGTTGTAACGAGTCGGAAGTAAGTAAACAATGTAACAAAGCAAGTAAAACATGAAACAGATCAGAGTTATTGCAGAATATTTTTCAGCACAATATGAGTTAATTTAGATGCTGTGCAGTAACTGCAAACTCCGCCCAGTTAGCCAGATCAAGAAGGATGTACATGACATATCACTCCATAATCCTGACAGAATGGAATATATTCTTCCGATGTTGGACAGACGGTAAATGTGTGTGGAACTTAAACCTGCGTTCAGCTGACGCTTCGTTTGAGTTATATTCCATGAATTTCTAAGTATACGTGTAAACTATGATTAATACACTCTTAAATGGTTAGTGACGCGACACGGAGACATTTATTAATACAGGTATACTGAAAAGGAAAAGTTCAAGATGTCATGTGTTCTGCAACAGAAAAAAAATATGAGAAATAATCTCTAGAGAAGAATTACGACAAGCGGCACTCTAAATATGGATGATATTCTAGCCTCCCGGCAGAGGTGTTACTAAAATATGTAACCCACTCGTGTAGTTTTAGTCACCTGCAAAACTTGCGTCTGCTAAAAATTCATGCTGAAATTTTCTTTACAAAATTGGTATTTGGTATTGTGATGAATCATCTGGATCAAAACAAGTTTGAAAGATAACCGACATATGAATCAATACAATGCAGAGTTAGGGTAACTAAATCAAGTTTCTGATTGAGCTCCAGATCAATAGTTAAATTTAAATCAAGTTCAACTACAATGTCCACATATATTAAAATAGATCTTGACTCAGACTGGATAAACATATGATCTGATCTGATCTGATATGGATCAAGATCTGGATCTGGATCTGATCTGATCTGATCATATCTAGACTGATTTTATTTGATCTGGGATGATATGATCTAATCGAATCTGATCTGATCCGATCTGGATATAGATCTGATCCGATCTGCTTTGATCAAAACCAGTACAATATTAAATTCAGATCAGAACTAGATCAGATCCTGATCTAATATAATCACATGGATCTGGATCTGAGCTGATCTGGATCTGAGCTGATCTGATCTTATACAAACCAGATCCAGATCAGATCCCTATCAACATATTATCTGATCGGATCTATTCTTATCTCATCTCATCTCACACTATCTTATCCATTCACATGAATATATATCTAGGGATAATAAAAGTCGAATTGGAAGCTGGCTGCTAGTTGCCAGTTGACTATTAGTAATCAACTCTGTTTAATATGTTTAGAGCGAAGTGTCAGCTGGCTGCCAGTTGCCAGTTGACTATTCACATGAACATGTATCTAGGTATAATAAAAGTAGAATTGTCAGCTGGCTGCCAGTTGCCAGTTGACGGTTCGCCTGTAAACACAATTTCGGAAGTAACATTGAATTGTCAGCTGGCTGCCAGTTGCCAGTTGACAATTCACATAAACAGGTATCTAGGTACATGTATAATAAAAGTCGAATTGGCAGCTGGCTGCCAGTTGCCAGTTGACGGTTCGCCAGTAAACACAATTTCGGAATTAACATTTGAATTGGCAGCTGGCTGCCAGTTGCCAGTTGACGGTTCGCCTGTAAACACAGTTTCTTATGCTATATTTGAATTGGCAGCTGGCTGCTAGTTGCCAGTTGACTATTCGTGATCAACTCTGTGTTAATATGTTAATATCGAAATGTCAGCTGGCTGCCAGTTGCCAGTTGACAATTCACATAAACATGTATCTTGGTATAATAAAAGTCGAATTGGCAGCTGGCTGCCAGTTGCCAGTTGACGGTTCGCCTATAAACACAATTTCTTATGTTATATTTGAATTGGCAGCTGGCTGCCAGTTGCCAGTTGACAATTCACATAAACATGTATCTAGATATAATAAAAGTCGAATTGTCAGCTGGCTGCCAGTTGCCAATTGACGGTTCGCCTGTAAACAATTTCGGAAGTTACATTGAATTGTCAGCTGGCTGCCAGTTGCCAGTTGACAATTCACATAAACATGTATCTTGGTATAATAAAAGTCGAATTGGCAGCTGGCTGCCAGTTGCCAGTTGACGGTTCGCCTGTAAACACAGTTTCTTATGCTATATTTGAATTGGCAGCTGGCTGCCAGTTGCCAGTTGACTATTCGTGATCAACTCTGTGTTAATATGTTAAGAGCGAATTGTCAGCTGGCTGCCAGTTGCCAGTTGACAATTCACATTAACAGGTATCTAGATATAATAAAAGTCGAATTGGCAGCTGGCTGCCAGTTGCCAGTTGACGGTTCGCCAGTAAACACAATTTCGGAATTTACATTTGAATTGGCAGCTGGCTGCCAGTTGCCAGTTGACGGTTCGCCAGTAAACACAATTTCGGAATTTACATTTGAATTGGCAGCTGGCTGCCAGTTGCCAGTTGACGGTTCGCCTGTAAACACAGTTTCTTATGCTACATTTGAATTGGCAGCTGGCTGCCAGTTGCCAGTTGACTATTCGTGATCAACTCTGTGTTAATATGTTAAGAGCGAATTGTCAGCTGGCTGCCAGTTGCCAGTTGACAATTCACATAAACAGGTATCTAGGTATAATAAAAGTCGAATTGGCAGCTGGCTGCCAGTTGCCAGTTGACGGTTCGCCAGTAAACACAATTTCGGAATTTACATTTGAATTGGCAGCTGGCTGCCAGTTGCCAGTTGACGGTTCGCCTGTAAACACAGTTTCTTATGCTATATTTGAATTGGCAGCTGGCTGCCAGTTGCCAGTTGACTATTCGTGATCAACTCTGTGTTAATATGTTAAGAGCGAATTGTCAGCTGGCTGCCAGTTGCCAGTTGACAATTCACATTAACAGGTATCTAGGTATAATAAAAGTCGAATTGGCAGCTGGCTGCCAGTTGCCAGTTGACGGTTCGCCAGTAAACACAATTTCGGAATTTACAATTGAATTGGCAGCTGGCTGCCAGTTGCCAGTTGACGGTTCGCCTGTAAACACAGTTTCTTATGCTATATTTGAATTGGCAGCTGGCTGCCAGTTGCCAGTTGACTATTCGTGATCAACTCTGTGTTAATATGTTAAGAGCGAATTGTCAGCTGGCTGCCAGTTGCCAGTTGACAATTCACATAAACAGGTATCTAGGTATAATAAAAGTCGAATTGGCAGCTGGCTGCCAGTTGCCAGTTGACGGTTCGCCAGTAAACACAATATCGGAAGTTACATTTGAATTGGCAGCTGGCTGCCAGTTGCCAGTTGACGGTTCGACTGTAAACACAGTTTCTTATGCTATATTTGAATTGGCAGCTGGCTGCCAGTTGCCAGTTGACTATTCGCGATCAACTCTGTGTTAATATGTGAAGAGCGAATTGTCAGCTGGCTGCCAGTTGCCAGTTGACAATTCACATAAACAGGTATCTAGGTATAATAAAAGTCGAATTGGCAGCTGGCTGCCAGTTGCCAGTTGACGGTTCGCCAGTAAACACAATTTCGGAAGTTACATTTAAATTGGCAGCTGGCTGCCAGTTGCCAGTTGACGGTTCGCCCGTAAACACAGTTTCTTATGCTATATTTGAATTGGCAGCTGGCTGCCAGTTGCCAGTTGACTATTCGTGATCAACTCTGTGTTAATATGTTAAGAGCGAATTGTCAGCTGGCTGCCAGTTGCCAGTTGACAATTCACATAAACAGGTATCTAGGTATAGTAAAAGTCGAATTGGCAGCTGGCTGCCAGTTGCCAGTTGACGGTTCGCCAGTAAACACAATTTCGGAAGTTACATTTGAATTGGCAGCTGGCTACCAGTTGCCAGTTGACGGTTCACTAGCGATCACAATTCATAAAATTTCATTTGAATTGGCAGCTGGCTGCCAGTTGCCAGTTGACGATTCGCGAGTATCATATTGAATTGGCAGCCGTGTAGCGAAATTGGCTGCCAGTTGCCAGTTGACGATTCGCGAGTATCTTATATTTGAATCGTCAGCCGTGTGTTCAGGATTCAATTGGCAACTGGCAACTGTCAACTGGCAGCTAACTTCACGCACATGGATTTGACGCCGGATTAGCTACGGATACGATCCGGCATCATTCGTGGCAATCTGTATTGGTACATGTAAGTAGCTTTCCGTTTTTTAGCCATAGCCATACGTATTAGTACTTGTATATCCGTGAAATTTTTTGAATGTGTTGAGAATTTAACCACGGATCAAACAACCGTAGTACATCCTTACTAAACCGTTTTAGAACGCACGGATCCGTTTAAGCCCGTACAAAAAACCGTATTATTCCGTACTTATTACAGTGCACATGTCCTGCAGGTGTCGTTCCATATTAAACCGTGTCATTTCCGTATTAAACAGTGTCGTACCGTAAAACTCCGTATCACTCGTGGCCTATTCCTACATTATCTTACCACAGGTACGCCAAAACCCGTGGTATCTGACTACGAAAATTGGCATCTCCGGAGTCATCAAAGAAGAACTTTAGAACAAATCGCGGATGTGTGAACTAGGCATTAATACGGAAATTATACGGTTTAATATGGAAATACTACGGTTTATTACGGAACGACACGTGTCAGGCGTGTGCACTGCGGACGGACAACAGTTTGCCACGGTATAAGTAAGAGTTAGTACGAATAAGAACGGTCTAAAACGGAATAGCACGGATGCACTACGGTTGTTTGACCCGTGATCAAATTTTGAACATGTTGAAATTGTCACGGATATACATGTACTACTACGTATGACTACGGCTAAAATACGGTACGCTACGGACCAATACTGATTGCCACGAATGATGCCGGATCGTATCCGTAGTTAATCCGGTGTCAAAACCTAGGCATTAATTATAGTGGATGTTTAAAGGAAATGCTGATGCCGCATTGTCTACAGAGGGTGCTACAGTATCAACAGGAGATGCAACATTGTCTACACGTGATGCTGATCCTACCGTATCTACAGAGGATGTTACAGTGTCTCCAAGAGATGCTAATCCTATCGTGCCTACAGAGGATGTTACAGTGTCTCCAAGAAATGCTGATCCTACCGTATCTACAGAGGATGTTACAGTGTCTCCAAGAGATGCTGATCCTACCGTATCTACAGAGGATGTTACAGTGTCTCCAAGAAATGTTGATCCTACCGTATCTACAGAGGATGTTACAGTGTCTCCAAGAGATGCTGATCCTATCGTGCCTACAGAGGATGTTACATTGTCTACAAGAGATGCTGATCATATCGTGCCTACAGAGGATGTTGCAGTGTCTACAAGAGATGCTGATCCTATCGTGCCTACAGAGGATGTTACAGTGTCTCCAAGAAATGCTAATCCTACCGTATCTACAGAGGATGTTACAGTGTCTCCAAGAGATGCTGATCCTACCGTATCTACAGAGGATGTTACAGTGTCTCCAAGAAATGTTGATCCTACCGTATCTACAGAGGATGTTACAGTGTCTCCAAGAGATGCTGATCCTACCGTATCTACAGAGGATGTTACAGTGTCTACAAGAGATGCTGATCCTATCATATCTACAGAGGATACAACAGTATCTACATGGGATGGTGATCATACAGTGTCAACAGGGGATACAACGGTGTCTAGAAGCAATGTAGATGTCACAATACCAAACGGAGATACTGATCCTTCAGGGCATACAGATAGTGTTGCAGTATCAACAATGCATAATACAGCATAGGGAATGGCTGTTACAGTGTGTATGAATGATGCTAAATTGTCTAAAAATGACGGTACAGTGTAAATTATAGATGTTACCTTAGTAACAGAGGATGCTACAATACCAACACAGGATGCTACAGTGTATACAGAGAATGCTACGGTGTCAAGTTGGATGTTACAGTATCCACAGTAGATGCTACAGTGACAACAGAGGATGCAACAGTGTACATGTGGATGTTACAGAATCAACAATGGATGCCACAGTATCAGCAGTGCATGCTATAGTATCTACAGTGCATGATGCAGTGTCAAAAGTGGATGCTACAGTGTCAACAGTGCATGCAACAGTATCAAAGGATGCTAATTCTTCTGCAATTGATACAAAGGTATCGAAAGAGGATGCTACAGTATCAACCGTGAATGTTACAGTGTCTACAGAGGATATTACAGTGGCTGTGGAGGATGCTACAGTGTCAATAGAGGATGTTCCAGTATGGTCATTGACTATTACACTGTCTTCATATGATGCTACAGTATCCACGAAGAAAGTCACGGTGTCTACAGAGGATGCTAATTAGTGTCTACGAAAGATGCTACACTGTCAAGAGTGGATTGTACAATGTCAAGAGTGGATTCTACAATGTCAAGAATGGATGCTACAATGTCAAGAATGGATGCTACAATGTCAAGAATGGATGCTACAATGTCAACTAAGAACGGTACAGTGTCTAAAAGGGTATGCAGCAGTATCAACAGAGGATGTTACAGGGTTAACAGAGGATGTTGCATTTTAAATGTTACATTAAATACAAACCAATTAACACAATTTAGTGGCCGTTATAGAGAGGTTTTACTGTACCTGTAATAAAACATCTACTTCTAGCAATGACAAAGGCAGCCACATTTGCAGATGGCAATTGTCTAATGTGTTAATGGTTAGCAAATATTATTCCCTGTTTTAAAAAAAGTTCGCGTATTGTATGATGTTTATGCGAATAATTGATAAAGATTTTATTTCTATTTAAGGTATTTTTCCTGTTGTTTGTTCGTTTGTATTTTGTGTTATTGTTTTTGTTGTTTTTTGTTTGTTCGGCTGGTTTAGCTTTTGTTTGTTTCTTGCTTTTCGTGTGGTTTTGTTTTAGAGGTGGTATTAGTTTTCATAATTGTGTAATCAGAAAACATGTGCATAAAGACATACAGTACAGAAGTATTTTACATTGAATAAAGATTGAGTAAAACAGGGTTAACAGAGGATGTTACAGTTTAAACAGAGGATGTTACAGTGTTAACATAGTGTGATTAAGTGTCAATAGAGGATGCCACAGTATTGACAGTGGATGTTACAGTATGAACATATCAGGTTACACTGTCAACAGAAGATGTTACAGTTTCAATAGAGAATGATACAATGTCACCAGGTGTTGCTACAGAATAAATGGGGGATGTTACATTATCAACAGATGATGTTATAGTGTCAACAGAGGATGTTACAGTGTCAACAAGAGGCGTCAGAGTGTCTGCAGATGATGCTATAGTGGCAACAGAGGATGCTAATTTATCAACAAATGACGCTACAGTATATACAGATTCTCTACAGTGTCTACAGAGACTGATACACTGTCATCAAAGGATGCTACTGTATCTCTCTGTGTGTCTCTCTCTATCTCTTGGTGTCTCTGTGTCTCTCTTTGCCTCTGTCTCCACCTTGTCTCTGTCTCTGTCTCCTTCTCTCTGTAATGTAACGAATATGAGTCATGCAGGAAACACCACAAACAGACAGCTGCCGCCGAACACCATCATAACAAGCAAACACAGCAAATGTACATAACTATCACAATACAAAGAGACGGACAAAGACAAAACAAACAAACAAAATGGTTTTTAAACCGGTTTAGGAGCGCCCAACATCGCACTTATTCCATCCCCACCCTAGAAGACAAACAGTGTAGATAAATGTATCCCCTCTCCGACTAATCTACAACCACGATGGCAAAAACAGTGGTAGAGTGCATGTAAAATGGAAACATATTTAAGTTAAACAAAAAGTACCCACCTGTCGCTAGTGTACTCAATGATTGAGTTGTCAACAGAGTAACTGTACAAAAGTAATACAGGGTACGATAAAAACGAAATAGTACAAAGATCCAACGCCCTCCTTCCGTTTTTGGATTGAAGAGGTCGTCTTCATAGAGTACTAAACCTTTCTTGTCGGCGTACATGAAAAGAGGACAGCGTGATTGCCCACAGTAAGGGGGTTGACAACCAGACATGCAGTATGTTTTAGTACTATAGGAACATATCCCTTTGTAATTAAATTTAACATATCTGATAGCCAAAGTGAGAAAATGGGTATGTCCAATACTTTTACGAGGTTAAAGCCTTCCAACTGGCCTAATGTATGTCGATAGTTTTAGGGTTTACTTCTGTGCACGGCACAATGCAATCTGACTGATGACATCTTCTGATATCTTCCTCTGCCTGCAACTCGGTGAACGTCGTGATAGGATGGGAATACTGTTAAAGCGACCACAAAGCCCCTATACAAATCTTCATCATTAGGATTTTGTGATCTGAAGTGTCACGCCTTTCCTTAAATTATGTTATGACACGCATTGAAGTAAGTATATAATTACATACTCTTCCTTTTGTGGATGAACTCTGTATATCTTTAAAGACCGTTAACTTGTATCCCGTGTTCTGCGACCAAACTTGTATTTACAAGCAGTTCATGTCCAGAAGACCCTGGGTAACTCAGCGGCTCAACAGGAATCAAGCGGGTTAAAACCTAACCAGTAGTGTATCAAATGCTGGAATATTGGAGAAGGTAGACCCTTTTGCCTGAATAACTTTCGTAAGGGTGCTAATATCAAACTTGCGGCTCAGACCAGTTACACAGAAATGCCGCGTGTATCTACGTCTATGCGATGTGAACCCATCCTCATCTGCGGAATAACGGTCCTGGCGTTTATTAAGAGTCAGGGCTGTTTTAGGGTTGTGCTGACTGCTCACGACCTGATCGAATTGCAAGTAGTCGAACAAACATCCACCCGACCAAAACATGTTTTGCATAGGAGTAAGATTTAACCCTTTCACTCCAATGTCGCAAAACTGCACTACGACATGTAGTGCAGTCCAAGATCAGACGCCGCCGTTTCAAGGCGGCGTCTGATCAGGGACTTCACTTTTTGTCTCAAACTCCTTTTCTATATCTGCGCTGGAATCCTTTGAAATTTGCATAGATTTATCTCATTTCCTCATTTTACCGAATGATTTAACAAAATTTGTTAGCAGACGACAAATTAGAAATTTGGCGCCGAAAGGGTTAATAGACATTTGAAGTACACCATTTGGTGCAAGAGGACGCCAGTGTTAACCAGGGTGTCACACCTTCAATGAATGTAAAGTTGAACAAAACAATCAACATCTGTATGGGAAAACTACTGCATCCTGTAATACAATACCACTGAATGATATTTGCACTCATGTAGACTTTGTTCAGCCTTGAATTAACCATCCATTATCGGGTTTGTTTTGCAGAGACAGGGTAAAATTTGCGGGATGATTCTGAATAACAAACAGTGAAAACCCTGATCAGAGGGACCCTCTTTTGTTCCTCTGATCTGTGTCTGCACAGTCTGCAAATGGCAGTACTGTCTTTTGCCTCATTTAGAAGTTAAAGTACAGTAAAACCTCTCTATAATGGCCACTTAAATGTGTTAATTACATGTAGTTTTTATTTAGGTTAGGTGACTGCTTCAAGCAAGGTGAAAGTAAAACAGAACGCTCCTTGTTTTAAGCAGCCACCTGCCTTTAACACGAAATACTTGATGTAATTTAGTGGCCGTTATAGAGAGGTTTTACTGTACATGGCATCTGATATTTATTATCATGAAAATGTAATATGTTGTGATTTTATTACAGAATCGCCATATCCATGACTGAATGTTCTTTTATATGAAGAAGGACTTTATCAAAGTGTATATCGATGAGACTTAACCCTTTACACCAAAAATATTTATGTAAGAAATAATGGCATCATGTATATTAATTAATTTTTAAAATAACATATGAACACACGTAATTTTGGTCATGGCATAAACTGCAGAATTTCATCTATATAATATCATAAGCAAACAGAGTAGAACCTGATCAGACGGCTCCTACAGGAGCCATCTGATCTGGGTCTACTCTGTTTTGCAAAGGCGTATAGAAATGCGTATTTTTGGAGTAAAGAGTTAACCCGTTCCATCATAGAAATTGCTTTTAATGCTCAAATCGCAAGGTTCCAGTACGAGCCGTCTGATCTTGGTCTGCTCTGTTTGCAAAGGCGTAGAAATTCGTATTTATGGAGTAAAGAGTTAACCCTTTCCATTATCAGGGTCTTCCTTGTGTGCTTATGAACTATTATAGATATCATTCTACAGCTAATTGATATTCATGATCTCACAATTTCTAACATGAATATTCAATAGCGAAAGGTTTAAGTATTTACTCCATAAACATTCATGCAAGAATTCAGGTGCGTATGAAACGTACTTACATGTAGCTTAATAATCATAATGCCATATGAACACTGCAATATGGCCCTGTTACAAAATTTGTTATTTTACTCATATCTATATCAAACAGAACAGATTCTGATCAGACGGTAGCTGCAGAAACTGTCCTATCTACTGAGTTTACAACGGGGCTCAGAGGTATATCTGTAGATTGAAGGGCTTAACTTCGATCAGTTACATTTTTTACTTATTTCCAATTCATTCAAGTTTGCTTTGAGAAACTATTGACCAAGTATCTAACAATATGGGTCCAAGGTTATAAAACTCCTGAGTCTGAGCAAGCTCAGAATCTGACCAATCAGATGCTTGAGGATGATCTCAGACTCAAGCAAAATGATAATCTCGGGCATGGACTCTGATGAGATGCGGGGTTATTATGCATCGTTTCTGGATAGAACCCTTTTGAAATTGCCAGATAGGTCCGGTCTTACTAATGCTAGTTAGATTGCACTTAGACAGATAAGGGCTAAAACTCAACCAGATGGCCCCGGGTAATACATCATCTTGCAAATGCAAATACCAGTCAGCTTGCACTTAGGATACTAAAAGCTAAAACAGAGTCAGATGGGTCCGGTGACACATCGTCTTACAAATGCCAATCAGCTTGCACTTAGGACACTAAAAGCTAAAGCATAGTCAGAAGGGTCCGGTGACACATCGTCTTACAAATGCCAATCAGCTTGCACTTAGGACACTAAAAGCTAAAGCATAGTCAGAAGGGTCCGGTGACACATCGTCTTACAAATGCCAATCAGCTGGCAGTTAGGAGGATACGGGCTGATTTACAACCAGATCGTTTATGTACGTGCGAGTAAGCTTGCACTTGGGGCTTAAGAGCTTAATCTCAACCAGAGAGGTCCAGGCGATACATCGTTTATATACATGCGAGTAAGCTTGCACTTAGGAGCTTAAGAGCGTAATCTCAACCAGATAGGTCCGGGCGATACATCGTTTATATACATGCGAGTAAGCTTGCACTTAGGAGCTTAAGAGCGTAATCTCAACCAGAGAGGTCCGGGCGATACATCGTTTATATACATGCGAGTAAGCTTGCACTTAGGAGCTTAAGAGCGTAATCTCAACCAGAGAGGTCCGGGCGATACATCGTTTATATACATGCGAGTAAGCTTGCACTTAGGAGCTTAAATGCGTAATGTCAACCAGATAGGTCCGGGCGATACATCGTTTATATACATGCTAGCAAGCTTGCACTTAGGTGCTTAAGAGCTTAATCTCAACCAGATAGGTCTGGGCGATACATCGTTTATATACATGCTAGCAAGCTTGCACTTAAGTGCTTAAGTGCTCAAACTTAATCAGGCGGGTCTGGGTGATACGTAGCTTTACGAATGCCAGCCAGTTTGCAATTAGGAGGATAAGGGCTTACACAAGAAACACACTGTTAAGTACGGATGAGACATCGTCTTACTTCGAATATCAAGAGAAAATGCATATTAAAGCCCTATAGTCATGTAAGTCATCTCAAACCTGAATACAATAGAGACAGTTATAAATAATCATTCATTTATGTTGCATATGAATATTTAAAAGCAGTTTTTGCTTAACCCTTCGCTTGCTATTCGCGTCAATATACCTACCTGTAAATAGTGAAGACCCAGATGAGACAGCTCCTGCAATCAGGGTCTGCACTATTTACAAGTTGATAGTGCAACCAGTGCACTCTACAGCAGTGATTGCACAGCGAAATACTTGTACACAGTGAAGATATATGTAATTAGACGACAGGGCATGCGTAAAGAAGGAGAAATGTATTTTAAAATTCAGCAAGAGAAGGGTTAATGCAGGACAAAGGCAATGCAGAAGGGCTCCTATATGGGTTTTCTGTATTACCTGTGCCCTGCATTCAGCTGCTATTTGCCTTACATACCCATTACTAGACCTCTGTTTGACGGCAGCTTAAGACAAGGTCTACTGTAGCCAATGATGATCAATACACAACTTAACCATTCACTTGCTATTCGCGTCAATATACCTACCTGTAAATAGTGAAGACCCAGATGAGACAGCTCCTGCTGAAGCTGTCTCATCTGGGTCTGCACTATTTACAAGTTGATTGTGCAACCAGTGCATTCCACAGCAGTGATTGCACAGAGAAATACCTGTACACAGTGACGATATATATAATTATACAACAGGGCATGGGTAAAGAAGGAGAAATGTATTTCAAAATTCAGCAAGCGAAGGGTTAATTGTCAGTTTTCTTTCATGTCATGATTTGGCTCACCTTTAATTTGATTGTGACTGAAATTACTTTTAGCCAGTCTTAATGTTCATTTGACCTATGTGGCATGCATTATGTTAATTTGTTAATTTTTATACATGTACCAATAATGTACATGGTTGTACAAATTGAATAAAGATATGTTCTGTTCTGTTCTGTAAAAGCAATATGTATCCAGATGAGACGATGACACGCAGAGTAACATGACGTCTCCCCTGGACGACCAAAACAGTCTGACACTTTGATTATGTTTTAATCACCCTATTCTGCTAATCACAAACTATTTGGTATTTCCAAACAGGTTAGATCCAGATGAGATGCCGAATAACTCCATTTGACACTTAGTTGTTTCTCAAAAATTGGAATAATTGGAAACCTGTTCCAGATCAGTTATTGCAGCAGGATATAAATTAACTATTCACTCCATGACTATTGTAAAGAAATAATAGCAGGAATTACAGTGTAAACGTAAAATCCATAGCTTATGGGAACATAAAGTTTCGACAATGGCAGAAAGTATAGAATCATTTCTATATTATATCATAAACAAACAGAACAGACAGACCCTGGTAAGACGAGTACAAACAGAGTAGATATACAGAAGCCGTCTGAATTTGGTCTACTCTGTTTGTAATACATTAAAAACATAACTATAAAGTAAATGGTTACATGTACCCTAGTTATTTCAGTTAAGCAGTAAAGTCAAGTAGAAAAAGGTGCAAATCTCAAACACGAATAAACGTACAAATACTAGAAAAGGGAACAAGACAAACATAACAGTAAGGATGAAAAAGACAGACTATCGCCTTGGAGAGGTCAGTGGCAATACCACCATTGTAGGTTTAAACAAGTTTAAGGACGTCCTAAACTCGCACTTGTTTCAAAGTCATCCTAATTACACAAATGGTGAAAATACACGTTTCCCCGCCAGATGATCTCTTTTTGCATTCCTGCTTATGCTTTCGAATAATCTACTACTTAGAGAATATTATGTACGGTCAAAATATGACAATGTGTAAAAACATTACATTGAAATAACTATGAAAGTCTGTCAAATATGTGCTCAATGATTTTGCTGAAAGTACAGATATGAATCATGCAGGAAACACCACATACAAAACACACATTCTCCCGAACAGCACAACAACAAGAAAACACAGCAAATGTAAGGAGAATTGCAGGGAAGCCATTAAGAGCACAAGAGAGGAATTATAATACATGTACATGACTCCGGTAAGCTTATCCCGTTTTCGAGTTTAAGCAGGTACCATCAAAGAGTACTACCCTTGGCCTGTCGTCGTGCAAGCAAAGAGACACCTTTGGCTACCGACTGTTCATAAAGGGGTCAGTAACCAGACATGCAGTGCGTTTATATAATGACGTCATAACCTTTCTTCCTAAATGTATAATGCATTTGATAAATAAATAATGTAAATGGCTCTGGTCCCAATTTTTCTTTTATTTGAAGATTACGTCACCATAAAAATCTGGAAGAGAATTATATTGTTTCTGTAGCTATTATATTTACTAATAAGAGGTGAATTTCAATAATACATGTACAATTTTGAAAATGTTTTCCGAATTTTATGATATCAGTAACCTTGCTTAAGACGTTTACCAGTTATAAATAAATTACGATTATTAAAATTTTCTAACAAAGAACAAACTTGGGCACACCGAATAAGTTGATGAATATAAACCCAGTAAGATGTAGTAGAACGGGCACATCTTCATCTTAAGATGGAAGATTAATTAACAATGTTGAAGCTCACAACTTGAGGTCGAAACTAAAGCTTAAAGCGCATGTAAGGACTTTCAACACTACTTTCGACCTACATGTATATTAATCCGCCACATATGTTTCAAGATATGCGTATTGATTTTAAATTTTGGAAGGACCAACATTTTACTTCAGGTCAAGATATCCCAGTTCGAAATATTAAAACTTCAACTGTACTTTTGTTTGCTTTTGAAGCATTCTCTTGCATGATATTTAATAGGAAACTTTGCACTGTGCTTTTAACCCTCTGAATGCGGGAAACTAGTGTGCACGTGTGTTGTCATTTACAGTGCAAACTCAGATCAGAAAAACCTTACAGTAGCCCTATGATCAGAATATGCAATGCTTTTCATTACAGCAGCTAATTTAACTCTTAGCAGGTGGCAGTTTAATGTAGAATGAAATACACACACTCCCGGTCGAGCGTTTTGCGTGAATTCCCCCTGACCACATATCTTTTTTGTGAAGGTTCTGTAGATGTTTATTGCGATTTAAATAAACAAAATTGGTATACTTGTATAATCTCTTCTGAATAAAGGTCTCAGATATAGAATACCATCCTTGATAGATTTTAACTCTTGTCAAGGTCAGATTGTTGAGGCTTTACACAGTTTTAATGGTTTCGTAGAGAACATGTTGGGTATGCTCTATCAAATTGGGAAAAAATCATGATATATCTGACAAACGCATTTCATTTTATAACTCAAATGAACATCTTCTTCCATCCAAACCTAGAATTTCTTTTAGACATATTGAAAAGGGTTTACAGGATTTGCATTCAATATAAGTCTTTGTTCCTGCTGATAAGGTATCGAGTTATGGACTTGCCTTGATGTTTGTAGATCTCTAACATTTCTTTTAGATAACATATTTTCCGCTATGGGGATACCATAATTATATCGTCAAGTTGTTGGTATACCTATGGAAACAAATTGTGTCCCTCTCGTTGCAGATAGAATCGAGTTATAATAATGCATATGATACCGTCAGAAGATTATACTTGGTAGTGAAATATCTTGGCTTTCAATAGGTGAAAGAATTACGAAATTATCATATAAATTGTAAGAGATACGGACATGTTTATACTTGAGGTACATGGCTGTCCGTTCTGTCAGTCGGAACCCTTGTTTATTGTATAGTATATATAAACTCCCATGACGCGGTACAGACCCCTATGTAATTGATTAGTCTAGCTGACACAGTGATATGGTCATAAAATATACAACTTTATATGTCGTATGTTGAAATATAGGCGAAAATGCTACGAAGTAAACCTAATTAGGTAAAACTGGCGATACTCATTGACTAAGAATTAGCTAAACATACTTAAGTCATTCTCACATTTACTGTAACTGACTGGCATTTGCAAACACCTTAGATCCAGATGAGACGCCGAGACTTTGAAAGAATCGGATGGAAGTAAAAAGTGTAACAGATCACGACTTTAGTAATTTTCATTCTGCATGAGAAGGGTTGGTATTAGCAAACACACAACGGCATCAACACTAAATATTTATTCGGACCAGTTTCATGTTAAATAAATAATTTCAACAACACTGTTATCTTGTCTGTGGAACTGCGCCATTTCATACCGGATGTCTTTAAAATAATTGTTATTGTTATTGTGTTGTTGATGATTATTTTGGGGGGTTATGGGGGTGAGATGGGGGATGGTGTTGGATTTGTCATTTCTGTTTCTGTATTGTTGTTATTTCTATTGTTGTTGTTGTTGTATATAAACTCATTATCAATTATTTAATAGATCAAAATACATGTACTGAGTGAAACACATACTTAATCACTTAGATAAACTGATAATAAACATAACCTTGAAATCGGTTTGTGATAAAAACAATTGCAGCTAGATACATGGCGTTGTTTTACTAAGATATATATATTCTCAACTACGTCAGTTTGTTTCTCCTTTCTGATGCAACCGAAGGTCATGTATCTAACAATTTCCTTGACTGTCGGCTAATTATTTCCGAAATTTTACCCTTTCTTTCTTATAAACGTGTTTTAATGCATTTGCAGACAGAGTAGACCCAGATCAGACGGATCCTATAGGGGCCGTCTGATCAGGATCTGCTCTGTTTGCTGATGGAATTTGAAAGATATGTTCCATTACTTTTTAAAATGGCTACACTATTCCAGCTTCATATTTCATTGTAATTATTTTGTCCATGACTATTCAGTAGGCATTGGAATTTGAAATAAACATAGAACATTACCTGAAAGAGACGACTTGTGAAGCATTTGCATAGTCGGCTCAGGCCAGAATGCTTTACAGAAACCTCTGACCAGGGTCCATGCTTATAAAGCTTTTTAGTTGAGTCTGAGTCCGTTCTCAAGCTTTTGATTGGTTAGATTTGAGTTCTCAAGCTTTTGATTGGTCAGATTTGAGCCACAGGCTCAAATCTGACCAATCAAAAACTTAAGAACGAACTCAGACTCAACTAAAAGTTTTATAAGCATGGACCCTGAATCTGAGAGAGGTGTCAGAACACGTCTCTATTTGGTAAGTCGTTAACAAGTTTCTGTAGAAGTATCATGGTATCTGGTAAAAAGGTTCGCCGTGTAAATAAACCCCTCTAAACCGGAATTCTAGTACAGAAAATATTAGATACATTGAGGCAATGGGCTGCTTAACGCAGAGCAGCTTTCTGTATAGATTTCACCCTGCATTAAGCTGCCACCTGTTTTCAAGACATATATTTATAATAAATTGAACGTCTTGTTTAGAGAGGTTTTACTGCATTTCTGATTACATCTATTCAAACAGCTTAAACCTAGTAGCGTCATAGGGTAACTCGGCGTCTCATCAGGATCCAAACTATGTCTTACTCCGACACTATGAGTAGGAGACCGGAAGAAAATATAATCTTAAGAATTACAGCAGATGTCACACTATTACACGACATGTAGTGGTTATGAGCGTCATGGTAGATAACCCACAACGCAGATAATAATTTCCCTTCGATCTACCCTTTTAACAATTTATACAAAATTTGACATGGAATGGAGAACAGAAGATGAATCAAAGTACAATAGAACCTGTTTTAAGCGGCCATCGTTGGTATGTACGGTAGGCGGTAGCTTAATGCAGGTCAGTGCATTATTTTTGCCCTACATTAATCAACCAGCTGCTTCCTTTAGACCTTAGGGCATTCTCTGCTCAACAATAAACAAAACTATTCTGGGTTTGGTATTTGGTAGCCTAATGCAGGACGAGCGCTGCAAAGAAAGCTCCCATTTATGGGTTGTTTGCTTTACCTATGACCTTTATAAACCCTCCACCCAATGGATAATGACTGCAGGAATACGAATTAGATGATTTGTTATAATAGCATATACAGTAGAACCCCCCTAATGCGACTTCTTAACGAATAAACACGGTGTCTTTATAAGCAGGTGGTTGCTTAATGCAGAACAAAAGTAATGCAGAAAGCTTCTCGTTACTAAGAGTTCGTAGTATCGAGTTTTTACTGTAGTATCAATGCTGATATGTAAGGAGCTTTCTGCATGACTTTCATCCTGCATTAAGCAGCCATCTTCCTGAAAAGACCTAGATAGTTCGGTACCCTCCCGGTATATAAAGGTTTTACTGTTCTTTCAAGGAATGAGAAACAAGTAAAAATAGAACAAAATTATTGTGCTTTAGCAGACATCATAATAACAACATGATAATTGATATAGTGAACTATTGATCCATTGTATGGGGTATGTGACTGGGGTAATTAATCCTTTCACCACCAATGTCGCAAAAATTCACCACGACAAATAGTGCAGTCCCAGATCAGGGACTTCACTTTTTGTCTCAAATTCTATTTCTATACCTACGATTTATTCCTTTCAAATTTGCATTTATTTAGCTCATTCCCTAATTTTACCGAATTATTTAAAAATGGTTTTCAGACGACAATTAGAAATTTGACGCCGAAAGGGCTAACCCTTCACATGTTAAAAAGTAAGCTCTGTCCAAGCTCTGATCTGATAAACTCTTAACTGGATTTCGATTCTTCGAGAAAATACTGATCTAGTATCAAAAGTCAGTGATACAGATGAGACGCCGATTCACTCGCCGTCTAGTTTGTATCTCAGCTGTTTGAAAATGTCAGTCAGTACACGTTTAGCATGAGAAAGGTCGGCATTGTTGACATGAACAAAGTTGTAAGAGGAATACATTCCTACGTTCCATCCTCCGTAACCAATTCCCTGTTCGATATCCATATGAGAAATAATGGCATCATAAATATTTATTAGCTAAACTTTTATAACGTAAAGTTTTCAAGAGAGTGTTTTGTTTTGATAAAAGCTGACACTAATCCAATCTATATCAATTCAAAGGCAAATAGAGCAGACCTTGATCAGACGGCTCCTTTAGGAGCAGTCTGACCTGGGTCTGCTCTGTTTGCAAATGCGTGAAAATGCGTTTAAATGAGAGAAAGGGTTACGCCTTTTCCAGCATGAATATACATATAATAATTTATTATTATGGATATTCTTACTTGGCCGACATTTGTTTCAAAAACATGGAACATGAACGAAAGTACATTTTGATTATAGCAAAAATAATAGAATCATATCCGTATTAATTCATAAGCAAATACAGCAGACCCGGATCAGGGTCCATGCTTATAAAGCTTTTAGTTGAGTCTGAGTTTCATTCTCAAGCTTTTGATTGGTCAGATTTGAGTTCTCAAGCTTTTGATTGGTCAGATTTGAGCCACAGGCTCAAATCTGACCAATCAAAAACTTGAGAACGAACTCAGACTCAGCTAAAAGTTTTATAAGCATGGACCCTGATGGCTCGTACAGGGGCTGTCTAAGACGGGTTTACTCCGTTTACAAGGGTGTCAAAAGGCACATCGATGGAGTAAAAGGTTACTCGTGGACACGAGTTATTGGTGCCATTCAGTGTTTGAATCGAGTTGCACCAATCAAAAACGAAATAAAACAAATACCTTTAGCCTGCTGTTGGCGGATGAAAGGCCATCTATGAAGTGGGCGCCAATTTGAATACCTTTAGTCTGCTACTGGCGGATGAAGGGATATCTACGCAGAATGCACCCATTTGCATACCTTTAGCCTGCTGTTGGCGGATGAAAGGCCATCTATGTAGTGTGCGCCAATTTGAATACCTTTAGTCTGCTACTGGCGGGTGAAGGGATATCTACGCAGAATGCACCCATTTGCATACCTTTAGCCTGCTGTTGGCGGATGAAGGGCGAAGGGCTATCTATGCAGTGTACACCAATTTGTATACCTTTAGCCTGCTACTGGCGGATAAAGGGCTATCTATGCAGTGTTCACCAATTTGTATACCTTTAGCCTGCTACTGGCAGATGAATGACTATCTATGCAGTGTGCACCAATTTGAATACCTTTAGCCTGCTTCTGGCGGATAAAGGGTTATCTATGCAATGTGCACCAATTTGTATACCTTTAGCCTGCTGTTGGCGGATGAAGGGATATCTATGCAGAATGCACCAATTTGTATACTTTTATCCTGCTACTGGCGGATGAAGTCTGTGTCCCGTCAGGATCCACACTGTTTGTTGACAATCTCATTTCATTTTTGTAGAAATGCGGATTATTGTTTTGACTTTTGAAAATGTAGTGGGTAAAAAAATGTATCAAAGTAATTTGTTCAACAGGCTAAAGGTTAAACTATATACATACTATATATATATATACTAATTATATCATGTTTCCTTATAGTTCCTTCATAAGAAAACAGGCCTTATCAATAATAATTCTACACTGCTTAGAGCGACAAGGGTTTTAGAGCGCAAACAGCCTGGATCCAGATTTGATGTAGAGTGAGTGTACACCGGTGCCTCATCACAATCAGCCTGGATCCAGAGTTGATGTAGAGTGAGTGTACACCGGTGCCTCATCACAAACAGCCTGGATCTAGATTTGATGTAGAGTGAGTGTACACCGGTGCCTCATCACAAACAGCCTGGATCTAGAGTTGATGTAGAGTGAGTGTACACCGGTGCCTCATCACAATCAGCCTGGATCTAGATTTGATGTAGAGTGAGTGTACACCGGTGCCTCATCACAAACAGCCTGGATCTAGAGTAGATGTAGAGTGAGTGTACACCGGTGCCTCATCACAATCAGCCTGGATCCAGAATTGATGTCGAGTACGCCGATGTCTCCTCAGAATCCAAACTGTTTGACACTCATTCAAGTGTTTCTTAACCCTTCTCTTGCTGAATTTTAAAATACATTTCTCCTTCTTTACCCATGCCCTGTTGTATAATTACATATATATTCACTGTGTACACGTATTTCGCTGTGCAATCACTGCAGTGGAGTGCACTGGTTGCACAATCAATTTGTAAATAGTGCAGACCCTGATGAGACAGCTCCAGCAGGAGCTGTCTCATCTGGGTCTTCACTATTTACAGGTAGGTATATTGACGCGAATAGCAAGCGAAGGGTTAAGCAGACAACCATTATTCAGCGGGATTAGAGATAAGTCGTAATTTAGGATTTATAAATAGATATATGGGATTTATAAATAACCACTTATTTCAAGGAAAGGCTGTGACGAAAATCTATTTATAGTGTTCAGGGTATTACCCTTATCAAGCTTTTTTGAAACCTGAATCACATTGGCAAACAGTTTGGATCCAGATGAGACGCCAATTAACTCGGTGTCTGATCTGGATCCAAGCTGTTTGCCACTCGATCTAAAGTTTCACAAAAGCTTCATTGATTCGGGAGTAACAAATGTACCAAATCCAACTTGGCGCAAATAATATGTTTTCCCATCGGGATAAAGGTTCAGTAAAGGGTAGTTTCGTTTTTAACGGTTCAGTACAGGAACATGCGTCAACGGTACATATCTTATTAATTTCAATGATAATCGTTATAAATGAATAGTAAGGAAATAAGTGAAGGTTAGTATTTTAAACTTGATATTGTTTAACATTTTGTTGTTTTGTTTGTTTTGGTTTGGGTTGTTTGTTTTATGGGGAGTGTTGTTTTGTTATTGTTTTGTTTTGTTGTTGTTTTTGTTGTTTTTTCTCGTTGTCGTTGTCGTTTTTGGTGTTTTTTGTTTGTTTTTTGATTGTTTTGTTTTTTTGTTTCTTTGGGTTTTTTTTTTGGTTGTTGTTGTTTTGTTTTGATTTGGTTTTTTTTGTTTTTTTTGGTTTTTTTTTTGGGGGGGGGGGGGGGGGGGGGGTCAGTCTATATCGTACATCTAAGCTTTAAATTATGCTAAGCGTGTATTGACTAGCTTTTCACCCTTTCCTTTATGTAAGCGCATTTTGAAGCATTTTGTAACATCTACAGAGTAGACCCAGTTCGGCCGTCTGATAAGGGTCTGCTCTGTTTGTCATTATACAAAATAATCTTATTTATAATCATGACGTCATTATTTCCAACATGAATATTCACCAAGGAAGGGGTTGAAACAAACTGATTGGATCCAGATGAGAACTCTAGTAACTCTACCTCTCATCAGACAGACTCTTAGCTGTTTGACACTCGATCAGATAGGTTCTCAAACATTTGATCGAATCGGAAATCAGTGAAATATACAGGAAATCAGTGAACTACTCAGGAAATCAGGACCTGAGCGAACGTTATTTTTAGCTAGTGTTAAATATGTATTGGGCTACGAGTATAAGTTAAGAAAAGGTCCGGTAAGGTTCGTAAATTTAATCATTTTAAATAATAACGCCTTTATTTCTCCACCAAACCCTATACTGTGACCATACTTTAGAATTATCTCGATTCTAAATCGTCTCGATTCTAAAGTATGGTCACAGTATAGATATCGTGTTCAGAGGAAGCGTTTTAAACGTCGCAGTTGGTCTGCTTCTACACTGTTTGTGTAAAGGCATGGTCTTTATTTCTTGGGTCGCGACTCATTCAGAAAATGTTTTTATTATAGTGTTCTGATATACTATACCAACGATATACTAATATGGATCAACCAAGCAGACATGCTAGCCACTCAAGAAGTGTAACTCAGAGAGACCCTGCAAGAAGTTCCCGGCGCCCAGATGAGCAACCCACAGCGCCGATTGGTAGTAATGGCAAACCCAGAGGACAGGTGGGCTCGTTGCCCAAAAAGAACATGGAGACAGTCAACGTAGAATTGGAAACTTATGACCTTGACAAACAAAAGTGGAGCAATGAACTCGGCATACTGCACCATTGCAAAGAGCCGTTTGCCAAGGGAGGGATGAGGAACGCGTATCGAGCCTGGAACTGTAAGGTAGCGGTACTTGTTTTATTCTACCATAGAAGAAAACCTTAGACAGAGCTGCAGATAAAGGACCGTACTCATATACAGTAGAACCCCTCTAATTAATGCGGCCACTTAATGAATAAACATGGCTGTTTTTATAAGCAGGTGGTTGCTTAATGCAGGGCAAAAGTAATGCAGAAAGCTCCTCTGGGAGCTTTCTGCATTACTTTTGTCCTGCATTGAGCTACCACCTGCATCTATCACCCATAATGATACCTTTTTTAGGTGGTCGCATTAGCGGGGTTTTACTGTACTAAAATTATCATTTCTCATCCAAACCGCATACTGTTATCGTTCTTTAGAATCATCTCTTCAAGACGAGTCTAAAGAGTGGTCAAAGTTTAGGGTTTGGTGGAGAAATAAAGGAGTTATTCATGAAAATGTTTAAATTTACGCATCTCATCTCGACCTCTGTAACGTACAGCAAAATCTCGATTATCCGAATTTTCTGTAAAGAAGAATTAAGACCCTTTTAGGCAGGTGGCTGCTTAATGCATGGTGAAAGTCATGCAGAAAGCTCCTCGAGGAGCTTTCTGCTTGACTTTCACCATGCATTCAGCTGCCACCTGTCTTAAAGATCGATAATAATACGTATTTTAGTGTTCGAATAATCGAAGTTTTACTGTAGTTACATCTTAGCAGAATAAGAACATTCTATGTTTTGCAAACAGTGTAGATTTAGATATGTGACAGCATCAGAGACTGGGATTTGGGTGGGGATCAGAGATATGATTCTACACTGTTTGTCACTAATTGTCATCTGTAACGTGTATTTGGTCGTTACGGGCATTTGTCAGGATTTACATTATAAGCCTTTCGCTTCAAATGTTTTGCCTTTCAATCACACCGTAAAGTAGCTCAATTGTTTCTGTTTCAGCTATCAAATATACAGAAGACCGTCTAAAACTACAATTTAATGAATGAGGATCCGTCTGAGCTGTGTCTACTCTGTTTGCAAAGGTGTAGGTATGAAGCATCGGGTTAAATCGCATGCTGAGTGTATGTTTATAATAATAGAAATGTGTCTTTATCTTAATAGTGTATAGTTTCCCTCTAATTATTGAGTCACATCCCTTCGTATTACTTCTTTAACTATACATGTATGATTTAAATTTTAGAATGTCAAATAAATACATGTATGTATAGAAATTGTATATCCGGAACATCGGTATAAAACATTGTAAAAGATCTCAAGTATTAACCATTTCAGTGCGAGAAACGAGTTACAGTAAAACCTCTCTTAACCGGCAGTTAAATCTAGTATGAATATCGGTCTTGGAGACAGGTGGCAGCTTAATGCAGGGTGAAAGTCATGCAGAAAGCTCCTCCAGGAGCTTTCTGCATGACTTTCACCCTGCATTAAGCAGCCACCTGCCTAAAAGTATCTAAATTATTATCTACTAGAATTCCGGTTAAGAGAGGTTATACTGTACTAATATCATTTACAAACAGTGTAGACCCATGTGAGAAGGCTCATACGGGGCTCTCTCATCAGGGTCTGCACTGTTTGTCACGTTACTTTTTCTTAATTATTCCTGAATATTCGAGGTTAGTTTGGCCTGTCTGAATTTACATTTCAACATTCAACTATTTGTTTTAAATGTTTGGTATTTGGGTTTACAGCAACACTTTGTTTATCTGAACTAATATTGAAAAGAAAAAGCCAAGTGTTTGTTTTATACAGTGCAGCAATTGCCCATAGGAGCGTTCTGCATCAGGTTGGCCCTGCATTAACCCTTTAGGTACCAGCATTGTCGTCTGCTGGACATAGTTTCGTTTATTTTTAGTATAAGTGTGTGCACTTCTTCCATTTTCTTTATAAAAAGGTAAACAGAGTGTCAAACAGTTTGGATCCTGATGAGACGCCGAGTTACTCGGCGTCTCATCTGGATCCAAACTGTTTGCATGTGATATCATAAACCCGTCATTGTGGCATGGAAGGGGTTAAGCTGCCACCATTTTAAAACCGAAAATGATACTTCGGATCGCCGACGGTTTCCTCTTTTAACAAGATTAAACAGGATCAGGGGTGTTCTATTTTCGTTAGATTGAGGGCTGGGAGAGTCACCCTAGGGTTCTGAAGATGCCCCTGACCCCGGATCTGCAGAATGAGGACTTGGTGAGGACACAGGTGATCATGCAAGCCAAGTGCGTAGGCTACGCTAAACAATTCAACGCCGAGAAATGTATCACCAAGAAGGCAAGTGTTGCTTAATACGCTTTTTCATGTCCCTGTACTGTCTCTTCCTAGGTGTTCATGTGGTCCTTCATTAACAGTAGAAGTTTAACCCTTTCCCTGTTCTGTATTTAGGCCAAATTTCAATACCTACTGAATATTCATTAACAAAATAGTTATAAAGAAATATGGAAGGTGGAACATTGTAGACATTTTAGAAAGTAAAGAAACAGATCTATCAAATTCTATTAGCAAACAGAACAGACCCTGATCAGACGGCTCCTCTAGGAGCCGTCTGATCTGGGTCTACTCTGTTCGCAAATGCGTGAAAACACGTTTATATGAGGGAAAGTGTTAAGCGTCCATCAAAAAAAGAGGTGTAATTATGAGTCAATATGGCAGATGGTAGCTTAATATAGGTTAATAGTACTATAGGAGCTTTCTGTATTACTTAGCCATGCATTAAGCAACCACCTGCTTTTAAGACGCCTGTGTTCAATACATGTAAATGAATGATCACTTAGGAAAAGTTCTAATCTACCTCTAGTACATGATCAGAACAACATAAGAGCGCTCTCTGTACAACAGTTTTGTACTGCATTACCTCTGTTAATTACATTGTATGTAGTATTAGACATTGTTAACTATTCGCTTGCTAATCACGTCAATATACGTACCTGTAAACAGTGAAGACCCAGATGAGACAGCTCCTGCAGGAGCTGTCTCATCAGGGTCTGCACTATTTACAAGTTGAGTGTGCAACCAATGTACTCCACAGCAGTGATTGCACAGCGAAATACTTGTACACAGTGATGATATATGTAATTATACAACAGGGCATGGGTAAAGAAGGAGAAATGTATTTTAAAATTCAGCAAGCGAAGGGTTAAGTGTTTGTTTAACTCCTAGGCTGCCAATGTGGCATCCCTGATTACCTATGCAAACAGATTGGATCCAGATGAAACGCCAAATAACTAGGTATCTCATCAGGATCCAAACTATTTGTTACTGTGGTAACGCTTTTGTTTTGTCTTTTAAAAGAAAAATGGGGAGAACATTGAATTCACGAAACCTGTAGTAGATGACAAGGTTTGCCGACGAAAATAATTTGGTTCATTTGAGGAACATATTACGACACGACATTGGTGATAATATAGATAATATGTGTATACATTTGTTTTACTTTTTGCAGATATCGTATGTGCCATGCCTGTTGGTAAAATTCCTATCGGGAAGATGGAAAGACCAGTACGGTTGCCTGGAAGAATATGTTGAGGGAAATTTTGAGAAACACAATACTGTGCACCCAAGCCACGATGGCAAGGCCTTCACCAGTAGAAACACCCCGCAGGCCTTCAGTCACTATACCTTCGTCAAGTCTGGCAACAAGGAGATTGTAGTGGACGTGCAGGGGGTCGGGGATACATACACTGATCCACAGGTAATTTACTGTGGATAAAAAGCGTATTTCCCTGATTAACCATTTCACTGTTTTAGGTTTATTCCAAAGTCAAACACCTACTTAATATTCATGGTCAATATACATATATAGTAAGAATTATTGATTGCCGGTGGAACATCTATTGCCATTTTAGAAAGTAAAGAAACAGATATATCAAATTCCATAAGCAAACAGAGCAGACCCTGATCAGACGGCTCTTATAGGAGCCGTCTGATATGGGTCTTCTTTGTTTGCAAATGCGTGAAAACAGGTTTATGTGAGAGAAAAGGTTAATATTCACAAGAAGTTTGGTATTGGTAGAAACTGTTGGGTCAAATATATAATAATTTCATAAGCAAACAGAGCAGACACTGATCAGACGGCTTCCATAGGCGTTTAAATGAAGGAAAGGGGTAGACTATTTCGCTGATAAACCCTATGTTGCTGCTACGCATTTGATCAAACCTTTATATTATTGCTACTCATAATATCCAAACCTATGTTGTGAGTACTCATCCAAGCCTTATGTTGCTGCTATTATTTAGATCCAAACTCTATGATGCTGCTATCATTTCGATCCAAACCCTATGATGCTGCTGTTATTTAGATCCAAAGTCTATGTTGGTGCTATTATTTAGATCAAAACTTTATCTTGGTGCTATGATTTAGATCCAAACTCTATGTTGGTGCTACTATTTAGATCAAAATTCTATGTTACTGCTATTATTTAGATATAAACACTATGTTGCTGCTATGTTTTAGATCTAAACCCTATGTTGTCTCTAGTATTTAGATCCGAACGCTATGATGCTGTTATTATTTAGATCCGAACCCCATGTTGCTTCCACTTATTACACCCAAGCCCAATGTTTCTGCTACTCAAAAGTTGCTACTAATTAGATCCAATCCCTATGTTGCTGTCACTGTTTAGATCCAATCCCTTTGTTGCTAATACTCATTAGATCCACACCCTTTGTTGTTGCTACTAATTAGATCCAATCCCTATGTTGTTACTACTTATTAGACCCAAACCCTACGCTGATATTGCTATTCGGATTTGCTGCTATTCATTAGATCCACAAACTCACGATAGTTCGGTGGAGAAATAAGATATTTTGATAAATCAGTATACATCTGATCACCACCTCTGACAGATACGCCCGTACCTAGATACATGTACGTGCAGTACCAGCTCTGACAGATACGCCCGTACATGTACCTAGATACGTGCAGTGCCAGCTCTGACAGATACATGTACGCCCGTACCTAGATACGTGCAGTACAGTAAAACACCTCTAATGCGACCACCAAAAAGGGACATCATTTTGGGTAGCAACGGCAGGTGGAAGCTTAATGCAGGACGAAAGTTATTCAGAAAGCTCCTTTAGGAGCGTTCTGCACTACTGTCGCCCTGCATTAAGCAACCACCTGCTTATAAAGGCAGTTATGGTTCTTCTTTAAGTGGTCGCATTAGAGGGTTTCTACTATATTTCAAATACAAATATTATCAGTCACCATTTCTCTTCATAATCCTGTGCTGCGATCACTGTTTAGAATCGTCTCCTCTGTTTTAAGACTTTTATATTCTATACATTATTGACCGCTTGAGATATGCTTTACTGTTGTTTCCCGCAGTTGTACTCTGTGAGTATTCAAAGCCCTAAGCCACCGTTTGGGCCTGCAGACTGGGCGATCACTGGAGTGGCGAACTTCTTCAAACACCACGAATGCAATGCGCTATGTATTGCCCTGGGATTGACTCCTAACCGAATGAAGAAGACGCACACACCTATTGATACTATGCCAACGAATTTTAAACAGCCGGGTACCAAACCAGCTGATACGCTACCAAAGGGTAGCAAACACACAGGAACCATGCCTTTTCAATCATACCGTTAGCCGTCAATTAAACAGTATGCAAAGAGGTCAATGGCGAATGAATCACATACTTATCATGACTGTAGTCGAGTACAAGAAGATGACACCAAATTACGAACAATTAACCAGACATATACACAGTAAAACCCCGCTAATGCCACCACCAAAAATGGGCATAATTCCGGGTGGCAGAGGCAGGTTGTAGCTTAATGCAGGACGAAAGTTATGCAGAAAACTTTCGTCCTGCATTAAGCAACCACCTGCTTACAAAGACAAAAATGTTTATTCAAGAAGTGGTCGCATTAGAGGGGTTCTACTGTAGTATAATATCGATTATTCGAAAATTAAAATACAGTAAAGCCTCGATTATCCGAACAATAAAATACGTATTATTATCGATCTTTAAGACAGGTGGCACTAAATTCGTTTATAACGAAAATTCGAATAATCGAGGTTTTACTGTACGTATTGTTATCGATCTTTAAGACAGGTGACAGCTTAATACATGGTGTACGCCATGCAGAAAGCTCCTAGCAGCCACTTGCCTACAAATATCTAAATTCTTTTATACAGAAAATTCGAATAATCGAAAGTTTACTCTACTTTGACATATATACAGTAATATACATATTATACAGTAAAAACACGTGACAGGTCAGTGATGTAGATAACCATTTCAGTGAGGCAGATAAGTCACTCGTGTACTTTGCAAACAGTGTAGACCTGGAATAACGCTCATCAGTACCAGTGCTGTTTGTCATAGTACATTATTATTTAGAATCTCCCTGAATATGCATGGTAGATTTGACCATGTTTGGCTTGTGTAATTGTCCATTTGAAAATTCAGTGTTGAAAGGTGTTCAGATAATGTGTACATGTAGCGAAAAAGATTCCCTCATGAATATTTATATATGAAGTCGAGACGGTATGAACATGATCTGAATTTGTATATTAGTCAATGAATAATAAATTGAGTTGCCATTTCAGAAACTATAGAATTCCATCAGCAAATAAAGGAGGCGTCTGATATGGGTCTACTCTGTCAGCAAAAACATGGCAATGCTTAAAGCGGGGTGAATGTTATGCAAAATCTCACATATGAGTACTTCCCCACCTTAGTTTCTCTTTAAGCCACAGCATGTCCTTAAAGAGCTCAATGTTCATTTATTAACTTTTTCAATGCGGGAAACGATTCACTATATCCTTTGCCAACAGTGTAGACCCATATGAGAGGGCTCCTAGTGAAGCCCTCTCATAAGGGTCCGCATTGTTTGTCCTAGAATACATTTTTGTTCACGGTAAGCTTGATCTATTTGAATCTTGGAATATTCCATTTGACAAGTCCAATTCAGTGTTTTAATGTTCCTGTAATATTTCAGAGATGTCTGGAACATTTGCAGGAAGCATTCACCTTTGCCTGATCTTGGTCCTAGCTGATTAAATCTTTCCCTGTTCTATGTTAATTCTAAATTTCAACATTGCAGCCATTTCAGAACATAAAGAAACATGTCTTTCAAATTCCACTAGCAAACAGAGCAGATCCTGATCAGACGGCTCCTATACTGGGTCTACTCTGTTTGCAAATGCGTGAAAACACGTTTGTATGAGGGAAAGGGTTAAACCGTTCCCTCTTATAAACGTCCTTCAACGCATCTGCTAACAGAGCAGACCCTGGTCGGACGGTTCGTCTGATACTTGACGGACTCTGTTGTGATAATCAATCATGGATTATTTCACTTTGAAATTTCTGCAACTACGTTAGTTCAACTTATGAGTCTCTGTTTTCGGCTTTAAGCCGAACACTATTATTATGTGTTTTGTAAACGTGTACTATTATTCAAGATTATACAAGAAGGGTCTGATGAAATGTCTGTTCATTTGTGTTTGTTTCCCATGAACTACACTTAACACAGAGCTATAGATAAAGATGCGTACCCAGATACTAAAATCGTCACTTCTCCACCAAACCCTATACTGTGAACACTCTTTAGAATCGTCTCGAAGAGACGATTCTAAAGAGTAGTATAGGGTTACAGTGGAGAAACTGTTATTCTTTCCCACTTAGTGCGTTTCAAACGCGTTTTAAACCCGTTTAAAACCCGTTTAGTATATTCACTTACAAACGCGTTTGTAAACGCGTTTAAACTCACTTATAAGTTAATCGTCAATATATGTTTCCACAGGGCATATTGGGTGTTTAAACAACGTTAATAATGGTAATTTCTCATTTTGTACTTTAAAAGTTCCTTATATATACCTAAAGTTGTGCGGATTGTGTTTTGTAAAGAGTTATATCTCAGTAGATCGTTAAATTAGACGATTTGTATTTCGTTTAAAGAAACAGTGATACTTTTTGTTCCAACCGAAAGGAATGGCACGTTATGTACTTCTGCTTCGTTTTGAGTGGTAAAATGGTAATTTGTGCTGTCTATGGGTGTAGCCCTGCCAATGGGTGTAGCTCCAAATCCGACAGAGTTTAAATAGGATTATTTAAATTACCAAAGGACGAGCAGTTCAAGAAAACGTCCACGATGTGAACGTCTAGGGAATGGGATTGTTTGTTCGATTTTATTCTTCCACATTTTTTTTATATTGGATCAGCTTACGTTGTATATCGATGGCTGTTTTCAGTGAACTTTATACTACAGAAAATAGTGCAGCCAATTACTTGGGTCTACAATTATAAATCAAAGTACTGAAGGTTTCGGACATAATATATATCATATTGATGTTTTGCTGTGGATTTTTCTGAAAACCATGTCAGTAGTTTGGAAGACATTTAAAGAATTGTTTTATGAACATGTCACATACAGGGCGATTCCAATAGCTCATCTTGCCACTTTGTGCCAATAGAGCCAAAATTGATAGTTTATGTAGTAAAGAGCCATCACTCCGTTATTTGAAAGTAAGGGTCAAGTCAAGTCGTGCTTAGCATAATAGAATTAATGATTTCACCATTATCGTTGAATGAGAACACTGTAGGTCTAGACTGGACCCCGGATGATTCTGACCATTACTTGGTCAGTACCAAACACATGCAAGAAATGTCTGATTTATAAAAACCCTAATTTCCTTAACCCTTTCCCTGTTCTATGTTTATTCCAAATTTCAATACATACTGAATATAGTTACAATGAAATATGAAAAGTGGCAATTAGTAGCCATTTAAGAAAGTAAAGAAAAAAAGAAAGAAAGAGTAGCCTATATATATAAGTGTGTAGTCAAAAGGGGCATTTAACTCAGAATCCGACAACAATATATCGGACTTTTGTAAATACCACAGGAAGGGTATGGAACTTTCAGAATCCGACGACCTTATGTCGGACTTCTGTTGTAAAAAGACACCATGCTGTTTAAACAAAGGCGTTTGGATTGACAGTAGGTCATTGGTAAAATCTATTCATTTTATACTTGGAGATTTCATGAAAAATGGGTCTGTATAATTTGCATATTAAGTATGTACGTTCACTAGTCGTTGTTGCTTTTCACACCTTTGTAGCGTTTAAATAGAACCATGTAACAATTATATATTGGGACCCAAGCGGTGGCCGAGGGGAAAGAGCTGCGTCTATGAATCTCTAGGTCCTTGGTTCGAATCACCTCAAAACCAAAAAAGATTCTAATATATTTTTTATTCTTTATCTTTTTTGATATTCTTTTCTCTAAATACATTTTAAAGCAGACAAACTAGAAAACATAAGCATGCCTCTTGAAACCTCTTATGGACTTTTTAAAGCATTATGCTATATTAACATACAGTCCTGGTGTCAATAGTATGCATTTCGATGAAACTTAGAGGCAGGATCCAGACTTTGTGCTAGGACAACTATGAATTCGAAAGTACCATGTTCAATTTAAAATTGTCACCTGCTCATTATTTTGTGTATTGCATATATAATTATTTAGATTCAATTAGTCTATGCTTTGCATGGTTTTATTTTAAAATTGTCAAACATCTAGGATCCTGATCACAAACCGACACACACAATGTACAACTGGCAATAAGGTCACGATAACCTGCATAATATTTGAAAACTTAGTTTGTTTCAAAAGGAATTACTGCACAGTTCAAACTGACTATAAAAAATTCCCTGAGAATTTGAACAATAACATCAACAAAAACAATAGTTTAAAAAAGTACATGTATATAGACACAGAGCGCAAATGGAACGGATCCATGTAAGAAACTTGATTCCTGTTCTATGTTTATTCCAAATTTCAATACCTACTGAATATTCATGAACAAAGTAGTTATAATGAAACATGAAAAGTGGAAATTATTAGCCATTTAAGAAAGTAAAGAAAAAGATCTTTCAAATTCCATTAGCCAACAGAGCAGACCCTGATCAGACGACTTCTATAGGAGTAATCAGATCTGGGTCTACTCTGTTTACAAACGCGTGAACAACATTTATATGAAGGAAAGGGTTAAGTGTTCTAGCACCCAGTCTCTCCTCTCTACCAGTTTGTACAGCTGAATAAGTCAGTTTGGAAACATCTTTGCAACTTTAGATTAAACAGACATGGTAGCAAATAGTGAAAACCCTTCAAACGGGCCCATTAAGGAGGTGTTTGATCTGGGTTTGCGCTATTTGCATAAGTGTTTGTCAAAATACCTAGGGTAATTAGGGTATCACTTGTAAATCTCTGAAATACATTCAAAGGAATAGATTTGTCACCTTTTACAATACAGTAAAACCCCTCTTAACCCGACTTCTAGTAGATAAGAATTTAGAATTTTTTTAGGCAGGTGGCTGCTTAATGCAGGGTGAAAGTCATGCCGAGGAGCTTTCTGCATTATTTTCATCCTGCATTAAGCCGCCACCTGTCTCCAAGACTGATATTTATACTGAATTTAAAGTCTGGTTTAGAGGGGTTTTACCGTACATGTATTTTTGAAATTCTATTTCTTTCAAACCAGATCTTAGCAACAACGTCGCACGACCATTGATTAAATTCATCAGGAAACATTGTAATGTCGCAATGGAATCGAATTTCTGCATTTGAATTTTGATCTACCCTAGAAATAGTACCATTGATGTTCGATATTTCATAGTAGTTCACAAAATATTGAAAGTGTATCGAAATATCAACCGTGGCTGTAATAATCAAATAATTCTTTTCGGTTATGTGTCCATTTCATGTACTTCTCTATGAGCCTTCTTACCTGGGTCTCCTCTGTTTGCAAAGGGCATAAGTGACTAAGCAAAAGGGCATTTAACTCAGAATCCGACAATTATATATCGGACTTTTGTAAATACCACAGGAAGGGTATGGAACTTTCAGAATCCGACGACCTTATGTCGGACTTCTGTTGTAAAAAGACACCATGCTGTTTGAACAAAGGCGTTTGGATTGACAGTAGGTCATTGGTAAAATCTATTCATTTTATACTTGGAGATTTCATGAAAAATGGGTCTGTATAATTTGCATATTAAGTATGTACGTTCACTAGTCGTTGTTGCTTTTCACACCTTTGTAGCGTTTAAATCTCTAGGTCCTTGGTTCGAATCCCGTCAAAACCACGGATCCATGTAAGAAACTTGATTCCTGTTCTATGTTTATTCCAATTTCAATACCTACTGAATATTCATGAACAAAATAATGGCTACTTATTTCCACTTTTCATGTTTCATTATATGAAATGAGTAGCAATTTAAGAAAGGAAAGAAAAAGATCTTTAAACTTCCATTAGCCAACAGAGCATATCCTGATCGGACGACTCCTATAGGAGTAATCAGATCTGGGTCTACTCTGTTTACAAACGCGTGAAAAACATTTATATGAAGGAAATGTTTAGTGTTCTAGCATCTCTACCAGTTTGTACAGCTGAATAAGTCAGCTTGGAAACATTTTTGCAACTTTAGATAACAGCTTGCTTAATCCTTACAATGCTGAGTGATGTTTCGCTTGCAACAATTGACGTCTGCGTCAATTCTTCAATAAACTTTCTTTCATTTTATGCAAAAATATGATCAAAATGACAAACAGTTTGGATCCTGATGAGACGCAGAATTATGTGGCCTCTCATCTGGATCCAAACTGTTTGCATAGGTAATCACAGTTTCGCCGCTAGCGTGCAAAGAGTTAAGCGTATGACCTCTAGAGATTTTAGCATGATGTAACAGTTGCCCTGCACTACTGACCATCAGTGCGCTGTAACCTTTATACTGTAAAGAACGTACAGAACAGAAGAAGTCTATTTAACCCTTAATTTCCCCATATAAACTTGTTTTCATGCATCTGCAAATAGATTCAACCCAGATCAGACAGCTCGTTACCATAGATTCAGGGTCTGCTCTGTTGCTAATGGATCCACCTTCCATATTTCATTATAAATATTTTGTAAGATTCCGGAACCGGATTGTAAGCCAAGCACTGCACATGCGCGTATTCTCTTAGGGGGATTCCCGCTAGGTAGCGCTCGTGCAATAGGGTTTTCCGCCATAGTTTGAGTCGCAATCCATTTTATAAGGATTTCGGCAAAAGCCGAAACCCTAAAAAGGATATGCTACATTCTTTTATAAATGTGACTTTAGAGGTTAGCACTCTAGGTTAATGGGCCTTTTCGTCATGGGAAATTATTCTATTCAACCTTTTTGTTAACAGCGTAAACCTAAATCACGCAGAAACTGTCTGATCAGGATCTGCTCTGATTGCTTAGTCCGTAGACTTATTTCTTTAGATTCGATCATGGTTGTCTAGCGTCTCTGTAATCCCTGTAAATGAATATGCACGAGGTCATGAAATCTTTTAATAAATATTCTTAAGAGAAAAAAGGATTAATAAACACCAGTTAGCTCTGTTGACACACGAAGTAAATACAGTATTTACTTCGTGGTTGACAGCAGACAAAAAAAATGCTTTAAAATCAATTTCCCAATCCTTCTCGTATTATATAAACGGCTTCACGCGCGTTTGCAAATAGAGTAGATCCAGATCGGAAGTTCCTGTAGGAGCTATCTGATCAGGTTCTGCTCTGTTGCTTATGAAATTTTGTTGATCTAATCCTATAGTTTCTGTCAGAGCCAAAGATCCCTTTGAAAAATTAGCATTTTGGAAAAAAAAAAGGCGTTAGATCTCCAGGAAAATTTGTGTAAGAAATAATGATTTCATGGAGATCGAGTTTTTGTAATAATACATGAATACAGTAAAGTTTGGCAATGACAGTAATTGTACGTATATTATTTCATAAGCAAACCGACAAGATCCTGCTCAGTGATCAGGGAGCTACAACAGAAGCTGTCTGATCTGGATCTACTCTGTTTGTAAATTTGTTTCATTACGTTTGATCTGGGTCTACTGTGTTTGCATTGACATAAACAGGCACGTGGAGTGAAGGGTTTATAGTCGTGAAGTGATTTAATCACACATAATTTTTCATCAGGGAAATAGTTTATCATAAATATGATCCTTTTTGCCATTTTGGAACATGGACAATATTGACCATAAATCCAAAGGAAAAAAGTAATTCGGGATTACTGAAGTGTTAATTGGGCGCGTTTTATAGTTTTATTCTAGCTATAGTTTCAGCCAAAGCAAAAACCTGCTTTCATTTTTACCATAAAGAAATCAGCTAATAAATATTCATGATAAACAAGCACCAAGCGTACATTACTGGGGTAAGCCACCACCTACAGAGTCACCAATCAAGCAAGACAGGAAATTGTGACAAGGTCCAATGCAGATTAAAGACACCACACTGTGAATGTTGTTTTAACAACTTCGCAATGTATTAATTGCGCCCAGGGAGTCAGATAATGGAATCAGTGCCAAAACAAAGACAGGGTATTTTCAATTTTGAAAGCAGAATTATTTAAGTATAACTTTTTAGTTATATAGAAACCAAAATTGAAAACTGTTTTGTAAATATCTGAAACCAGATTTATATACAGATTTATATACAGATTTATATACAGATATAGATTTATATACAGATTTATATACAGATTTATATACAGATTTATATACAGATTTATATACAGATGTAGATTTGATTTTACCCTTTTACTACAGTAGAACCATCCTTTGTTGATAATGCTTTAAAATAGTTTGGCTCATTAATATTCATAATGTCATCATTTCTTACATGAATATAGAACATGAAAGGGTTAACCAAATGACCTATACAGACTAGAATACTGTAACTAGTACAAACACATGTAGCCCTAAGCTGGTTTAAAGCCAAACAGAAAGCTCCCAATGGATCTGCACAGTTTTCAGTAATAACAATCAGTCACAGATACATCTTAAGTTGCAACTGAAACGAGTCAAAATTGAATCAGATCCAAATTTAAACCCATTTGATCCCACGATCCCATGCGGCGTCTGATCAGAGTCTACACTATTTGCTGATAGGAAATTCAATATAAAACAAAACAAAAATGAAAATTTAGACCAGATATCCCTTAGATAAAAGATAGACTAATCCAATATATAAGCATGGAAGAATCCACTTGGGTTAATTAAGCAGATTATTTTTTTTCAAAGCGGGATATGGTTTTTGTCCCTTCCTTCATATAAACGCCTTTTTAAGCATTTGCAAACAGGGTAGATCGAGATCATAGGCTCCTATAGAAGCCGTCTGATTCGGGTCTGCTCTGTTTGGTTTTGACATACAGCAAACAAGTTATTAAAAATGTTTACATTTAAACCTCAGCTAATAGATTTTCATTATGTCATTATGTCTTACATGAATATTGAACAGGTAAAGGGTTCAAGCAGATCGGGTTTAAGGTGACTTCATTTAACATGATAAGGAGATCAGTGGACCGTGACCTTTGAAATGTCGTCTCCATAATTATTGGGTGCTTCATTGTTCATCCAAGTCAGATGATATTCTTTTGTTGTTGGTATATCAAAAGCTTGATCGTCGTGATTGAATATTTTCGATTCTAATTCGATGCCGAGTTATTTGGCGTTTTGCCTCGACCAACAGTTAACTTTATATGTACGAGAAAACACAGAAAAGTATCGCTAATACGACCAATCACAAAAAGTACATGTGGTAGCTAAATGCAGTTACAAAGTTATGAGAATACCAAAAGGAGCTTTATGCATTACTTTTGCGCTGCATTTAACGTTAACCTTTTGCCAGCAAAGCGCAACCTAACGAACATTTGGAAACAGTTCCGATCCAGGTGATACACAGAGGAACGAATTCGACATTTAATCAGGATCCCAACTGTATAACACTTTATCTATAGTTTCTCAAAAGCTTAAATGGATAAAAAATACGTGAAAACCGGAACACGTCGAAGTTTAAACACTTTCCTTCATACAAACGTGTTCTCACGCATGTGCAAACAGAGTAGACCCAGATCAGACGGCTCTTATGGGATCTGCTATGTTTGCTAATGGAATATGATCAATCTGTATCTTTACAGTTTGGCTACAGTGTTCCACCTTCCATATTTCATTATAACTATATTGTCCATGCATATTCATTTAGAATAAATATAGAACAAAGATCTCATTTTCATAACAGGCTAAGGGTTACCATTTTATGAGGTTACATTATCGCGACATTATTATGGGCTTTAACCGGACCTTTGTACTGAAATGGCTAATTTGCGTATATTTAATAGGGCGTAACCCTTTGAATGCCGAAACGAATGCACTGACGTTTGCAAACAGTTCAGATCCACAACAGACAATTTCTAGAGAAACCCTCTGATCAGGTTCTACACTGTTCATTCAATAGCCTGTGGCCACTTCTAGCATTTGATTCAGAATGGACATTATAGTTAAACTCTGATTGGACAGTATACTTTTAGTATTTTAGTATTATTCACAAAACCACAGACACTATATCTATGGTTTCGTATTCTGTTTTATATTTATTTACATACACCTTTTAACCCTTCTCTTGCTGAATTTTAAAATACGTGTCTCCTTCTTTACCTATGCTCTGTTGTATAATTATATATATATATATATATATATCTGAGTCTATGCGATTTATCCTAGTAATTTATTCGCTTGTTTAGAGAAACAATAAATAACAATAAATTGATAAAACAATATAATTTAGATCTATATTTAAATGCTGAAGTCGGCCATGAATATTCATGAAGTAGCGGTTTATAGAGCCGGGTATTTTGTTACATTTTCGAAAACCCCGTTTAGATACAACGCAAAATAATATATCCTGTATGTACATTACTTATAAAACGAAAGCGGATAGGTAAAACTTTGTCAGATTGCGGGTTCCCGGAAGCGATTTATTTCTCCTTCGTAGAAGCCGCGCTATATTTGTACGGTAGGCGGGCTTATGTATCATTTCCTAAAATAAAATTTCTAAAAATAGATTTTGCATTTTCGTGGAAATATCTGTAATTATAAGCATGTCCTTTATACCTCTCTATTTCTTATTTTTTTTATTATTCCCTATTGGCAAGCTGTTTCAAATATTACCTACAAATCCATTCACATTGTTTAACCTGTCGATTTAAAATAACGCCATAAGAGTACACAAGCAGCAGTTGTTGTTATTTGGACATTGTACGTTAACTATTCCCATGGCAACGTGGTTTCCATTTAAGGGAATCGGATGTCCAGTCTCCGGATGTACAGGGTAAAGTTATTGTTTTATTTTGTTGTTGTTTTCCTATATTTTCTGCAGTTTTCATATACAGTAAAACCTCTCTTAACCGGCAGTTAAATTTAGTATGAATATCGGTCTTGGAGATAGGTGGCAGCTTAATGCAGGGTGAAAGTCATGCAGAAAGCCCCTAGAGGAGCTTTCTGCATGACTTTCATCCTGCATTAAGCAGCCACCTGCCTAAAAGTATCTAAATTATTATCTACTAGAATTCCGGTTAAGAGAGGTTATACTGTACAGTAAACCCCGATAGTTTAAACACTTCAACTAGTATCATTACCAGTCTTTAGTACAAGTGTCAGCTTAATGCAGGGTGAAAGTCACAAAGAAAACTCCTATAGGAGCTTTCTGTATGATCTTCACTATGAATTAAGCAGCCATCTGTCTAATATTTCTCAATTCTTCTTAACTAAAATATCTATATGTACCTATCGAGTTTTTGCTGTATTACCCAATGGTGCGGTGGAAAATAAAACCTTTATCAGTTGTAGAGAGCCGTCTGATCTAGGTCTACTCTGTTTGCACTTGCATGAAAGCGTTTATGTGAAGGGAAGGGTAAATTCAAACTTGGGACACATTAGTTTACAGCAGAGATGATATTTACAATCCGACAAGGATTAATTTTTTATCCCTCCGTGAAAAACAATATCTGCTTAAATTTGAATCGGTCGCAACTTTGAGTTTGATTTTAAAATGCCATGAATATCGATGATTAATTTGAGCTATTGTAATTTTGGATATTCCATTTGTCAATTCAGCGTTACGTGCACAATATAGTAATATTATCGATTGGGTGTTATGAAAAGTATAACCTGTCTTAAGCGGTCATCAAAAACAGGTCATTTTTGTGTATGTAAGGCAGGTGGTAGCTTTATGTAGGTCAAAAGTAACGTAAAAAGGTCCTAAAGGAGCTTTCCCCATAAGCTTTGCCCTGCATTATGCAACCACCTGTCTTTTAACACTCCTGTGTTCAATAAATGAATGTCCGCTTTAGACAGGTTTTACTGTAATACTAATACTTTACATACGACATAGGGCAATCAGGATTGTTTTGGACAAATCAGAAATTTAAATCATATATATACTACATGTATTTTATTAGCAGACAGAACCGACCTTGAGGCCGTTTGATCTGGATGTACCCTGTCTACTCAAAGGCGTAGAAACGTGTATTTATCATGAAAGAGTAACCTTAGGGTTAACCCTTTAACCCATTACCTCATAGGCTATTTTTAGATACAACCTCTTTGAATTAGTCTACCGAAATGGAGCATTAACTGGAGAAAGGAAACTTTTAGAATTTTGTAGTTTGAAACCATTGTGATAAATCACAACGATTTCACAAAGTGACTTTTACAGAGTCGTCAAAAGTCGTCAATATGAGGGAAAGGGTTAACCCATATATACATGCATGTATATACGCCTTTACAGTGTTGACTTAGATCAGACGACAGTTGCAGGATCTGTTATGTGTGCTTATGAAATTATCCATTTACTCCATGAATATTCATGTAAGAAATTATTACATCATGAATATTAATTAGATTCAGTGATTGCACTAACACATTGACACAAGACGTTTTGGCCATGTCAGAACCTATAGAATCATATCTATGTACAATCGGCTGAGCGGTCATTCGGACTGAAAGCAGACTATAATTAGGTACTTTTTACTATATTATATCATAAGCAAATAGAGCAGACCCTGATCAGACGGTTCCCGAACGAGCCGTCTGATCTGGGTCTGCTCTGTTTGCAAAGGTGTAGAAAGGCGTATTTATAGAATAAAGGGCTATATTGATTTTATCCTGTGCTCGTATACAATCCTAAATGTCTTATTGACTATCCATGGTGTAATTATGTTTTTCATGAAATGGCCAATCAACATTGTACAATAAACCCCTCTAATGCCACTTGTTTCTAGTGGTCATGTTTGAACATTTTCACTGCACTTCGTATTTTGTCGATGTAGTTTGAATTTTGAAAATTAAATTTTAAATTGTGTATGTTGAAAATTGCATTTTGTATTTTGTTTGTTCTGCTTTGTATCTCGATTTTGAGTTTTGTTTGATTATTATATTTGTTTTATTTTGTATGCTGAATTTTGTATTTATGTTTTATATTTTGTATATTGTATTTGTTTTTCGTAATTTTACTTACATTTTGTGTTTTGCATATTTAATCTTACATTTTCTATTTGTTTTATGAAGGCAACAGGGCAATTATTCTTGGAGCTGTGTCCAGTGCGGAACTCCGCTGTATATTTCACAGACCGGCTCTATAAGCTGTGCAAACGGGTTTCATAACGACCATATCAGTAACTGGAAATTTGACTGCGGTGCCCATGGTAACCATTATGCCAGCAGATTCGTTGCTGGAGATTACCAGGTAATTATACAGTAAAACCTCGATAATTCAATTGTAAAAAAGAAGATTTAAGATGTCTTGTGACAGCTTAATGCAGAGTACAAGTCGTGCAAAAAGCTCTACGATGAGCTTTCTTCTCGACTTCCGCCCTGTATTAACCATTCGCTTGCTATTCACGTCAATATACCTACCTGTAAATAGTGAAGACCCAGATGAGACAGCTCCTGCAGGAACTGTCTCATCAGGGTCTGCACTATTTACAAGTTGATTGTGCAACCAATGCACTCCACAGCAGTGATTGCACAGCAAAATGCTTGTACACAGTGAAAATATATGTAATTATACAACAGGGCATGGGTAAAGAAGGAGAAGTGTATTTTAAAATTCAGAAAGAGAAGGGTTAAGCTCTCACATGTCCTGCACAAGCTACATTGTTACTTATTTGAGTGCTCAAATTAATCAGGTTTTATTGTACTCATGAAAACATAAACATATAAGTTGATGGACTGAATGAATAATGAAGAATAGTGACCCCAGAACGACATTAATAATCGAATACTGTTTTTCCTGTGCCATAGTTTAAATTATTGCACCGGTTTAATACCCTTGTATGATACATGTAGGTATTTCTGGTCAGTGTCAAGGTCACGATAATTTGAAACAGAAAAATGAGATACAATATTATGCCATTTGTACACTGAAAATTTTAACTACATGTATGGCTGAAAACTGTAGAGTCATATATGCATTATGATTTGCACAGTAGATTAAGGTTTACCCTTTCCTTGTTCCATATTCATGTGATGACGTCATGAATATGTATAAGCTGATTTTTAATAGCATATGAATACATTAAGTTTTGGTACTGGTAGTATCTGTAGAGTCAGATCTAACATAAATTTATAAGCAAACAGAGCAGACCCTAGTCAGACGGCTCCTACAGGAACCATCTGATCTGTTTCAACTCTGTTAACAAAGGCGTGAACAGATGATTGAAATGGTTAAAGGAGTATTTTTATTTCTGTTTATTTCAGGGGTTTAGTGCCTGTCTATCTCACGCGCTTGGTTTCATGGACAATGTAGGAGCGGATTGGGTAGGGGCTCTAGTGATAGCTCTTGGAGCCCAATACGGGTAATGTTATTTGTCTCTATTTCAAATGAGAGCTACTTTTAATTTGACATTTCAATGAACCCTTGAACTCCATTATTATAATATGACTAAGGCACTGCCTCTAACGGGAATCGACAATCAACATTTTTTACACGTGAGCACAGAAATTCGTACTGTCTGAGATGAAGTAGAAGAAAAATAGATAAAGAATTTAAAGAAAGTATGTGTATTTCAAGTCTTACTTAGTACAGGAAACACTAAAGAAATGGGAGATAATTCAAAACATAACTTAGAATCTCGTACATGGTACACTGTCTACACGTGCTTAAGATGCGTGTCAAATTAACCCTTTTCTTCATAAAAACGTGTTTTCAAGCATCTGAAAACAGAGTAGACCAAGACCAGATGGTTCATACATAAAAATAATGATGATAATGATAATAACAATAGTGCCCAGTATCGTCAGAGTCATTATACATACGTATGTATATGTCTCTGGTATCGTTCATCTAAGACAATAGGTCATGAGGTCAAGATCCAGTTTGAAGTAGTTAATATTTTATCTTTTTTGAGATACACATGGGCAAGGAAGTGAGAAATATGACAGGAATAATTACAACAGAAGCATTGAAAGGACCATGTGTCACCTGTCAGCAGAAATGTGACCCCAAAAAAGATGCCATACTAAACATAATCCCTATCTGTCATCCTGCTAAAGCAATTGACACAAAAAGTGCACATAGTATCATAAATTTTGTTTGGGACAATTATTTTTTTCTGTTTAAAGGTTGTCTATAGCACTTACTGACTCCAAAAAGCATTTCCAATAGGCAGTGCTAGGATTTGAACCTAGACTCCCTCTATGGCTAAGCCAAGGAGGTGTTCTTCCATTAAACTACACTGACAGCATTTATGGAAATTGCCAGTTTGGAGCACAAGCTAACTTAGATTTTGGTATTCATAACTATTTTTCAGCTCAGCATGTAAATTGTTAAGAGGTTTTTAGACAGGAATCATTTCGGAAAAGGAGAGAATTACAGATTTCTTTTTAAAACCAGGATATATGGAGACGGCTCAAGCGAGTACAACTCCTTCCAAATACACTGAATATACTTCACAATCAGATGTTCACATTGTTCAGAGTTCTGTAGCTCTCAATTCTGAACAAATATAAATACAAAAGGTGGCCATGGCCCTTCAATTTTATTTTACAAAATAATATTGTCATCATTCCTGTGTTTTTTACTTTACTGTGAAGTATGTATTTTCACTTCGATATCGTGTCAGCCCCCCCCCCCCCCCCCCCACACACTCCCGATTTCTTTTAAATCCCCCTTTTTTGGACAGGGGCAAACCCCATCGCCAACCCCACCTCGGCCCAAATTCACATTTGTGTACTCTAAGCTACTTTCGGTTTTAACATATCCAAGCAGAGTACACCGTGAGAAGGCAGCCATTATAAAATTAGCATGCTGTCTTACAGTTTATTGATGAGACTACCGTCACCCCTATTTACCAATATCTAGAATAAACACTGTATTTTTATCAAAGGGTCAACTATCACTAAATTTTCATCATTGTTTTGAAAGGTTTAACTCATATCCGCGGATATGAATCTCATATCCGGTGTTTAGTCATACCGGTATAGCGATTATTTTTGGTTGCATGACAACCAGTTCTAGATGGATCCAGATTCTTTTAACAATTTTGACAGAGCTCAGCATGGTACAAATATCTTGTATGTGGAGTTTGATTACATTCTGCCATGTAGTATCAGAGGATCTATCCGAGATGTTGTTGACGGACGGTCAGGACTCGGATGATCACAAAAGCTCATCTGAGCATATTCAGAGATAAAATTCAGTATATTCCTTGCAATCTGCTTGCAGATTGCTCGTTATAACAAAGAACCGTCATATAATGTAACACAACCCTACCTGTTACGTCCCTACACAATCAAACCTCAATCATTGCATGTTTTCAGCGGCACTGGCATGCAAGTCGAAGTCAGAAAAATATGTACATTTATACTTCTCGCAAGCCGCTTCGCGGCTTGCTCGTAATTTCATTAGACCAATCACTTACAATAAATATTGTTTAATGTACCTTCTTGTGTGCATTAAAAGGCGTTATATCCACTGTCTGTTTGATGTAGACACCCTTTATTCACTGTAATTTGTCGATTCGAGTCAATTTCAATATGGCGGCATCTGTCAGAAAAAAAGAAGAATGTCCGAGATGTAGCGAGAAAAGAAATTCTAAAAGATTGACTGTACCACGATTTATTACCCGATTTACGGCGTCGCCGATTCAAGCGCATTTCTCAGAAAATTACATGTCGATTTCGGATTTTCGGCGCTGGTCAATGCTTTTCAATGAAAACTCCCGAAATAGCCGAATGGATTTTGTCGCACACTTTTTACAGGGTTAACCTTTTGTACCGTAGAGGGAATCGACGGCGCCTTCGGCGCCCGGTCGATTCCCTAATAACAATAGTGCCCAGTATCGTCAGAGTCATTATACATACGTATGTATATGTCTCTGGTATCGTTCATCTAAGACAATAGGTCATGAGGTCAAGATCCAGTTTGAAGTAGTTAATATTTTATCTTTTTTGAGATACACATGGGCAAGGAAGTGAGAAATATGACAGGAATAATTACAACAGAAGCATTGAAAGGACCATGTGTCACCTGTCAGCAGAAATGTGACCCCAAAAAAGATGCCATACTAAACATAATCCCTATCTGTCATCCTGCTAAAGCAATTGACACAAAAAGTGCACATAGTATCATATATTTTGTTTGGGACAATTATTTTTTTCTGTTTAAAGGTTGTCTATAGCACTTACTGACTCCAAAAAGCATTTCCAATAGGCAGTGCTAGGATTTGAACCTAGACTCCCTCTATGGCTAAGCCAAGGAGGTGTTCTTCCATTAAACTACACTGACAGCATTTATGGAAATTGCCAGTTTGGAGCACAAGCTAACTTAGATTTTGGTATTCATAACTATTTTTCAGCTCAGCATGTAAATTGTTAAGAGGTTTTTAGACAGGAATCATTTCGGAAAAGGAGAGAATTACAGATTTCTTTTTAAAACCAGGATATATGGAGACGGCTCAAGCGAGTACAACTCCTTCCAAATACACTGAATATACTTCACAATCAGATGTTCACATTGTTCAGAGTTCTGTAGCTCTCAATTCTGAACAAATATAAATACAAAAGATGGCCATGGCCCTTCAATTTTATTTTACAAAATAATATTGTCATCATTCCTGTGTTTTTTACTTTACTGTGAAGTATGTATTTTCACTTCGATATCGTGTCAGCCCCCCCCCCCCCCCCCACTCCCGATTTCTTTTAAATCCCCCTTTTTTGGACAGGGGCAAACCCCATCGCCAACCCCACCTCGGCCCAAATTCACATTTGTGTACTCTAAGCTACTTTCGGTTTTAACATATCCAAGCAGAGTACACCGTGAGAAGGCAGCCATTATAAAAATAGCATGCTGTCTTACAGTTTATTGATGAGACTACCGTCACCCCTATTTACCAATATCTAGAATAAACACTGTATTTTTATCAAAGGGTCAACTATCACTAAATTTTTATCATTGTTTTGAAAGGTTTAACTCATATCCGCGGATATGAATCTCATATCCGGTGTTTAGTCATACCGGTATAGCGATTATTTTTGGTTGCATGACAACCAGTTCTAGATGGATCCAGATTCTTTTAACAATTTTGACAGAGCTCAGCATGGTACAAATATCTTGTATGTGGAGTTTGATTACATTCTGCCATGTAGTATCAGAGGATCTATCCGAGATGTTGTTGACGGACGGTCAGGACTCGGATGATCACAAAAGCTCATCTGAGCATATTCAGAGATAAAATTCAGTATATTCCTTGCAATCTGCTTGCAGATTGCTCGTTATAACAAAGAACCGTCATATAATGTAACACAACCCTACCTGTTACGTCCCTACACAATCAAACCTCAATCATTGCATGTTTTCAGCGGCACTGACATGCAAGTCGAAGTCAGAAAAATATGTACATTTATACTTCTCGCAAGCCGCTTCGCGGCTTGCTCGTAATTTCATTAGACCAATCACTTACAATAAATATTGTTTAATGTACCTTCTTGTGTGCATTAAAAGGCGTTATATCCACTGTCTGTTTGATGTAGACACCCTTTATTCACTGTAATTTGTCGATTCGAGTCAATTTCAATATGGCGGCATCTGTCAGAAAAAAAGAAGAATGTCCGAGATGTAGCGAGAAAAGAAATTCTAAAAGATTGACTGTACCACGATTTATTACCCGATTTACGGCGTCGCCGATTCAAGCGCATTTCTCAGAAAATTACATGTCGATTTCGGATTTTCGGCGCTGGTCAATGCTTTTCAATGAAAACTCCCGAAATAGCCGAATGGATTTTGTCACACACTTTTTACAGGGTTAACCTTTTGTACCGTAGAGGGAATCGACGGCGCCTTCGGCGCCCGGTCGATTCCCTATAATACAGTAAAACCCACCTAAACCGGACGTTCAACTTAGTATAAATATCGGTCTTGGCGACAGATGGCAGCTTAATGCAGGATGAAAGTCAATTGATTTGAACTTTCACATTTGACCTATATAAGTGTATACAGTGAAATTCCTCTAAAACCAGAATTCTAGTAGAGAAGGACTTGATATGTTTAGGCATGTGGTTGCTTAACCCTTTCCCTGTTCTATGTTTATTCTAAATTTCGATACCTACTGAATATTCATGGGTAAAATAATTAAAATGAAGTGGGGAAGGTGGAACAAATAAACCATATTAGAACGTAAAGAAACATATCTATCAAATTCCATTAGCAAACAGAGCAGACCCTGATCAGACGGCTCCTATAGGAGCCGTCTGATCTGGGTCTACTCTGTTTGCAAATGCGTTAAAACACGTTTATATGAGGGAAAGGGTTAATGTAGGGTGAAGGTCGTACAGAAAGATCATAGAGCCACCAAGCATCGAGCTGCCATCTGCGATTAAGATCAATAATGGTACGTATTTGAGTCTTCGAATAATCGAGATTTCAATGTATGTGATAAAAGTTTCTTGTGTCCATATAGCATTATAAACAATCAGCAGATACATGCCTATGATGTCATAATATCTTACAAAAATGTTCACCAGCCAATGGTTATTAATAATAAGTATGTATTTTCTGTTTGTGTTTTAATTTTAGGCGAGGATGAGAAGACGTATGGGAAGAAACCTGACTTGTGGGGCAAATTGTTTAGTACATAACCTACAGACAGAAACTACAGAAAGAGCATTTATCAAACAAACCTCATCTGAATTAAAAACAAACTCGTGTAACCCCTTGCTTGCGAAGCGCGACCTATTTGTCAGTTGCAAACAGATTGGATCCAGATCAGACGCCTTAATTATCAGCATTTCATCAGGATCCAATCTGTTGAGACTCGGTCAATTATTTCTCAAAAGCTTGAACGAACCGGAAGTACATGTATGTGAACACTGTAACAGATCAGAGTTAACCTTTTTCCCCAATTCCAATAACTGAATATTCATGGACAAAATGAAATATGGAAGGTGGAGCATTGTATCCATTTTAGAAACTAAATGCACAGTTCTATCAAATTCCGTTAGCAAACAGAACAGACCCTGATCAAACGGCTTGTGCAGGAGCCCTTTGGTCTGGGTCTTCTATGTTTGCAAATGCGTGAAAAGGGTGTTTATATGAAGGATAGGGTTAATCTGATATCATTTTTATAGCGAGCGAAGGGCTGGAATACAGGAGCTCTCTGATCAGGGTCTGCTCTGTTTGCTTATGATATCATATGGGTATTATTCTATAGTTTCTGTAATGGCCGAAACTTTCTTTGTTTATGCACTAGTGTTAGAAGTAATCTAATTAATATTCATGATCCCTGCATTACTTCCGTCATGGATTAGGCAATCACCTTGTTGATGACTTTTCATGATTAGGCCGCTTTAGTGATATTCTATTGTACTGTTAAACCCTTGTAAACCAGAATTCTAGTAGAGAAGAATCCAGGTACTTTTAGGCAGATGGCTGCTTAATGCAGGGTGAAAGTCTTGAAGAAAGCTCATAGAGAAGCTTTCTGCATGACTTTCGCCATGCCTTTATTAAGTAGTCACCTTTTTCGAAGACCGATATTTATACAATATTGAACGTCCGGTTTAGACGAGTTTTACTGTATATGTACATGAATCAGTCAGCCCTTAAACCTAGATTTCGATATGGGTAAAAAGTAAAACTATCGATTAAAGTGTCGAGAATCGATAGAAACAATAACCATGGAAAAGAATGCATACAACTATATGTGCCCTATATGTTTGAGACAAAAAACCACAAACACAAAAATACAAATGGCTGACTCAAAATATACCCAAACTTCGAACTCTGCAGTCATGTCATTACGGCTTGTTACTGTTTTATTTTTATTTTTTTTGTTAAAAATTCGTCTTGTATATTTTTAATTAAATTTATAATTTAGTTTGCATTCATCTTGTTTTCCGTTTCACCATTGCTTCATAAACCATATAGAATATCAGATGCCAACATCGTGGACTAGTTTTACCCTAAAAGGCATTATTTCTTCATTTTCTAAACCCTTTCCCTCATGTTGACGCCTTTTGATGCCTTTGTATAATTCACTTTTTGAAATCATTGTGATATATAGAGCATGCGCTCCATACGAGCAAATGCTCTATTATTCACAATGGTTCAAAACTACAATATTCTAAGATTTCGGTAGATTTATTCAAAGAGACTGTGTCTTAAAACAGCCTATGGGTCTAAATATATTATAACCTATGAGGAAATGGCTTGACAGAAACTCTATCAGATTGCCAAGTAGTTTAGATCCTGGTGAAAAGCCGAGTTACTTGGCTTCGTATCTGGATCCAAACTGTTTGCAAATGTGATAAACATTCTGTTTGAATGGGATTAAATAATTATCGTCAAGTATATTTGAAGCGATTTATGGGTAAAGGGATCTTATTGCAATGCGAACTATGTAGACCCAAACCAACCATCGCGTCTTCCACGTGTTATTGGGTCAGGGCCTGCACAGTTTGTCACCTATCAGTATACGTAGTGATATTTCTCTATTCATACACTGATTTTCTTATAGACATGGTGTCTGATTCTACATTGATTGATATGCAATAGGGCCTCTTTTCTTTTGTTGGCTTTCGACTTGCATTCGCTTAACCCCTCACCGCTGTTGTTCGAATCCCAGCCTGAACATTTAAAGTTATCATGTAAGGAGGCCGTCAAACTGGTATGCGACATTGGCAGCGAGAGAGTTAAGTCACGGAGTTTCAATCAGTATAACAGTTCTCAGTTGATCGGTATTTGACCTAGATCATTTGTTATCCTCTACAAAAAATGTTACGCTTTTTTCAGTTCTGAAAGCAAAAATCACTTTTGCTATGCATATAACAATTGTTTGTGATAATGACTGACCCTGCATTCTGGCATGTTGCAAATCGCCAAGATCTAGACGAGAAACCGAATAACTTCGTTTAATCATGGTCAAAGAGAATTGACATTCGGTCAATAGTTTTACAAAAACTTCGGCCGAATCGGAATTACAGTAGAACCCCTCTAATGCGACCACTTAATGAATTAACATGGGTGTCTTTATAAGCAGGTGGTTGCTTAATGCAGGACAAAAGTAATGCAGAAAGCTCCTACCTGCATCTAGCACTCAGAATTCTACCTCTTTTAGGTGGTCGCATTAGAGGGGATTTACTGTATATGATAAAATAAGCAACAGATCGATATGTTTAATTATCGATAGGTTGAATTATTTTTTATTGTATTCCAATTCTGTCAGAGTTTCAATTCATTATACTCTGCTGAATCCCGAGAAATAAAGGGGTGGTGTTCTTTTCTGTTTGCTCATAGTATGGTATAGGCAAAACTATTCAAATTCTGCCTTAGAACATCTTGGCTTTATAAAGTAGAATTATTTTATATTGATACGGTCATTACCTCTTGCTAAATACTCATTAAGTAACAGTTTAATAGACAATCTAATGACTATCCATTAGCTGGTGGCAATGTCAAACACACTGTACACCCTGATAGGATCCCGGGCTTATAAAACTTCCAATGACCAATCAGATACTTGAGAATGGTCTTAGACTCAGAAGAAATTTTATAACCTTGGACCCAGATGCTCAGCGTCCTGCTCTTGGAGCCTTGTGATCGGGATTCAAACTATCTGAAAACGCCAGTGCATCCGTTTCCCGCATTCAAAGACGTAAATGTCACATTTCACTTGGTCGTTTGTATTTCGGTGTCTAATTTGGATCCAATATGTTTTCAAATGCCAATCAGTTCACACTTGGTTGGCGAATGGATAACCTCACCATCTCGTTATCCGGGACCTGACAGAATGGATCCAGATGAGACGCCGAGTAACTCGGCGTTTCATCAGGTTCCAAGCTGTTTGACCCTCGGTCAATAGTTTCTTAAACTATTAATTGAATCAGAATTAGTCAGCTTGCACACACGATCTAAGTTTAAGCAGGTACAGTTAAACATCTCTGAACCAGAATTCTAGTGGAGATGCATTTGGATGCTTATAGGTAGGCGTTTGCTTAATGCAGGATGAAAATCATGCAGAAAGCTCCGCTTTCTGCATGACTTTCACCCTGCATTAAGCTGCCACCTGTCTCCAAAACCGATATGTATACTAAACCGGACGTCCGGTTTAGAGAGGTTTTACTGTATTACTTATAACAGGATGGTAAAGGTTAAATGCATTGCAATTAAATGACCACCAGGATGAAAAAAAACCATAATAAATAAAAACCGTTTATTGACGAGACATATGTACAATGTATATTGCAACAAAGACTAAGATAAAATTTAAAACATGTTCAAGTTTTCCACTAAACCTTATGCTTTGATCACATCATATTACGCTATACATCTATATATATTACACTACCAGTTTGATACGGGTGCCTGTGAATCAAACCAAGCAACAGCTGACGTATTACAGTACACATCCCGGTCTAGATATAATAACGCTTTCCATCGTAGAAACGCATTTTCCATGCCTTTGCAAATAGGGCAGATACAGATCAGACGGCTTCTGTGAGGGTAGCCTGATCAGTCTGCTCTTCTTGCTTATGGAATAATACAATTCTGATCTTACAGTTTAAGTCGACATCAAAATTTCTATTGAGAAGATTGCATTATAAAATATACGATAAGGGCATGCACGATGTATAGATCCGAACCAGCCACCTTATCTATAAAGTGTATTAATGATTAGTATGAGTACAAATGAGCAAATGGTTTCAAATTGTCAATATTTATTGCGTGAAAAAATGCTATATATGCATGATGCATGACATGTATCGATGTCTGTATCCCGGTCACAAACCAAAATGTTTAGAACAGCCTGGTACATGTACCAACTGCATTCACATATGCAGCATAATTATGCTCAATAACGCAATCATTCACTAAACAACACAACGCGTTCAAATAAGCATCAATGTCGGTCTTTAAGACAGATGACAGCTTAACCCATTACCTCATAGGCTATTTTTAGATACAACATCTTTGAATAAATCTACCGAAAAGGAGCATTAACTAGAGAAAGGGATTTTTTTAGCATTTTGTAGTTTGAAACCATTGTGATAAATAGAGCATTTGCTCCTATAGGAGCAAATGCTCTATTTGTCACAATGGTTTCACAAAGTGGCAATAAAAGAGTCGTCAAAAGTCGTCAATATGAGGGAATAGGTTAATGAAGGGCGAAAGTCAAACAAAAAGCGCCTATATACACATGTAAAAGGAGACTTTTGCCTGAGCTTTCATCCATTGTTAAGCAGAAACATGTATACAATGCTCTTAATTTGTCTGTATCAAAGTTCTGGTTCACTTACAAATATTTTGCTCAACATGATAAAAATGGGGGGGGGGGGGGTGTTCCAAACTAACATATCGACAGGGTTTCTTCAACTAACCGTTTACTTCATAAATACGCGTTTCTACGTCTTTGCAAACAGGGCAGAACAAGATCAGACGACTCCTATAGGACCCGTCTGATCAGAGTCTACTCTGTTTGCTTATCTCGTAGATTCTACAGTTTCTGCCCTGGCCAAAGTTCACGCGTCTATGTGCTAGTTTAACAAACAATTTCATTAATATTCATGATATCAATATTAATTACATATATTCATGGATTAAACCAAAAATACTTAACAATATACATTTACATCACGTTACACCTGTTTCTAGTTTTCTTTTTTACCAAATAGACAAATAATACACTACATTTTTTTTTTATTGTTGTTGTTTTGCCGGGGTATACAAAATGGATGGGTATATACATGTACATGCATTAACATTGCCGCGTTCCCCTTTCATGTGAATAGAATATTATATTACTGTTTATTTAAACCAGTTTTAATAAAAGTCACTGACTATAAAAAGATGTGACACATGATAGAATTCATACCATTTCATTTAAGTCCACGTGTACGATAAAAATGATACTAAATGACCATTCATGTAAAATCGTTTTAACCCTTTCCTTCGTACTCATTGCAAACGGAGTAGACCAAGATCAGATGGTTTCTATAGTAGCCGCCTGATCAAGACGTACTATGTTTGCTTTTGACATAATATAGATTTGATTCTACAGTTTTTGTCAAAGCAAACTTTTCCCTTGAAAAGTTTATACAAATGTATTATAAAAGGTCTGCTAATAAATATTCATGACGTGACTTTTCTAACATGATTATTAAACAGGGAAATAGCTAAGCACTGTTACTGCACAAAGTGGTATTCTCTCCCATAAGCTTTAACCCCTCACTCCATAAATATGCCTTAACCCTTCGCTTGCTATTCACGTCAATATACCTACCTGTAAATAGTGAAGACCCAGATGAGACAGCTCCTGCAGGAGCTGTCTCATCAGGGTCTGCACTATTTACAAGTTGATTGTGCGACCAAAGCACTCCACAGCAGTCATCACACAGCGAAATACTTGTACACAGTGAAGATATATGTAATTATAAAACAGGGCATGGGTAAAGAAGGAGAAATGTGTCTTATAATTCAGCAAGAGAAGGGTTAAAACTACTTTGCAACAGAGTAGACCCAGACCAGACAGTCACAGTAGAGTTTAATCGTCACTATAAACATTTCCCTGTTCTATCTTTATTTCAAATTTCAATACCTACTGAATATTCATGGACAAAATAGTTAAAATGAAACACAGAAGGTGGAACATTGTTGTTATTTTAGAAAGTAAAGGAACAGATATGTCAAATTCCATTAGCAAACAGGACAGACCCTGATCCGACAGCTCCTACAGTAGCCGTCTTCTCCGTTTGCAATTCGTAAAAGGGGTTAGTAGTGGTATATATTGAAGATCAGGGTCTGTTTTCTTTGCTTATGGAATTGTATAGGTCTGAGTATACAATTTCTGCTATGACCGAAAGTCTCTGTGTTCATGTGTCGTTATGAAAAAGACTCTAGTTGTTATCCATTATGTCTTAACCCGTTCCCTGTTCTATGTTTTTTACAAATTTCAATACCAGAATATATACTGAATATTCATAGACAAAATAGCTATAATGAAATATAGGAGGTGGACCATTGTAGTCATCTTAGAAAATAAAGAAACAGATCTACCAAATTCCATTAGCAAACAGAGCAGACCCTGATCAGACGGCTCCCATAGGAGCCGTCTGATCTGGGTCTACTCTGTTTGCAGGTGCGTGAAAACATGTTTATATGAGGGAAAGGGTTAAATATTCATGGCGAAAGGGGTTAAACAATGATAATAGTATTCCTTTTAACTTTGGCTTTTCTAACGGGCTATTCCAAACTTCACAAAGGTCAAACTTACCGTGAATATTCAGGGGTAACTTAAAAGAAAGGTGTAACATAACAAATAGTGCACCCCTTGGTGAGATGCTAATCTAGGAGAGCCCTCTCATCCGGGTCTACACTGTTTACAAAGGTCATCAGTGACTTGCGGCCCGCACTAAATAGATTAACGAATGCTCCCCAACTAAACCCTAAATTAGGCGAGTAGCTTTAACCCTTTCGCTGCCAATGCCGGATCTGTGATTACCTATGCAAACAGTTTGGATCCAGATGAGACGCCGAGTAACTCGGCGTCTCATCAGGATCCAAACTGTTTGTTACTGTTACTATGTTTTTGAAATAAAAATAAAAATGAAGAAAATCAAAAAATGAAAAATGTAGCAGACGACAAAGTTAGCAGACGACAGAGTTTGGCAGCGAAAGGGTTAAGAGTATTGTATTTATAATTTATTCACAGTCGTGTCCTGGGCTGTTTAACATACACAGAACAGCCACTTATCTCAAACTGGAGCGATGATTGTTCACACTTGAATGAAGCTCTGGCTTCGATCTCGTTATTCTGTCCGCTCCTGAAAATAGGGAGAAATACAAGTAGCTTGTATCTTCTTTAAAATTAAGCACAGTCAACTAAAAGCTGGTAAAACAGCACTGAGGTCATTTTTAACCCTTACAGTGCGTGACACTAGTCATTAATGCCCTTTGCAAACAGTGAAAATCCAGATGAGAGGGCTCCTAGAGGAGCCCTCTCATCGGGCTCTGCACTGTTTGTCATGTACTTTTCTTTAGAAAAACATCTCTAAATATTCACCATAAGCTTGAACTGTTTGAATTTAGGAACAGTCCATTTGAAAAATCAATGTTGTAAGTGTTAAACAACCATGTGATAAAACACGCAAAACTACACATTTTTAAAGTGTTCCTTTTCTCTAGTAAATGTTCCTTTTCGGTAAAATTTATTCAAAGAGGTTGGATCTAAAAAAATAGCAGGAGAAGGTATGATGTAATGGGTGAATATGCAGAACGATACTTATAGCACACATTTTATTTATAACTTTCGACCTGATATAATCCATAAACACCCGTGATTCCATACATGGAACACACACAAACAGTGTAGACCCAAATCAGTTGGCACATGAATGACCCCACTGATCAGGGTCTGCACTGCTTGACCTACCAATTAATGTCCACGGCTTTCACCGGGACATTTTGGTGTTGCAGGATCCCAATCCACTATCCCATGAAAAATGGATCGGTTTTAAATTTTAATTTCAACGAATTTTTCTAATAATGGAGTTAATGTATTATATACTGCTCAATAAACTGAAATAGGCACACAAAAATAAAATGATTTCTTAACCCATTCCCCTTAGACTTTGTTTAGACCCAAACCCTTTGAATAGATCTACCGAAAAGGAGCATTTACCAGAGAAAAGGAAAAAATAAGAATTGTGTAGTTTTTAAACCGTTGTGATAAATATAGCATTTGTTCCTATGGATCAAATGCTCTATTCATCAAAATGGTTTCTACAATGACTTTTATAGGGGCGTCACTAGGAGGGAATAGGGTTTAAGCAAGCATATTATAAATAAACATGGTGATCTATAGAAACTGATGGGTGCTCAACGCAGAGCGAGAATAGCGTAGAATGTTTTTATCCATAATATTCAGCCTGTATTTAACTATAATATGTCTAAAAACAGAAGAACATAATATGTTTTGAGGTTTTGTTTTCAGGTTTTTCAGTTTTATATATTTTCATGATCAAGCGTGACCAACCTTTGTCAATTCCTGCACCCTTTCGCGTCTTTGGCGCAGATGCTTTTTTGTTGGGTTGTTTCTTGAATTCTTCGTCCAGTTGTGACTTTTCCTGGTTCCCTTTCATGATTGCTTGCATAGCCTGTTGCATGCCGCTCTCCGATATAGTGGGACTGGAAGAGGGAAACCAGTTTGTCGTTGTCATAATTATTTTGAATATAAGATGTTTTCATTTTTGTTGCATTAGTATGTCATCAGATGTAACTCATTGTATATCCTTAAAAGGACATAGGCAAACAGTGTAGACCCAGATCAGAGGGCTCCTTCAGGAGCCCTCTGACCAGGGTCTTCACTGTTTGCTGAACACATCAATGTCAATGGTTTATTCCAGAACATATTTTGTTTGCTGTGCCTCCTCTACTTTAAAAATAGATGGGTTCCAAAATACGATCTGGGTGAGTTTTCCTTACATTATAGGGGAATTAATGGTCTAATGTCTCCCCAAGATATAAAAAAAAACCCGTTAAATTTGGTATAAATATCGGTATTGGAAACAGGTGGCAGCTTAATGCAGAGTGAAAGTCATCTTGCATGAAGCACCCACTCGCATAAAAGTATATCTAAATTCATCTCTACTAGAATTCCAGTTAACCCTTACAGTGCGGGACCCGAGTCACTCATGTCCTTTGCAAACAGTGTAGACCCAGGGTATGCACTGTTTGTCATGTTACACTTTTCTTTAGGAAAAATCCCTATATATTCACCATAAGATCGACCGGTTTGAGTTTTGGAATAGTCCATTTAAAATTCAGCGTTGTAAGGGTTAAGAGGGGTTGTACTGTATACTCACGGCTGGTCGAATTCTTTCGGGTAATCAGTTTTCCCCAATTCCAATAGTTCGAACAGTTTTGCCGAATATGTATCTGCCAGCCCTTGCGGCAGGTGCATCTCCTCTCGCCTCGAGCTCCAGTTAAGCGTGTGTTCCTTCAGCTCCTGCTTGACTTCGTCCTTAATGCCGTTATGGCAACTAGTCAGCTGGGCTCCCAAGAGTATCAACTGGGTATCCAGCTTTCTCTGAATCTGCATACATGCAACAATATTCAATTACCCCTTTACTCCATGAATATTCATGTCAGAAATAATGAATATTAAATTAACCCTTTCCCTTATGTTAGCGCATTATCGTGCCTCTGCAAACAGAGTAGACCCATATCAGACGGCTCCTATAGGACCGTCTGGCCAGGGTCTTCTCTGTTTGCTTATGGTGTAGTATAGATCTAAATCTACAGTTTCTGCATGAGCCAAAATGCCCTGTGTTCATATGCCATTATACAAAATAATCTTATTAATATTCATGACGTCATCATTTCCTACATGAATATTCATCAGGGAAAGAGTTAATTTGACCCTGATCAGACGGCTCCTACAGGTATCTGGGTCCCAGCTTATAAAACTTTTAGTTGAGTCTGAATACGTTCTCAAGCTTTTGATTGGTCAGATTTAAGCCTCTGGCTCAAATCTGACCAATCAAAAGATTGAGAACTCAAATCTGACCAATCAAAAGCCTGAGAACGAAACTCAGACTCAACTAAAAGCTTTATAAGCATGGACCCTGATCTAGGAGCGCTAGTTTATAACGGGATTAAAAAACTGGTACATGTATATGGAGAGTATAAGCTCCGCAATTGCCGGTCCGAAATTTGGATGTGAAAGGAGGAGGATTGTTCGTAGGATCTGGCTCCAGATAAGATGCGTAAATTAAAATAGTTTCAAGTATAACTTCTTTATTTCTCCACCAAACCCTATGCTGTGGCCACTCTTTAGAATCGTCTCAAAGAGACCAACCCCTATAATGTAAAGAAACGATTCTAAACAGTGGTCAATTAGTATTTGGAGGAGAAATGGCGATTTTAATACTCGAATACGCGTCGTTATCTGTAGCTCTGGTGGCCCAATCAACACCCCACCAAGTAAAACAGCACACGCTACAGAAATCAACGCAATAGCAACTAACGAGGATAATCGGTGTCGACCCAGAGGAGAGATATAGCCGGTCCTATGCTCCAGGGTGGATTAGAGAGGACTAAATAAGTAAGTAAAGGCCTAAACATGTGAGTGCCAACTTTATACACTGTGTGATTTAATTCATTTGGATAGCCAACTCCATCTCTTTTTCGGACCGAACAAGTTTCACCTACAAACATTGTCTAAGTCCCTTCAATTTCTATTCCAATGCAATCTGTTCCGTGCACCACTTGGGTCTTCTCCTTTTGCAATTAGCTGGGTGTCGTGATATGACTGATGCATGGATACTGTTTCAATGATGTAAAACCCGATAAATCCCAAACCAAACCCTCCAGTTTCTTCAAAAATCGTAATTGATGAGTTAAACAGTTAGGTTGCCCACAGGGCGTCTTAAGGACTTAAGGACTTAAAGTGACTTTGACATTATCTGACATTGTATTGTAAAGCGCAAAAGAATACGATTGTATAAAGTGTTGCGCTATATAAATATATGTGATTGATTGGTTGATTGATTGATTGATTGATTGATTGATTGATTGATTGATTGATTGATTGATTGATTGATTGATTGATTGATTGATTGATTGATATGGCTAAACTGTTTGTATAGGTAATAACGATGTTGCATATTGCAGCAAGCCCTGCTAGTCTGCATAACTTTAAACCTTCACTAAACTGCCACAGGTCGTCTTAAAGACCGGCAGTGATGCGAATTTATACGTCTGGCTTAGAGGGATTTCTGCATTGTATGAATTAATTATTCAGTGAAAATCCTCTAAACCGGGCGTCCAATATATTTTAAATATCCATCTTGGAGACAGATGGCAGTTTAATGCAGAGTGAAAGTAAAAGTACCAAGTTATAGTCTACTTTCAGTCCGAATGGCCACTCAGCCGACTGTACATTTACTCCCCTGGTCATTGAGTCATTCGCCTACAATATTGAGCACTGCTAACATAAGGCGCAATCATGCAGCCGCAGTACCGGCTAGTGACGCTCACAGTGTACCCATTTTAACCCTGGGTGGAGAGGAGGTGCGGTGGGAGACACTGAAAAGCGTCTCTAAAATTTCCGGGAGGGGAACCCTGGCCTCCGGATTGATATTCAAGAGCGTTACCACTAGACCACCGCTCCTTTAGGAACCCTGGCCCCCCGGATTGATATTCAAGAGCGTTACCAGAAGACCACTGCTCCTTTAGGAGCTCTATGCTTGGACGTCCCTCTGCATTATGCAGCCACCTGTCCCTAAGTATCTAAATTATTCCCAACTAAAATTCCGGTTAAGAGGGGTTAACTATAAACCATATAAACAAATATCTTCATTATATGAATTATACCGTAGCATCGTCGAACTGTGACTGGTCCGGTAGATCGATGTTTGACCTCGGTAGTTGTTTAGACTTCTTGTGCTTCTGTTCTCTGGCCTCAAGCTCCTCAAGCATTGTGATGCAGTTACCATACACTCCATACACCATCTGTTTACTGGCTGCAAAGACAAGTGTCATACAGTTACCAAATATAAACTCATCATTTGTTTACTGGCTGCAAAGTACAAAATTAATATGTCATACAGTTACCAAGCATAAACTCATCATCTGTTTACTGGCTGCAAAGTACAAAATTAATATGTCACACAGTTACCAAACTAACTCACCATCACTTTATAATTTCTGAAAAGACAAAATTAATGTGTCATACAATTACCAAACATAAACTCACGATTTATTTACTTACCGTAAAAAGATACAAATATTCGGTACAGCAACAGATTTGCATTTTACTCAACCTATCACGTGTGCACTGGCTACCAGGAGAACTAATAATAATAATAAACATGTGGTTACGTTTGTACAGTACTATGTAGTCCATGCACTATCTGTACATTGACTACAAGGAGAAATAAACATGCGATGACGTTTGTACAGTACTATATAGTCCGTGCACTATTTGAACACTGGCTACAAGGAGAAATAAACATGTGGTTACATAATTATGTACCATGCACCTCATACATCTCACACACCGTGTGTTTACTGATTGCAACGAGAAATAGATACGTTGAGCAGTTCCAATACATGCCATACACCATTGGTCTGCTGATAATAACGAGAAATAAGCACAGGGCATTGTAATACACTTACTATGCACTATTATACACTATGTGATTGCTGGCAACAATGAGAAATGACCATGGGATAAAGTTACCAAATAACTCCATACACCGTGTGTTTACTGACACTTCTGAGTCTGAGTCTAAGATCATTTTCAAGTATCTGATTGGTCAGATTCTGAGCAAGAAAATAACCTAATACAAACTCTGGCAATATACATAGGATAGGCGAAACCTTTATACACATCTACACACAATAGTTTTATCGCAGCTACTATGACGTAGATAAAATGTGTAATTGTAATTTCCCCATAAATGACTCCTTTATTTTTCCATCCAAACCCTTAATCTTTTTTAATTTCTCCGTCCAAACCCTACAGAGTTACAGTTTTTAGAATCGTTATAACATACATTGCAGCTGACAAATTACATTTTTAGTTTTTAAACTCATTTTAAATGTGCCCGGCCAATTATTGTTCTGTGGCCATCACGTTATGCAATGACTGTTTCCTCGTGATGCTACCCATTCGACCGCTCAACCCTTCCCTTCATATAAACGTGTTTTCACGAATTTGCAAACAGAGTAGACCAATATCAGACGGCTCCTATCTGATCAGGGTCTGCTCTGTTTCCCAATGGAATTTGATAAACTTGTTTCTTTACCTACTAAAATCGCTACAATGTTCCATCTTCCATATTTCATTATAACTATTTTGTCAATGAATATTCAGGCATTGAAATTTGAAATAAACATAAAACAGACAAAGGGTTAACGTAGATTTTTTAGGCAAAGTTGTCCATATCTTATTCTGGAATCCATACATTTTTCAGATGGGATGTAGCAAGAGAATAATTGCTGGCATAAACCATTGGCATCGATGTGTTCAGCAAACAATGTAGATCCTTGTTTCTGATATGGGTCTCCAGATAAACTCCATTTTATGCCGGTAGGCAACAACACACGGCAACCGTTTGACAACATATGCCGCATATGCCACACCTGTGTGACGTTATATGTCGCAACCGTGTGACATTATCAACTATGCCGCAACTATTTCTCATACTTTTCGTACCTTGTGCTTGTCTGAACGCTTGCTCTTGCATCTGCGACTGCATTCTATCCGCCCCAAAATGATCCGGATGTGCATGCTGTGGGGGAATATTTTCGGCGCCCTGACTATCCATTTGGGCCATGGTAACTGGGTCCATGGTCGACGTGTTCCTAAAAACAATAATTCAAAGTAGGTAAGTGGAGTAATAAGGACATGTAAGTAAAACAGTTTCTACACCAGGGTCCATGCTTATAAAGCTTTTAGTTGAGTCTGAGTTCGTTCTCAAGTTTTTGATTGGTCAGATTTGAGCCTTTTGGCTCAAATCTGACCAATCAAAAGCTTGAGAACTCAAATCTGACCAATCAAAAGATTGAGAACGAACTCAGACTCAACTACAAAGCTTTATAAGCATGGACCCAGAACTACGGAACAGGGTGCGTACCCAAATACTAAAATCGTCCATTTCTCCACCAAATCCTGTACAAATACCACTCTTTAAAATCGTCTCTTCGAGAGGGTGGTCACAGTATAGTGTTTGGTAGAAAAAAAAAGAAACCATTCTTGAAAATGGCTATGGTGGCTCGTTGCAATAGTTTAAAGTAGGTAAGGATAGTAATAAGGACATGTAAGTAAAATGTTTTCGCCATCAGAGCTACAGATAAAGATTTGTACTCAAATACTATTTTTTTTATTTCTCCACCAAACCCTGTACTGTGACCATTCTTTAGAATCGGCTGGAAGAGACGATTCTAAAGAGAGGTCATAGTATAGGGTCTGTCGGCTTTAGTAAAAACTCTCTAAACCGGATGTTCAATGTAGTATAAATATCGGTCATGGAGACTGGTGGCAGCTTAATACAGGGTGAGTTATGCAGAAACTCCGCTGGGTACTTTTTGTATGACTTTCACCCTGCATTAAGCAACCACCTGCTTTAAAGTATCTAAATTCTTCTCAAGGAGAATTCCGGTTTAGATGTTTTTACTGTACATGTATATTTATCTGCCCAACTCTATCTTGTTAGCATGTGTAACCCTTGCCCCTTTAACAGCAATTTTGCATACAGCTTGGATCCAGATCAGACATCCCTTAACTCGGCGTTTCATCATGATCGAGAATGTTTGACACCCGGTCAATAGTATCTCAAAAGCTAGATAGGTCGATACCGGTCAATAGTATCTCAAAAGCTAGATCGATACCCGGTCAATAGTATCTCAAAAGTTAGATAGGTCGATACCGGTCAATAGTATCTCAATAGCTAGATCGATACCCGGTCAATAGTATCTCAAAAGCTAGATAGGTCGATACCGGTCAATAGTATCTCAAAAGCTAGATAGGTCGATACCGGTCAATAGTATCTCAAAAGCTAGATCGATACCCGGTCAATAGTATCTCAAAAGCTAGATCGATACCCGGTCAATAGTATCTCAAAAGTTAGATCGATACCCGGTCAATAGTATCTCAAAAGCTTGATCGATACCCGGTCAATAGTATCTCAAAAGCTAGATCGATACCGGTCAATAGTATCTCACAAACTAGATCGATACCCGGTCAATAGTATCTCACAAGCTAGATCGATACCCGGTCAATAATATCTCAAAAGCTTGATCGATACCCGGTCAATAGTATCTCAAAAGCTAGATCGATACCCGGTCAATAGTATCTCAAAAAAAGCTTTGATCGATACCCGGTCAATAGTATCTCAAAAGTTAGATCGATACCCGGTCAATGGTATCTCAAATGTAAGATCGATACCCGGTCAATAGTATCTCAAAAGCTTGATCGAATCAGATGCAGTCAAGCGTGCACCAGATACACATCTGAGCAGATATGTTTATTAACTACGGGATAAGGGTTAATTTGCTATGATACAAATCGTCTACTCATATAATGTTTTGCTTATAGGCTATTTTAGATCAAACCTCTTTGAAAACAAATCTACCGAAAAGGAGCATTTACTAGAGAAAAGGCAATGTTTAGAAGTGTGTAATTTTGAAACCACTGTGATAAATAGAGCATTTGCTCCTATGGAGCAAATGCTCTATTTATCATAATGGTTTCAAAAAGTTACTTTTTGAAGAGGCATAGAAAAGCGTATTTGATATGAAGGAATGGATTAAATTATAAATCTATTCGATTAAACAATATCTGATCTGCAGCTAAACTGCGTACAAATGTCAGTAGGTCACTATTATCTAGACAACAGTTTAGGAAACTAACAATACCTCATAGATTCGCCCGCCGGATTTCCGGGTTCCTGACCTTGCATTTCTGTAAAACAAACAGAAAAAAAGAAATAAAGGAATAATATGTATTAAGCTTTTCAAATGGGGAAACGATGTACTATACAATATAGCCCCTGAGTAATCTCCTTGCCGCTAGCGGCGAAACCATGGTTACCAATGTAAAACGGTTTGGATCCAGATGAGACGCAGCATAATCCAGTGCCTCATTTGGATCCAAACCGTTTGGCACTCTGACCATTGTTTTGCAAGAAATCAGAGAAATTTATTTTATTTGGATTGTTGAAGCAGACGACATTTGATGCAGACGAACAACCACTTCACGTGCAAAGAGTTAAAGACGTACTTAGCACGATAAAGGCTGAGTATAATAGTAGAACCTGTCCTACGCGGGTATTCATTTATTGAAAACAGGAGTCTTAAAAAGCAGGTGGCTTTTTATAGGAGCTTTATTTGCAATATTTATGACCTGCCTTAAGCTACCACCTGCCCTATATGCCCATATTTAGACATCTTTTAATGGCAGTTTAGAGCAAATGTCTACCGTAGTAAATAAATCAAATTGTATTCTGCATGATTACTAGGTAAAAACGCTTAAATACCTCTGCAGACAGTCAAACTATGTCTAAATTGAAGGTTGGGGCCATCAACAAATAGGCGACAGTTTACAGTTTAATGCATGAGAGCTAGTTTCGTTCTGTATCAGCCCTTTGCCTGATAGATATATACATGTAACTGGTTTACTCCTGTTGGAGCCATCTGATCAAGGTCTGCTGTTGGCTTATTGAATTACATACAGCTGGTTCAATAGTATTTTTCCAGTTCCACACTTTTTACTTATTCTTATGCATTATTTTGTTACCACTGAGCTGAGGCCTTATTCGTACATAGCTATATAATTTCTTACATGCATATTTAGTGTCGGACAGGGTTACTCAACTACCTGCTGTCGACGTCAATGCGACCTTGGTGTCTCTTCCTGATAACAGCTACCCTTCACGCATACACTGAAGTCTGTTTTAAGCGACCACTTGTTAAACCTTTACTCCGTGAATACTGCTCTTAACGCCTTTGCAAACAGAGAAGACCCAGATCAAACGGCTCCGTCTGATCAGGGTCTGCTCTGTTTGCTTAATTAACCCTTTCGCTACCAAATTATGTCGTCTGCTAACTTTGTCGTCTGCTACAAATTTTCATTTTTTTGATTTTCTTCATTTATGTTTCAAAAATATAGTAACAAACAGTTTGGATCCTGATGAGACGCCGAGTTGGATCCAAACTGTTTGCATACGTAATCACAGTTCCGGCATTGGCAGCGAAAGGGTTAATATTGAATTACATGTATACAGATCTGATTCTACAATTATTAAAATCAACTTGCATTGTTTTATTACATGAATAGTTGAATACTCATGGAGTAAAGGGCTAGTTAATCAAATAGGTCTTCAACACAGATGATTGCCTAAATAAATGCTTGGCAAACTGAATATAGAAATACAAATGTATGTTTCTTTGTTGGTGTTCGGTTGCATTAAGCTACCCTATGATCTACAGACCTTGAATTAGACTCTTATTAACGGTTGATTGATAAACCCTTGTCTCATACACACGCTTTTTTAAGTTTTTCCAAACCGAGTAGATCCAGATTCTGTAGATTCCTATAGGAGCCGTCTGATCTGGGTCTACTCTGTTTGCAAATGCGTAGAGAAACGTAATCATGGAGTAAAAGGTAAAAGCGGATGACTACTTAATACAGTAAAGTAAAGCAGGAGGAAAGTAATGCAGAAGGAAAGTAATGCAGAAAGCTCCTGTAGGAACTGTCTGCATGACCAAACTACCGAGTACCTTTACGTATCACAATTAGGCTTACAGTAAAACCCCTCTAAACCGGAATTCTAGAAGAGAAGAATTTAGCTACTTTTAGGCTGGTGGCTGCTTAATGCAGGGTGAAAGTCATGCAGAAAGCTCCTAGAGGAGCTTTCTGCATGACTTTCACCCTGCATTAAGCTGCCACCTGTCTCTAAAGCCGATATTTATACCAAAATTAACGTCCGGTTTAGAGAGGTTTCACTGTATTTTGATATTCGCAGTAGAGGAGTTTTATTGTAGATCGGATTCTACAGTTTCTAGCCTGATAAAACAATATTCCATGTTCACATTGCTATTACAAATCAGTTAATTAATATTCCTGATGTCATTATAAGTGAAGCTGTAATCGTGTTTTGTCAGGGTCTGCTCTGTTTGCTTATAGAATATAAGTACAGTAAAACCTTTCTTAATCGGCAGTTAAATTTAGTATGAATATCGGTCTTGGAGACGGGTGGCAGCTTAATGCAGGGTGAAAGTCATGCAGAAAGCTCCTCTTTCACCCTGCATTAAGCAACCACCTGCCTAAAAGTATCTAAATTATTATCTACTAGAATTCCGGTTAAGAGAGGTTATACTGTACATGTAATCAGATCGTAAAATTTCTGCAAAGGTACATGTGTAAACACAAAATCTGATTCACATGCCATCTTAAATCAACTACAGTAAAACTCGATAATTCGAAATATTAGTATAGAGTGATTTATATTTTTAGGCAAGTGACTGCTTAATGCAGGATCCAAGTCATGCAGAAATCTTCTAGGGGAGCTTTCTGCTTGACTTTCACTCTGCATTAGGCTACCACTTGTCTTAACCCTTCTCTTGCTGAATTTTAAAATACATATCTCATTCTTTACCCATGCCCTGTTGTTTAATTACACATATCTTTACTATGTACAAGTATTTCGCTGTGAAATCACTGATGTGGAGTGCACTGGTTGCACAATCAACTTGTAAATAGTGCAGACCCTGATGAGACAGCTCCTGCAGGAGCTGTCTCATCTGGGTCTTCACTATTTACAGGTAGGTATATTGACGTGAATAGCAAGCGAAGGGTTGAAATCAATAATGATACGTATTTTAGAATTTTAGTATTCGAATAAGCAAGTGTTTACTGTAATCTAACTAATTGTCGTAAAATCAAACTTTCTTGACTCGTTCGCTGCCAATCTCGTATATGTGATTACCTATGTAAACAGTTTGGATCCAGATTATACGCCGAGTAAATGTGACAATGGTTTTTGAAACAAAAATGAAGGAAAATGAAAACAAATAAAATTGTCGCAGACGACAAAGTTTACAGACGACAAAATTTAGCAGCGAAAGAGTTAAAAAAGTTACCTGTATCGACTGGCTCGTCATCCATTGGTTCACTACTGTCGTTGTTTCCCATTGTCGCCATTCTGTGCAGTGTAACTGTTGAATCTAGCTTAAACTTTCTGAAAATAATAGTCAATCTCTTAACAAAATGATTGTTCACCCAGAAAGCATTCGGGACTGAGAAAACGTTGGAGCACAAAATGAAAATGGTTCGTTTCAACGTGAGGTTTAAAAATAGCCTACATAGAATTGGAATAGATGACAGTTTTAAGAAAAGGTATTTATAGTTATGACGTGTGGGAAAATTAAAGTCACGTGGGGGCGTTCCTCGGGATTTCAAAGTTTAAACTGTTTTCTATATACAGAGAAAATATAATTGAGTGATTGTCCCTCAGCCTGTTGAAAAAAAAGTTGTCTGCTCAATTTTAGATCTGATGCAATTTTCCGTCTTCCGTTTCTATTAAACTTTTGAGACTTTTTACCGAGTGACAAACAGGTTGGATCCTGATGAGACGCCGAGTCACTCGGCGTCTCTTCTGGATCTAGACTGTTTGCAAAATGCGCGACATGTCGTAAATAACTGGATGAGGGTTAGGTTTTTACTTCGTGGAAAGGTAATTCATGGAAAGGGTATATACATGTAAGTAAGACAAACTATCGAGGCGTAGATATGTCTATATTATACGCCCCGTTTGATAATACCCAGGTTAATATATTAAGTACCTTTTCTCTTCATCGACGATATAAATAAGTTTATGTTGTTCTAAGATAAACCTTTCGAGGAAGTTGCCTTAATCACTAAGTAGCCAGACACCCAGATATCTCTCGACCGACTTGTAAAGCTGATTAATTAAATATGACACATTTTTTATATCATTTGATTAGATACATAGTACTACTGTAGACCCTGGTCAAATGAATTTTTACTGAAGCAGAAACTGTAGAATCAGGGTCCATGCTTATAAAACGTTCAGTTGAGTCTGAGTTCGTTCTCAAGTTTTTTATTGGTCAGATTTGAGCCTTTGGCTCAAATCTGACCAATCAAAAGCTTGAGAACTCAAATCTGACCAATTAAAAGCTTGAGAACGAAATTCAGACTCAACTAAAAGCTTTATAATCATGGATACTGATCTATATTATTATTTTATAAGTAAAAAGAGCAGACCCTGATCAGGAGCCGTCTGACCAGGGTCTACTCTCTTTGCAAAGGTGAAGAAAAGCTCATTTATGGAGTAAAGGCTTATTCCTATAATAGATGTCTGATCTCGGTCAACTTTGTTTGCTAAGGCATAGAAAGGCGTACATGTATTTATGGAGTAAGGGTTTAAAAAAAGTCACGGGTCGTTTAAATGCTTTCAACGCTTCACTGACAGAGTTGAATAACTCACGAGTGTGTAACTATAGAGTCTACTCAGTTTGAAAGGATATTGAATGATAAACAGTGCAGATCCTGATCAAACGCCAACACGTGTGACTTGCATTGAAGGGGTTCACAGTTGTTAAATCTATGACAAACGGAGGTTTAGAGCAGCGTTTAATGGACCACGGTGACTTATTTCATATAACCCTTTACCTTGGCGAGTATTCATGTAAGAAAGAACCAACTCATGAATATTTATTAGGTGATTTTTTTTATGGTACATGCAGAAATGATTTTTTGGCCACTACGGAATCTGTATAATTTATATATATAATTTCCATAGGCAAACATCGTACACCCTGATAAGACAGCTCTTAAAGAAACAATGTGTTCTGGGTCTATTCTGTTTCTAAAGACGCGAAAAGCCGTCTATACCAGGTAAAGGCTGTCAAGATTATGTCTGCTTCAGCTTTCAAAGGGGATTTTTTTTAATTAATTTACAAAACCACAATCAGGGTATCGAATGTTCCGTTCCTAATGAGACCCGATTATTATTATCATTATCATTATTATTATTAGTAGCAGTAGTAGTAGTATTAATAGTAGTAGTAGTAGTAGTAGTAGTAGTAGTAGTAGTAGTAGTAGCAGCAGCAGCAGTAGTATCATTATTATTATAATTATTATTATTATTATTACTATTTTTATTATTATTGTTATTATTATTAACATTATTATTATTGTTATTATTTTCATTATCATCATTATTATTATTATTATTATTATTATTATTATTATCATCATCTTGATCATCTTAATCATCAACATCATCATCATCATCATCATCATCATTATCATCATTATTAATATTTTATTGAGAATAATGTTGATAACCTTGAATTCAAATGAGACGCCGAGTCACAGTTACAAACTGTTTGTTTCTGTGTTTGTAATTTTTGGGAAATTATGAATTTCGAAATAGATGACTTATTTTACAGACTTCATTACTCAGGAAGCGAGACAGTTAAAGAAATAGTTTAATACTGAATAACGTTTTGAGTCCAAAAGCAATGTTACAGGTGTGTACAGCATATAGTGTATATCTTGATCTGATAACCATGGTCATCAGATCTAGATAACATTTAGCCTTAGACATATACCGAGGGCTTAGTGCAAGGACGGGACAAGGGGCATAGGGAAATAGTGTAGATCCAGATCAGATGGCTCCAGAAGGAACTCTCTGATCAGGGTATGCACTGTTTGCTGAACCCATCAATGGCGTTGGCTTATTCCAGAAAATATTTTGTTTTTCTGAGTCCTCTTCATATGAAAAATGGATGAGTTCCAAAATAAGAGCTGGACGAGTTTCCTTAACCCATTCCCCCATGAATATTCATGTGAGAAATAAAGAAATCATGAATATTAATTAGATCTCTTTTTATATTAGTACATGGACACACAATTTTGGACATGACAGAAACTGTAGAATATTATCTATATTATGGCATAAGCAAACAGGACAGCCCCTGATCAGCCAGCTCCTATCTGTAGAATATTATCTATAGTATGTCATAAGCAAACAGGACAGCCCCTGATCAGTCAGCTCCTATCTGTAGAATATCATCTATAGTATGTCATAAGCAAACAGGACAGCCCCTGATCAGTCAGCTCCTATCTGTAGAATATCATCTATAGTATGTCATAAGCAAACAGGACAGCCCCTGATCAGTCAGCTCTTAAATACTATAGGAATAAATGGTTGAATAAAACCGGCTTCAAGTAATTCATTGTCTCATCAGGATCCATACTGTTTGATATTCTGATCATGATTTAAACCACTTATACCCATATTACTTGAGGAAAAACTCATCCTGGGTCCATGCTTATAAAACGTTTAGTTGAGTCTGAGTTCGTTCTCAAGTTTTTGATTGGTCAGATTTAAGCCTTTGGCTCAAATCTGACCAATCAAAAGCTTGAGAACTCAAATCTGACCAATCAAAAGCTTGAGAACAAACTCAGACTCAACTAAAATGCTTTATACGCATGGACCCAGATCTTATCATGGAGCCCACCCATTTTCCATGTTGAGGGAGATCAGCAAGCAAATACATTGGCTGGTATAATCCATTTACATCGATTTGTTCAGCAAACAGTGCAGATAGTTTTGTTTTCAAATACAGCATAACCAGTCTTAAGCGGCTACTTATGGGTCTGTAAGGCAGGTGGTAGTTTAATACATGTGAAAAGTATTGGAGCTTTCTGCATTTTTTTGACCTGCATTAAGCAACCACCTGCTTCTAACACTTCTGCTCAATATATGAATGGCCACTTAGGACAGGTTCTACTGTATTGTTGGACCATTATCCTCATTAACCCATTTTCTCATATTCTTAGACCCAACCACTTTGAATAAATCTATCGAAAAGGAGCATTTTCTAGAGAAAAGGTAATATTTAGAATTATGTAGTTTGAAACCATTGTGATAAATAGAGCACTTGCTCATATGGAGCACAAGCTCTATTTATCACAATGGTTATAACAGTGGCTTTTACAGAGGCATCAAAATGCGTCAATTCAATATGAAGGAATGGGTTAATATATATGTATAAAAAAACTTGTTTTCGACCGTTGTTGCTCGATGAGGACCATGGCCTCCTTCTATGTCATTAATAGCATACTTAACTTTTTTTAATTATTCTTATAATGGTGTATGAAAACAATAATTTTTATCATAGCAGAAACTATAGAAAGTATATATACATGTAATTCCATAAGCAACCAGAGCAGGTCCTCGCCCGGAGGCTCCTACAAAAGTCGTTTGATCTGCGTCTTCTCTGTTACAGAGGTTTATGAAGTAACAATTTAAAGAAAACTATGAAGCCTAGAGCAGGTGAAACTTTTAGCAAGCGAAATTTATTTTGCAGAAAAATGGTTGAACTTTTGCCTGATAGAGACTGATTTTAACGAAACTGCAAACAGAGTATACCTGGATTAACCCTTTCGCTGCCAACCTCTGTCGTCTGCTAACTTTGTCGTCTGCTACATATTTTATTTCTTTTGATTTTCTTCATTTTTGTTTCAAAAACATAGTAACAGTAACAAACAGTTTGGATCCTGATGAGACGCCGTGTTACTCGGCGTCTCATCTGGATCCAAACTGTTTGTATAGGTAATCACAGATCCGGCATTGGCAGCGAAAGAGTTAAACAGCTTCTTATCAGTGCCCGCTCTGTTTGGTGTGGAATTATATAGATCTGATCCTACAGTTTCTGCCATGGCCACAATTCACTTGTTCATGATGTTATTATAAATAAACAGTAAACCCTCTCTAAACCAGACGTTAAATTTAGTAAAGAAAATCGATTTTAGGGACAGTGGCAGCTTAATGCAGAATGAAAGTCGTGCAGAAAGCTCCTCTAAGAGCTTTCTGTATGACTTTCATCATGCATAAAGCAGCCAACTGCCTAAAAGTATCTAAATTCTTCTCCACTAGAATTCCGGTTGAGAGGATTGTTTACTGTACAGTCAAAGGCTATTCGTGCAGTCGTTATTTTTACTTACATGGATATTCAATGGGATAAGCTGACGGTAATTCGAGCTGCGTGACAAAGGAAGTGTTTTTGGTAATTATAAGTCTTCATTCTGGTGCGTTGAAAATTATAATATCGCCGTAGGTCAAAACATTTCATGGAAATGAACCTAATTAAGTACCTGCTTTGTGTTAATTCCAAAGTTCAATACCTACTAAATCTTCTTAACAAAATAGCTATAATGAAATATGGAAGTTGGACAATTGTCGCTATTTTAGTCTTACAATAAAAGTCAATGAATAGAATATATACATAGAATTCGTAATTATTAACATCTTCATGAGTATACGTCTTCTTCCTGGTGCATTGAAAACAGTTATCCTAAATCAAAACATTTCATGGAAACAAACCCAATTAAAGTGCCACAAGTACTCTTCCATTAGACAACAATGAATGGAGTATATAGTTACATAGAATTCTTAATTATCAACATGTTCTCTATTTGAATAATGGCTCTGGGTAAAATAGGCAGGGTACGTGGACTTTATAATGTGCTTTGTCAGTGTCTATCATTGTGTCTTATTCCTCCCTCATGCTGAAGAAATAATGTCTGCTGGTTTGTTCCAAATCTATTTACATCTGATTCGATCAAAATGTCCTACCTGTTTGACCGAGTGTCAAACAGCTTAGATATTGATGATACGTCGTGTTACTCGGCTTCTCATCTGGATCCAAGCTGTTTGCAATTGCTAACCATGTATCGCTTAACACGAGAATGGTAATTCAACTTAAATGTCATTTTTAGTATTTTCGCTGAAACCAAGCAGGTAGTGTAATACACGGACAAAGGAACACAATGAGGTTTCAATGAATCGGCTATTGGTTTTATCGGTTATTGATAGTGTGATTTGCTTAAGCAGATCAGGAAGCAGACAGTTCTCTGAAATTGATAATCAAAGCTAAAAAATTGACTTGAAAAAACACGGACAAAGGAACACAATTAGGATTCAAGGAATTGGTTATTGGTATTTTCGGTTATTGATATTTTTGTTGCTTAAGCAGGTCAAGAAGTAAATACATATAGATACTTCTCTGAAATTGATAATCGAAGCTAAATAATTGACTTGCAATTCACGGACAAGGGAACAGAATAAGGTTTCAAGGAACTGGTCAATGGTTTTATCGGTTATTGATATTGTTTGTTGTTTAAGCATGTCAGAAAGTAGATTTATATAGATACTTCTCTGAAATTGATAATCGAAGCTAAAAAATTGGCTTGTTGTTTAACCATTCGTATCATAACTATTTATGCAAGAACAATAATACCATTATTAATATTCATTAACTGCATTTTAATAGTGGCTCACTAGCAATTGTTTTTGTCATATCAGAGACTGTAGAATAGGATCTAAATTATATCACAAGCAAACAGAACATACCCTGACCAGACGGCTCCAACAGGTGCCATCTGATTTGGGTCTACTCTGTTTAAAAAGTCCTTGTTAAAAAGTCTAGAGAAAACTGATTAAACTATACTGTAAATAAGTTATCTGTAAGACCTTGTTGCGAGGTGACCAAATACAAACAGACAGACATAAAAACATCCAGCACCATGGACAATAACCCTAATTTCAAAGAAAATTTATTTATATATTTTCTTCCGAAATCGCAATGCTTCAAAGAAATCACAGTTCAATAAATGTAGTTCTTTATCCTATAGAGACGCATTTTCTAGTCTTAAACTGTTTTCCTCATATAAAATGTATTTACGCCTTTTGTAAACAATGTAGACCCAGACCAGACGCCTACTGCAGGACCCGTCTGATACGGGTCTACTCCATTTGCCTATGACAACTCTACTCCTGAAATCTCAGTATTTCGGTCTTAAAAGTTGCGAGCAGTTGCATAAAACTTTAACGGGTACTGTTAAGTGAATGTACTATGGAAACACTTGCAAATTGTAAGATCGAACTATACTGTAGAATCGGATCTAAATTATATCACAAGCAAACAGAACAGACCTTGACCAGACGGCTCCAACAGGTGCCATCTGATTTAGGTCTACTCTGTTTACAAAGGCCTTGTTAAAAAGCCTTGAGGAAACTGATTAAACTATACTGTAAATAAATACTGTCACGCCCCAAGGTTATAAACCGTTTGCTTGAGTCTGAGATTATTCTCAATCAGATACTTGAGAATGAACTCAGAACTCAGACTCACTCAGACGTTTTATAACTTAGGACCCTGATCAGAGTCTGTTCTGTTTGTTTATGTAATTGTTTAGATCTAGTTCTACAGTTTCTGCCGCGGTAAAACGTTGCTGTGTTCAAATGACAATGTAAATAGTTGCTTTTAATTATTATACATGATGACATATATTAGACCTGTTCTCTTTGAATGAATCTACTGAAAAGTAGCATTTACAAGAAAAAGGACACTTTTTCTAATTGTGTAGTTTTTAAACCATGGTGAAAAATATAGCATTTGCTCCTATGGAGCAAATGCTGTATTTATCACAATGGTTTCGAAAGGTGACTGAGGAGTCAAAATGCGCCAACATGAGGGGATGGGTTATATCTGACGTCATTATTTCTTACATGAATATTCACCAGTTGAAGGGCCCTACACTTTTGGCCAAACCATTTCTTTGTACATATAATTGTGTCAGCATGTGGACATTTCAAACTGACCAATAATGCAACATGAACACAATGGCAATAACATGTATCCCTTTACTTCATGATATTTATGTGGGAAAGCATGGCATTAAGACTATTTATTAGCTAAATTGGTATAATGGCATAGGAATTCATCTGATTCGTTTACCATATCAGAAAGTATTGACTACAAAGCAGCCGTCTGATCCGAGTCATCTCTGTTTGCTAAGGTGTGAAAATGCGTTTATGTGAAAGGTGATAATGCAGTAAGATAATGTACTGGACGAAAGAAATCTATGTTTCTTAAAATAGTGAATTTAGAGTGATTTTACTGTATTCATGCCGTCTCATCTGGGTCTGCTCTGTTTGCTTGTAATATAAAAACGAGTTGATTTAACAGTTTCTGTCACAACCGAAATATATTTATATTCCATTTAAGCCTTACTGTGTCGGACACGAGTCAGTAATGTCCTTTTCAAACAGTGTAGACCCAGATGAGAGGGTTGCACTTTTTTGTCATATTGCACTTTTTTGGACTGCAATGTTTTGTGATATTGCAATTTTCTTTGGTAACTCCCTAAATAAGCTTAACCTGTTCGGCTTTTGGGATAGTCCATTTGAAAATTCAGTGTTGATAGTGTTAATTCAGCCAACAAACATTCTTGTATGAATATCCATAAGCTCAGTTATTATTAGCTGACGGTAACTCGCTCGGCTTGTTACCCCTTTGCCTGTTCTGATTATATTCCAAATTATTTCAATACCTACTGAATTGACAAAATGGAAGGTTGAACATTGTAGCCATTTTAAAACTTAAAGAAACAGATTAATAATTCCATTAACAAACAGAGCAGACACTGATCAGACGGGGGTCTACTCTGCTTGCAAAAGCGTGAAACACGTTTATATGAAAGAAATGGTTAAAAGGGCATTATTCGTTCCTGGCACGCTTACAATTAAAGTCCTAATTTGGACAAAATATTCAAAATACACACCTGTTTCAAAGAAGAAAAGAAGTGCCAAAATACTCACTAACAGACAATGGGTCGAACGTATACGCAGGTGTCTTATTTCTCAAATACCAGTCTGGTTGGTCTGAGATGTCTTTTGTTAGTTCATATAAACGTCATGGTTAAATATACGGTTTACGTGGAATTACAATGTGCTGCGTCATAGTTGATTGTTGTATTTCAACCCTTTCCAACCCTTGGCATCTATCAGGTACTAACATCATTGTCTAATTTCTACTTCTAAAATACATAATTTCTTCATGTTCTTTTCACAAACTCTATTAGAGTGTCAAACAGTTAGGATCCTGATGAGACGCCGAGTTACTCGGCGTCTCATCTGGATCCAAACAGTTTGCAAATGTAGTAACCATTTCTTCATCAGGGCTGAATGATTTAATAGGTCTACTCATACTAATCGCCAGCAGATTTGATTTTGGGAAAAACCTTAGATCAGGATTAGACATCGAGGATTTCTTTTAAATATTCGGTCAGTAGTTTTCCACAAGTTAGAATGTCAAAGAAATAGACAATGCAGTTGGACCAATGCAATATATAGGAGTGTAAGCAGACTTGTTTTTCAGCACGACTAGAGTCACCCCTTTACCCTATAAACATTTATATTCATCGGTCATCGTCAAGGTGCTTTAGTGCATTTCAATAAAGGGAATTGAAATATGTCTATTGTTAGTCTTATATTATGGACATGGAAGTTAGTCAAGGGAAGGAACATGACTCAGTGGATATCAGTTAGCTGTATTATTATAATAACATAATGAGCAATGGAATATTTAACGCTAATAGAAACTGTAAAATCATACCTATACATGTATTAGTTCATGTACAAACAGAGCAGACCCTGTAGGAGCCGTCTGAGTTGTGTCTACTCTGATACAAAGGCACACAAAAAACGTTTATATAAGGAAATGATCAATAAACCATACAAGTGTTTCATTTTTCCTGAAAGGAAATCATGTGTCACACATCAATATAATAAGCGTAAGACTAACCCTTTTGGTGCCAAATTTCTAAATGTCTGCAAACCACTTTTGTTAAATCATTAGATGAAATGAGGAAATCAGATATATCAATGCAAATTTCAAAAGAATAAACCACAACTATAAAAAATATAGTTTGAGACAAAAAGTGAAGTCCGTGATCAGACGCCTCCTTGAAAAGGCGGTGTCTGATCTAGGACTGCACTATTTGTCGTGGTGCATTTTTGCGACATTGGCGGTGAAAGGGTCAAGTGCATCAGTTATAAAAAAACGTCGTATAACCTTGATCCTGCCGAAACAACTTAGCCTTCTTAAACCTTTCCTCTTGCAAACACTTTTGCCAGGCCTTTGTAAACAGAGTAGACCCCGATCTGACGACTCCTGTAGCATTCGGCTGAATAGAGTTTCTTCCAACGGTCATTTTGTCAAAGCCAAATTTACAATTTTAAATGTTACCTATTAAAATCTAAGTTAATAAATATTCATGAAGTCATCAGTTCATCTACATCTACTCGGATACTCCCAACAATCAATTTCTGATTTCATGCAGAAATGCATATGACGGAAAGGTTAAACCCTAAGCTGTAGTAAGTTTACAGTAAAACCTCTCTATAACGGCCACTAAATTACATCAAGTATTATGTGCTAAAGGCAGATGGCTGCTTAGAGGAGTGAGTGAGTGAGTTGGGTTTTATGTCCAACCAACAGTATTTCAGTTATTTGCAGACAGCACCCGCATGAGACAAGTTATAGTGCTGCCTCACTGGAATACCCCTGCCGCAGGTACATGGCAAGGGCACCCCGCCCAGTCACATTATCCTGACACCGGGTCGACCAGTCCTAGAACTACCCCTTTAATGTCGAGCGTAGACAAGGGAGCTAGTAGTACCAACTTTTAACGACTTTTGGTCTGTCGCGGCCGGGGATCGAACCCACGACCTTCCGTACCGCAGGCGGACGCTCTACCACTGAGCCACGCGACCGGTCTGCTTAAAGACAGCCACCTGCCCTAAATATCAACTAACATAATTCAGTGACCGTTATAGAGAGTTTTACTGTACATACAACATTCGAGCTTCTTACATACAACAGTCCTAGATCAAGATTACTTTGCCAACGAGATAAAAAGACGCACATATCAGATACAGTTTTAAAAACCAGCATTTTCAATGACAAAGTATATTTACTCTACGAATATGTTAGAAATAATGACATCAGGAATTAGATTATTATTATTATAATGGCTAATGAACGCATGAATATTTGGCCATGACATGAACTGTGGAATCATATCTGTATTGTTTGATTAGAAAACAGAGCAGAGCCTGATCCTACAGTGCTCAGTCGTTTAGTATAGATATATTAGTGGTGCAATGTTGGCCTAGTGGTTGAGCGTTGAGTCGGTAACCCAGTGGTCCAGGATTCGAATTCTGGCTGGACGAAATTTCAGAGACGTTTTTGAGTGTCTCCCACCCGCACGAGGTTGCCGCCTCTCCATCGAGGGGTTAAAATGTGAGGGTCACGGGTACGGCGGGTGCGTAATCACGCCATATACGCAGTGCTCAATATTGTAGGCGAATTGCTCAATGACCAGGGGATTAAATGTACATGTATAGTCGGCTGAACGGTCATTCGGACTGAAAGTATAATATAACTATGTATATAACTATATATAACTATATACTTTTATATAACTATGTATACATGTACATTACTTAACTTTTAAATTTACTGCAAAGGCATAAAAAGGCTTGCTATACAGCCTGTTCTAAGTACCCATTCATGTATTGGCCATATGGATTTTAAAAAGCAGGTGGTTGCTTAATGCATACGTATAGGAGCTTTCTGCATTACTTTTGAGCTGCATTAAGCTACCAGCTGCCTTACAAGCGTATAATAAGAGTTTTTATTAATGAACGCTTAAGACAGGTTCTACTGTATTTATAGAGTAAAGTCTTAATCTCTGTTGTAATTGGGGAAAATCACGTGAAATCGTGTTCAGCAATCTGTTGATTGACATGTTCATATTAGTTCTCATGTACTCTCCTGTCTTCTTCTACATGCTATCGTATTTGAATATATAGTAAAACCTCTATAAACCGGACGTTAAATTTAGTGTACATGTAAATATCGGTCTTGGGGACAGGTTGCAGCTTAATGCAGAGTGAATGTCATGCAGAAAGCTCCTCTAGGACCTTTATGTATGACTAACCCTGCATTAATCCATTACCTCATATGCTATTTTTAGATACAACCTCTTTGAATAAACCTGCTGAAAAGGAGCATTAACTAGGGAAATGATTTTTTTAGAATTTTGTAGTTTGAAACCATTGTGATAAATAGAGCATTTGCTCCTATAGGAGCAAATGCTCTATTTATCAAAATGGTTTCACAAAGTGACTTTTACAGAGTCGTCATAAGTCGTCAATATGAGGGAATGGGTTAAGAATTCACCTGTCTAAGAGTATTTAATTTCTTCTCTACCAGATTTCCGGTTTAGAGGGGTTTTACTGTACACGTTTATATATCGTTATGCTTGATGTGGACCTGAATTACCTTGCGCCACTGGAGAGGATTTGCATAGACAACACTTGTTGTCCAATCTACTTCAATCATTGAATAAAATATTGTTTAATTCTTTCCTCAATATAAAAGCCTTTTCACGTATTTGCAAACAGAGAAGACCCATATCTGACGGCCCATGCAAGAGCCGTCTGATCAGGGTCTGCTCTGTTTGCTTATGAAACTATATTAGATCGGCTTTTACAGTTTTTACCAATACCAAAAATGCATATGTGCATATAATATTATAATAAAAATCAGCTAATAAATTTCATAATGTCAATATCTCTTACATGAATATTCAACAGGGACAGGATTAATCCCCCACCCCACCCAATAAGCATGCACGTACACTGTGTACATGTACCTGTTAGATAGTGGTGTCCATATCAACCCAGATCTTAACGATAACAGTCTAAAGCTTATCGGAAGACAACATGTTACCGTTTGATCTCACACATTTTTATATAAGATAAATTGATATCTATTAACTGATTACGCTGCAAAATGCGCCAAAATGCGCACGTACCAGGTACAGGACGCTACACATCTCGACCCATTCCATGAAATCGTTCATTTCAAATTCTCTGAAAGACACAAGTAGTATAATTAAATCTACCATTGTGTACGCACGGTAGTGGAATATGAACCTTAAACTTATTAGTTTTCTTTTTCCTTTTTTAAAATAAAAATGTCTGCTTAAATTACGAGCATAAACAATTTAGTCAATCCTTTGACAAAACTACTGACTGAGTATGTGACGAACAGTTAGGATCCAGATGGAAGCCGGATTGGCACAGTCTACTCATCATGTTAATCATGTCTGTTCGTACATACCAGTCATGTCGGGTCAGCAGTTTAACCCATTACCTCATAGGCTATTTTTAGATACAACCTCTTTGAATAAATCTACCGAAAAGGAGCATTAACTAGAGAAAAGGAAACTTTTAGAATGTTGTAGTTTGAAACCATTGTGATAAATAGAGCATTTGCTCCTATAGGAGCAAATGCTCTATTTATCACAATGGTTTCACAACGTGACTTTTACAGAGTCGTCAAAAGTCGTCAATATGAGGGAAAGGGTTAAGAGTTAAATTATGACTTGAAGTATATTGACTTTGTACTTCATAACAAGGGCAAATTTATAATAAGCTTCTACGAAACAAATGTTAACATGTAGGTCAATGGTTTTAAGACAGCCTAATTTATTACATGGAAATATTTATCTGTAAGACCTTGTTGCGAGGTGACCAAACACAAACATACAGACATAAAAACATCCAGTACCCTGGATAATAACCCTAATTTCAAAGAAAGTTTATTTATGTATTTTTCTTTCGAAATCGCAATGCTTCCAAGAAATCCCAGTTCAATAAATGTAGTTCTTTATCTCGCAGAGACGCATTTTCTAGCCTTGAAACCATTTTCTTCATACACACAGTTTCATGCGTTTGTCAACAATGTAGACCAAGACCAGACGCCTACTGTAGGACCCGTCTGATCCGGGTCTACTCCATTTGCCTATGCCATTATAATAGATATACATGTAACTCTACTCCTGAAATCTCAACATTTCGGTCTTAAGAGTTGCGAAAGATGCATAAAACTAAATTGTAAGATCGAAATATACTGCAATATAAGTACATGTAGCTTGTTTATGAAATTATAATAAATCTGACTCTACATTTTGTACAAAAACCATATGTACATATGCTATTATACTTGCAAAATATCAGCTAATAATATCGCGAGAATACAAAAGACGAGTTACAGGTAAATTTGTCGACAGCCAGACCAAAGGCAGCAATTTGCCTTCGAAGTATCTTCTACTTTCAGAATGCATGTACTTCACAACAACAGGTGTTAAGCGCTCTTGTGGCGGCCCTTAAACGTCGCCTGCATTTCATTCTCAGTGTTTTTATATTTTCTGGTCTTTTTCTAGGATCATTAATTTCAATGCTTTCTTTTATCACAAATTGAATACTAATTCAATTTAAGCCGGTGCTAGGGACATGAGTAGTCTTACACTTTTAAGAAGTGCTCATGACTACATGTACACACACAATAAACCCGAGCATGCGATTTTCTCTTTTCGCATGGTTGTTTTTGCCTTCGAAATATCTCCTACTTTCAGAATGTTTGTGCATGATTCAAAACACCCTTTAAATGATAGACATTCTTATACCACGCCTTTGCAAACAAAGTAGACCCAGATCAGATGACTCATGCAGGACACGTCTGGTCGGGATCTGCATGTTTTGATTATGAAATGCTATACATACATGTACATGTAAGATACTTTTGTTTTTACCATAGCGAAACAATTCATGTGTTGATATTTGGAGACAGGTGGAAGCATAATTCAGGGTGAAAGTCAGACAGAAAGCTCCTCTAGGTGCATTCTGCATGACTTCACCATGCATTAATCAGCAATCAGCCATAAAGTATCTAAATTCATCTGAATTCCGATTTGGATGGGTTTTACTGTACTTAAATACGAGTTGTGAATGATTGTCTACGGTTGGTCTTATTCTGTCACGAGCTTAGTCTGACTTCATAAAGACGCATATCTGCAAATCTATAAACAGAGTAGACCCAGGCCATACATCTCCTGTAGATCTACTGACCATGGTTTGTTCTGTTTGCTTAAATAGGTTTAGTCATTGTGAACATTTTTATTGCACATATTGCCATTATAAGAATTCAGCTAATTGCTTTCCATAAAGTCATTACAGCTGAACTTCGATATCTTGAATTTCAAGGGACCATACAACGTAGTTTTAAACAACAGAGTTTCAAGTCGTCCGATTTATAAGTCTCAAGTCCACATCTTAATTCGGGTCTAAAGTAATGTTAAAAGCTCTTGTAGAAGCTTTCAGCATTACTTTAGACCTGCATTAAGCTGTCATGCGTGTTTCTAGATACGAGTATGTGTAGTGATACATTTTAGAACAATTCTGTATTGTAAAGTTTGGAAGGACGACCTTTTAGTTCGAGTTATCCGAGTTCGAGATATCGAAGTGTATTTCATACACGAGTATCAATTTAGTGAAGGGATGATGTTGCAGGTGCCTGCTTGATCCATTACCTCATAGGCTAGTTTGTAGACCTAACCTCTTTTAATAAACAGAAATGCATTTACTAGCTAAACGGATTGTTTTTAGAATGGTGTATTTTTGAAACCATTGTAATAATTAGAGCATTTACACATGTGGAGCAAATGTTCTGTATATTACAGTTATTTGAAACGTCACTCTAACAGAGGCGTCAAAAAGAGTCAACAGTATGAGGAAATGGGTTAATCAGTTTATGTCTAATATTTCTAAAAGATTTATAGTACAACCACTCTAAGCTGGACGTTCAAATTCTGCTCTTTAAGACAGATCACGGCTGAATGCATTGTGAAACTCCCATACAAGGCTCCCACATGAGCTTTCTGCATGAATTGTACCATGCATTAAGCAGCCACCTGCCTAAATTCGTCTTTACTAAAATTCCAGTTTAGATGAGGTTTACTGTGTATATATATATAAAAACAAGTGCAGACACTGAGATCCACGCCTGTTAAAATATTGAATTTATGGTATAACTTTGCAAACATAGTAGACCTGGGTCCATGCTTATAAAACTTTTAGTTGAGTCTGAGTTCGTTCTCAAGATTTTGATTGCTATTTTGCTTGTGAAATGATACAAATATGATTCTACAGCTTCTTGTCTTACTTCATTTAATATTAAGTATTCAATAAGTCATTTTTTCTTACAGTGATATATTTCAATGTCGAATCAGTGTGGGCCAATTGTAAATTGGATCCTACGACACATCGACAATGAACAGGTCGTACATAACACCAATGCATGAAAACACGATGGTGAAGAATGAGGTAATATGATGTCTGCTAGTATAACAAAGGTTTAAACCATAATAACACATTACATGCTACAGAACGAACGGTAAGGTCCAAACCATTCTCACATATTACATGCTACATAAGAATTAATATGCTAGTAGTTTGGAAGTTCAGCTGTATTTTAGCGAGTTAGAAAAGTTGTTAAATGCGAGCCTTGGCGAGCATTTAACTACTTTTCTGACGAGCCAAAATACAGATGAACTTCCAAACTACTAGCATAGTAATTCTTTTATCATGCAACTCCAAGAAAATGGAGAAAATGAATAAAAAGAAAGATTGCTAATAAGAATCACTATGCTAGTAGTTTGGAAGTTCAGCTGTATTTTGGCGAGTTAGAAAAGTTGTTAAATGCGAGCATTAACTTCTAAACTAATAGCGTAGTAATTCTTTTGTCATGCAACACCAATAAAGAATGGAGAAAATGAAGAAAAAGAAAGTTTGCTCAAGCGGTTCTGTCCCCTGAATAAAGATACATCATAGTGCAATATACGAGACGTCATATTGACATGCAGTGACGTCGTCGATTTTTACAACATAAACAAACTTGATTTAATCCTTTTATATGGACAACACGTTGAGACAAAGGTGAGCAAAATACAGCGTCGACGTGGAAAATATTATGCTAGTATGAAGTGACTGTATTTTGTGACGTTGCATGATAAAAGCGGTTTCGTCCCCTGAAGGAAAATACATGCAAGTACGAATTACGCGACGTCATATTGGAATGCATACTTCTTCTATGGTAATGCAGTGACGTCATCGCCTTTTACAACATAAACAAAATGGATTTAATCTTTTTATATGGACAAATAGTTGAGACAAAGGTGAGCAAATGTATTAATTTGATGTTTAAGTTTAATCATGCCTTTTTCGTCCTTCTGTTTTCCTCCTACTGGCAAATATGAAAATATTATGCTAGTAGGAAGTGACTGCATTTCGTGACGTTGCATGATAAAATCAGTAAAGGTCTAAACCATTCTCAAATATCACACACTAAACTTATTAAGGTCCAAACCACCCTCACATTCTATTACTTATTATACTCAATAAGGTCCACGCCACTCTCACATATTACACATTATACTCAATAAGGTCCACGCCACTCTCACATATTACACATTATACTCAATAAGGTCCACGCCACCCTCACATATTACACATTATACTCAATAAGGTCCACGCCACTCTCACATATTACTCATTATACTCAATAAGGTCCACGCCACTCTCACATATTACACATTATACTCAATAAGGTCCACGCCACTCTCACATATTACACATTATACTCAATAAGGTTCACGCCACTCTCACATATTACACATTATACTCAATAAGGTCCACGCCACTCTCACATATTACACATTATACTCAATAAGGTTCACGCCACTCTCACATATTACACATTATACTCAATAAGGTCCACGCCACTCTCACATATTACACATTATACTCAATAAGGTCCACGCCACTCTCACATATTACACATTATACTCAATAAGGTCCACGCCACTCTCACATATTACACATTATACTCAATAAGGTTCACGCCACTCTCACATATTACACATTATACTCAATAAGGTCCACGCCACTCTCACATATTACATGCTACTTTTAATAAGGTCTAAAAACAACTTTCACATATTGTATGCTACACTCAATAAGGTCAAAACCACTCTCCCATGTTAATCTCATTAAGTTCTAAATTACTCATATATTACACACTACTCTTAATAAAGGTCCCCACCACTATCACATACATACATTAAACACTACACCCAATAAGGCTCTACCCACTTTCACATATACCATGCTACCCTCAATTAGGTCCAATCCACCCTCACATATTACATGCTACTCTCAATTAGGTCCAAACCACTCTCACATATAACATGCTACTCTCAATAAGGTCCAAACCACCCTCACATATTACATGCTACTCTCAATTAAGTCGAAACCACTCTCACATATAACATGCTACCCTCAATTAGGTCGAAACCACTTTCACATATTACATGCTACCATCAATAAGGTCCAAACCACCCTCACATATTACATGCTACTCTCAATTAGGACGAAACCACCCTCACATATAACGTGCTACCCTCAATAAGATCCAAACCACTCTCACATATAACATGCTACCCTCAATAAGGTCCAAACCACCCTCACATATTACATGCTACTCTCAATTAGGTCCAAACCACTCTCACATATAACATGCTACCCTCATTAAGGTCCAAACCACCCTCACATATTACATGCTACTCTCAATTAGGTCCAAACCACCCTCACATATTACGTGCTACTCTCAATTAGGTCGAAACCACTCTCACATATAACATGCTACCCTCAATAAGATCCAAACCACTCTCACATATTACATACTACTCTCAATTAGGTCGAAACCACTCTCACTTATAACATGCTACCCTCAATAAGATCCAAACCACAGTGATTACTGTCTCCTATGTTGCGGGGAAGTCCGGCGGGGATACCTTTATATACAATGTTTGTTTAGCTAGGGTGACTTTGAGATAAGTGTGAGGTTAGGACGTCCGTAAACCGGTTTAAAAAAAACCAGTGGTGATTTTGCTACTGACCATGCCAAGGCGGTTCTCTCTTTGTCACCCTTACTTTTGTTTGCCTTGTGTCTTTATGATTGTGTTTTGTTCATGTTTGTCTCTGGTGCTCGTGTATTTGTTGGTGTTTTCTGTGTTCTTCTCGTGTGTTTGCGTGTGTTTGGTTGTGTGTGTGTGACATGCTGTCTATTGATGTGTTGGTAGTGATTGCGTCTTGTATGTGACTTTCTACTGTATGTGTGTGTATGAGTATAAATTGCTATGCTTTCTGTAGGTGTTTTGGTGATGGTGGCGTTTTGTGTGTGGCTTTTCCTGCTTGACTTTACTACTTTTTCATGCTACACTCAGTAAATATCCAAATCACTCTCACATATTACACGTTACTCTCAATAATGGTCCAAACCACTCTTACATATTACACGCTACTCTCAATAAGATCCAAACTGCTCTTACATATTACACTCTACTCTCATTAAGGTCCAAACCACTCTCTCGTACTATACACTACACTACATAAGGTCCATTCCACTCTCGTATCGCACGCTACAAAACGAGAAGGGGATCCTATATCCATCTTAGCCAAGTCTACACTGTCTGCAAAAACGTGTTTTTTCCTTTCTTTGAAGTAAAGGGTTACATAAATAAATGTAGATAAAGTCCATAAAAGGAAACAACTTTATTCCTCAGTTGATAACACAATACAACACATAGTTACATACATTTTAATAATACGCAATTATTATTTCCCTTGCTGCCTCTGTTTCTCATAGTAATGGCATAGAGTAGAGCTAAAGCATTTGACGCATTTGCAAACAGAATAGACCCAGATCAGAAAGCTCCTATTGGAGGCGTCCGACCTGGGTCCATGCTTATAAAGGTTTTTAGTTGAGTCTGAGATCGTTCTCAAGCTTTTGATAGGTCAGATTTGAGTTCGCAAGCTTTTGATTGGTCAGATTTGAGCCAAAGGCTCAAATCTGACCAATCAAAAACTTGAGAACGAACTCAGACTCAACTAAATATTTTATAAGCATGGACCCAGGGTCTGTTCTGTTTGCTGATGGAATTGTATAGACCTGATTTCTCAGTTTCTACCATGGCTATTCTTTCCTATGTTCATATTCCATTATTAAAAAATCAGTTTGTCATTATTTCTTACATGAATATGCATGAGGCACGTTGTTAGTGCAACCACTTTAAACTATTCATAGGGGTCATCAAACATTTAACTGATAAAAACGCTATTGTCGAATTTGCAAAAAGAGTAGACACAGAGCAAACAACTCCTGTAGGACCTATATGGTCATGGTCTGCTCTGTTGCTTGCTTAACCATTTACTCCATAAATTCGCCTTTCTAACCACGCCTTTGCAAACAGAGTAGACCCAGATCCGTCAGCTCCTATGGGAGCCATCTGATCAGGATCTACTCTGTTTGTTTATGGTATAATATATATTTAATTGACCAGTTACTTTCTGAGCCAAACTATCAGGTGCTCGTATGCCTTTATAAATAGGAATCTAGCTAATAATTATGGTATTATAGGCTTTTACACGAATATTCATGGAGTAACGGGCTAAGTAATAAAATACATATGTCTGTACAGTTTATTACAAGGCACAAAAGTCCATTGTTCATAAAGTCATTGCATGTACAACAATTCAAGTTTACTTTGGCTGTTTGCTTTAATTCTTTAATTACAGAAAAGGAAAGTTTTAGAATTTTGTAGTTTGAAACCATTGTGATAAATAGAGCATATATATAGGAGCAAATGCTCTATTTATCACAATGGTTTCACAATGTGACTTTTACAGAGTCGTCAAAAGTCGTCAATATGAGGGAAAGGGTTAAAAACATCACCTTTTGCTACAAACTCCTATGTAAGGTGATAGCATTAGCGACGCGTCATTGCATTTGCTATTAATCCTTTGCTCCATGAATATCTGATTTTGGTCTCATCTGTTTGCAAAGGCGTAGAAAGGTGTATTTGTGAAGAAAAGGGTTAATCGAATATTAACATTTCTTTCACGGCACTATGAAAAGAATGGATGACAACACATTGCTAACAGTATAGAAAAAAGCCAGTAATTCAGCTTGAACATTTTATTATGTTCTATAATCATTTGTTATTTATCATAATCAACACAACGTACAAACACGCTGAAATATTACTACATTGTACTACCATATTAAATGTAGATTATCTACATGTCAATATTTCACTCATCCATTTTGTCTTGGTCTCAATATTAACCCATTTATCCCCATGTTATCTAATTTAAACTCGACCTGGGTCCATGCTTATAAAGCTTTTAGTTGAGTCTGAGATCGTTCTAAAACATTTGATTGGTCAGATTTGAGCCTTTGGCTCAAATCTGACCAATCAAAAGCTTGAGAACTCAAATCTGACCAATCGAAAGCTTGAGAACTCAAATCTGACCAATCAAAAGCTTGAGAACTCAAATCTGACCAATCAAAAGCCTGAGAACGAAACTCAGATTCAACTAAAAGCTTTATAAGCATGGACCCAGTTCTTACATTGGAACCCATCTATTGTTCAAGTGGAGGGGGGGGGGGCACAGCAAAACTAGTTTGTAGACTAAGACACTGACATTGATGGGTACAACAAACGTTGCAGACCCTGGTCAGAGGGCTCCTTCAGGAACCCTCTGAACTGGGTCTACACTGTTTTCTTATATCTGTTTTAAGGGCCACTGGGCACTAATAGTTTAAGGGCATGAACGCTCATGGCTTATATAATTTTACAGCCAATTCCTGTCCAGATTTCCACGTCCTAGAAATATTAGCCACGCCTTAGAAGTATTGGCCACGCCCTAGAAGTATTAGCCAAGCCAAAAATCAATAAGTTAACCATCGATCTATATGCTGTTATCAAATCGTAAATTACATAAAAGAATGTACAGTAAAACCTCGATTATTCGAATTTTCGGTATAGAAGAATTTAGACCCTTTTAGGCAGGTGGCTGCTTAATGCATGGTGAAAGTCATGCAGAAAGCTCCTAGAGGAGCTTTCTGCATGACTTTCACCATGCATTAAGCTGTCACCTGTCTTAAATCGATAATAATACGTATTTTAGTGTTCGGATCATCGAAGTTTTACTGTATGTGGTAATTGTAATGTTTGCATACACATGTGTTTCATGAATGTAAATTATGCAGGCATTCTGCAAAAGCAAACTAAGAAGTTTACGTTTAAATTCTAAGTATAAAAAACACAAGCTGATAGTGTTCGAGATTCTGTAAAGAACGTACAGTACACATTCGATACTACGAAATTTTAGTAATTAATAATATATATACTAGTAGGCAGGTGGCTACTTGGGTGAAAGTCGGGCAGAAAGCTCTTCCTGAGAACTTCCTGTATAACATTCACCCTGCATTAAGCTGCCACCTGTGTTAAAGATCAGTAATGGTACTATTTGAGTGTTCGTTGTATCGAGTTTTTATTAGTTCGTAGTATCGAATTTTTACTATACATGGAAAATGTATTTATAACCAATCAACCTTGTATAATAAAATCCTTCCTAATACGGTCAACAAAGCAGATATATTACTGGTCCTAGAGGGGAGTGGTAGCTTAGCCCTCTCCTCTATGAATATTAATGTGAGAACTAATTATATAATGAATATCAATTAGATTAACTTTTATAATTGCACATGAGCTGTGACATTTGTAGAAAGTGTAGATGTATATTATTCCATAAGCAAACAGAGCAGACCCTGATCAGACGGCTCCTATAGGAGCCGTCTTATCTGGGTCTACTCTGTTTGCAAATGTGTATTACTTTCGTCTTTCATTACCCAGCCACCTGCCTTTCACGACACCTCTGTTTAATTATCATGTAGTCGCTTTAGGTCAATTCTACGGTGTGTAGATGTATGCACTTTTCATTGTAAAGCCCTTCAAGTGTTTTTGTTTGGTTTGTTTACATGTTCATTTGTATATGTTAATTATGCTAATAAAACACGAAACACCCCCATAAATATGCCATATTCTTAAACTGCAAATGGCGAATATTTGTGCAAATATTTTAAGCTCATGTGAGAAACGCCGCATAAATCACTGTCTCACCAGGTTCCAAGTTGGTCCATGCTATGATGCTATTATGGTTATGTTTTGATTAAGTTTTGAAACGAAATGGAATAAAATTCAAAACTAAATCACAGACGTTAAATGGCACAGGCGTCTAAACTAGGCACCGATAGAGGGTTTTTTATTTGCTCTATGAAACCAACGTAGACAAGTGCACCAGCTCTTTCGCTGTCAATGTCCTATTTGTGATTTCCAGAGCAACAGATAATTGAGCGCACTCAAATACTAACATCGTCATTTCTCCACCAAACCCTATGTTGTGACCACTTTTAAGAATCGTCTCTCCGAGTAGTCACAACACAGGGTTTGATGAAGAAATAAAGAAGTTATTCCTGAAAATGCTTTTATTTACGCATCTTATCTGAAGCTCTGATAACCCATTCTAACACCGGCAAATTAAACAAACCAATATTGTAGAAAACGACACAATTTGCACACTACAAAATGTGGCAATAGAAGAAATGACGTCAATACTCGGACGCTTTTACGCCAACCATTCAACAGAATAGTCTTCTGTTAGCCCTCTGATCTGAATCTACAGTTTGAAAAAGCCCGTACAGTTCTTTCATGCACTGGATCCTTACTCCATAAATACACGTTTCTATGCCTTTGCAAACAGGGTAGACCCAGATCAGATGGCGCCCGTAGAAACAGTGCTAATCTGGGCCTTCTCTGCCGGCTTGTGAAATAATATAAATCTGACTTTACAGTGTCGGCCAGGACCAAAATTCCTGTGGCCATGTACTATTAAAACAAGTAATTTATTTAATATTCATGATATCATTACCTCCTAAATAAATATTTATTGAGTAAATGATTAAATGAGTTAACTCTTTGCTCCAAATAGACAACTTTTGGCACCATTGTCAGCTGCAGGTTAGACCAACATCAGACGGTTCCTGTATGACATGTCCTGTTAGCTTACGAAGTGACATAGGTCTATTTCTAAAGTTTTTGCCACGGTAAAATGCACTTGTTCGTGGTGTTATCATAACAGCCATCTGGTTATTATTTACAAGCAAGCGAGAGTTTACCGCGAAGTGCTAGTCGGATAAATCTTGGCGAGACAAATGTCAATGTTATATAGGAGTGGGCGAACAAGTGTGGACGCGATAAGTATTGAAACAGGGGCTCAGCAAAGTCCTGAGCAAGGTCGTTTAGTCATATCGTAGAGCGGTGTTACATACAAACATATCATATATAATCAACAGTATCTTCATAAACGTTAAATGGACGGATTCGCTTGAGATGTGTCGGTATATATGATCCGTTTAATCTTTCGTTCCGATTACGACCGAAAGGATAGACTGGTTACTTCATATCATATCCACGGTAGTAGTCGAGGGAACTCTTTAGATCTGGTCGGTCCTGAGCAAGCCTTTCAGCCCCTGAAAATAAAGTTTAACCTTTAGCAACGAATGCATGACTGCATTTGCAAACATTTTATATACATGACAAGCAATGCATAACAGCCAAACATGTCTGCCAAATGTAACTGACGAATATAACAGCCAAACCAAACGCGAAACATGCAGTGATTGCGGACTTACTGAACTAACGTCTCTGTTCTTTGTGTATGTAATAGCGCTAACTTGTTCTTTGTGTTTGGACTAACGTTCCTGCTCTTTGTGTATGTAATAGCGCTTGTTCTTTGTGTCTGAACTAACGTTTGTTCTTTGTGTATGTACTAACGTTCATGTTCTTTGTGTATGAACTAACACTCTTGTACTTTGTGTATAAACTAACACTCTTGTACTTTGTGTATGAACTAGCACTCTTATTCTCTGTGTACGAACTAACACTCTTGTACTTTGTGTATGAACTAACACTCTTATTCTCTGTGTACGAACTAACACTCTTGTACTTTGTGTATGAACTAACACTCTTATTCTCTGTGTATGAACTAACACTCTTGTACTTTGTGTATGAACTAACACTCTTATTCTCTGTGTACGAACTAACACTCTTGTACTTTGTGTATGAACTAACACTCTTATTCTCTGTGTACGAACTAACACTCTTGTACTTTGTGTATGAACTAGCACTCTTATTCTCTGTGTATGTACTAACACTCTTGTACTTTGTGTATGAACTAGCACTCTTATTCTCTGTGTATGAACTAACACTCTTGTACTTTGTGTATGAACTAGCACTCTTATTCTCTGTGTACGAACTAACACTCTTGTACTTTGTGTATGAACTAGCACTCTTGTTCTCTGTGTACGAACTAACACTCTTGTACTTTGTGTATGAACTAGCACTCTTGTTCTGTGTGCATGAACTAACGTTCATGTTCTTTGTGTATGAACAAATACTCTTGTTCCTTGTGTATGAAGTAACGTTTGTTCTTTGTGTAAGAACTATTGTTCTTGTACTTGGTGTATGACCTAACACACATATTCTTTTTGTATGATGCTTTTTTCTTTGTGTATAAACTAACCTTAGTAACTTTTGTCATGAACTAACCATCTTGTTGTTATTTGTGTATGAACTAACCCTCTTGTTATATGTGTATGAAATAACCCTCTTGGTCTTTGTATATGACCTGATACCCTTACTCTTTGTTTATGAACTAACGTTTGTTCTATGTGTATGAACTAACGTTCATGTTCGTCGTGTATTACCCAACACTCCTGTCTTTGGTATCACGATTGTACTTTGTGTATAAACTAACGTAAGTGTTTTTGAGTAGGACCTAATAATATTGTTTTTTGTATATGAAAGCTAACACTCTTGTTCTTTATGTATGACCTAACACTTGTTTCTTGTGTATGATCTAACACTCTTGTTCTTTGTGTAAGAAATAACGCTCGTTCCTTGTGTGTAAACTAACACTCGTGTTCCTTGTGTATGCACTAACACCGGCGTTATTTTTGTATGAACTAACGCTCCTGTTCTTTGTGTATGAAATAAAGCTCTTGTTCTTTGTGTATGAAATAAAGCTCTTGTTCTTTGTGTATGAAATAAAGCTCTTGTTCTTTGTGTATGAAATAAAGCTCTTGTTCTTTGTGTATGAACTAACGCTCCTGTTCTTTGTGTATGAAATAAAGCTCTTGTTCTTTGTGTATGAAATAAAGCTCTTGTTCTTTGTGTATGAAATAAAGCTCTTGTTCTTTGTGTATGAACCAACGAGTGTTATATGTGTATGAACCAACATTCGTGTTCTTTGTGTATGAATTAACACTGTTGTTCTTTGTGTATGAACTAACACTCGTGTTCTTTGTGTATGAACTAATGCTCTTATTCTCTGTGTATGAACTGACGCTTGATCGTTGTGTATGAACTAACACTTTTGTTTTTGTGTATTCACTAACGTTTGTTCTTTGTGCATGAACTAACACTTGTTCTTTGTGCATTCACTAACATTTTTGTTCCTTGGGTATGCACGGAAACGGACATGCCATATAATAAGGATAAATATCGCATTGTTTAAGCAAATCAGCTCCTACAGGAGCTCTTCCGGTTCTGAATGTACCAGGTTTCCAGAAGTGTGTAAAAATGTTTGTCAAGAAAATAGTTTAACTATCACCAGCCATTTTAAAGTATGTTTTCTGACAATTTCGTTCTATGTGACATATGTGACCAGTGTAGAGAAGTTTTACTGTATATAACACAGTTACTATGGCCTTACCTAGCTCCAATCCGGCCCCTTCTCTGATTCTCGGTGCTGCCGCCTGTCGGCTTGGGTCATTTCTGAAACTGCTATCCAGATCTGAACGCCGTTGATTTCCCGTCATGTAAGCCCCCATAGCCCTTTGCATACCTCTTTCACTAATGGTTGGGCTAGAAAAGACAAGGAAGTGATATACAGTAAAACCCGTGGTCTAAACCGAAATGTTATTAAAGAAGAATTCATATATGTGTAGGCAGGAAGCTGCCTAATGCAGGACAAAAGTCAAACAGAAAGCTTCCAAAGGAATTTTCTGTTTGACTCTCACCCTGCACTATGCCACCATCTGTATTACATATAGGGGTTAATGTACAGTCAAAGTTAAATATTTCCCGTTCTGTTTTATTTTGGCGTTGTATGTTTGTGACCGATATACAATTGTAGTATTGCAGTATCACTTGTGACCGATATACAATTGTAGTATTGCAGTATCACTTGTGACCGATATACAATTGTAGTATAGCAGTATCACTTTCCTTCACTTCATTATTAGATAGTATGTGTGTTTTACCTATTGTGTTTCATGTAACGAATCATAACATCATGACTATTAATTAGATACTTTACCATAATGGTTTATGAATACATGGTATTTTGTCCATGTAAGAAACTGTAGCAAACAGAGCAGGCCCTGGTCAGACGCCTCCAGTACAACATGGACCGTCTGATCTGAGTCTATTCCGTTGGTAAATGCGTTAAACCTTTCATCATATCGAGGGCTTGGTGCAAAACTATTCTAACTCCTTCACAAAGTGAAGGAGTTAGAATAGTTTTGCACCAAGCCCTCGATATCCTTTTCACGCATTAGCAACAGAGAAGACCCAAAATCAGATGGCTCCTACAGGACTCATTTGATCAGGGTATTCTCTGTTTACTTAAAGAATCTGATAGATATGTGTCTTTACTTTCTAAAATGGCTACAATGTTCCACCTTCCATATTTCATCATAACTATTTTGTCCATGAGTATTCAGTAGGTATAGAAATTAAGAATACATAAAGAACAGGGAAAGGGTTAATGTGGTATCAATAAAGTCAAGGATTAATTACAAGTACGATGTGGTGGTGTACATGACATGTTTATGATACTTTGCTTCAGCGGTCCAGATATGACGGGTTAATTATAAACATTTTCATGAATAATTTCTTTATTTCTCCACCAAACCCTATATTGTTATAATTCTTTAGACTCGTCTCGAAGAGACAAATCTAAGGAGTGGTCACAACATAAGAAATGACGATTTAGAATCTGAGTACACATGCACATGGATCTGTTACTCTATTTCTGACATATTTGACACAACGATAGTTTACATACGCCTTGTAGAAATCTTCCGGGTGTTCTGTTTTGCCTTTCGCAAGTACTTCATACAATTTGCCGACGTATTTGTCTGTTTCACTGCGCTTTACTATTTTAGCCTCCCTCTGGGAATTCCATTGCAATGTCTTCTCTTTAAGATCTCTCTTGACGTCGTCCTTAATTTCTCTGTCACATGAATCCATCTGGCTTTGAAATAGCAGAAGCTGAGTTTCCAACTTTCTCTTTATCTGAAAATAAGACAGATACATGTATTATCGATCAGATTTGAAAAGGAGTTTTGTACTCGTTTTCTGTTTGTTTGTTTTGTTTGGTTGTTTTGGGTTTTTTATTGTTTATTTGTTTGGGGGGGGGGGGCGAGGGAGATTTTAATTGTTCATGTTTGATTGTTTATTGCTGGGGATTGTATGTGACCTAAACTTCATGTAGTCTGTCTGACTTGCTATACATATGAAATATCTCTATATGTAACTAAAATCCAAACTTTTCAAACTTAGTGCGTTATAAAAACAAACAGTTCCCCCTTTTTATTTTTGTTCTAAAAGCAAAAACACTGGAACCATGCCCAGGAACCATACGGATCTAAGATGAAATGTTAATGTCCGTGCCTATGATATATACATTTTGTCGTAGTGGGACGACAACCTGTGGGTATGTGTTACATTGCTGTTTGTCAGAAATGCCTACCGTTTTGTCATCGTGTTCTGACTGACTCGGCAATTCGATGTCAGACCTGGACAGCGACGAGCCTTTTTTCCCCTGCTTCCTCAACTCTCTTTGTTCCATCTCTTCCATCATGGTGATAGTATTACCGAAAACTTCATACACCATCTGTTTACTAGCTGTGAATGCAACAAACATATTTATTGCACCAACAACTGCATACACCATCTGTTTACTAACTGTGAATGCAATAAACATACTTATTGTACCGAACACTGCATACACTATCTGTTTACTAGCTGTGAATGCAACAAACATACTTATTGCACCGAGAACTTTATACACCATCTGTTTACTGGCTGTGAATGCAATAAACATAGTATTACTTATTGTACCGAACACTGCATACACCATCTGTTTACTGGCTGTGAATGCATTAAACATACTAATTAGAGAAGTTACGATGTTACTGAAAACCTTATACACCATTTTTTACTGGCTGAGAATGGAGTAGAAATACTTGTTTTTCTAAGCTATAGAAAAGATGTGTATTCAAATACATAAATCCCCACGTCTCCACTAAACCCTATGTTTTTATCACTGACTCGAACAGACGCTTCTAGAAACATTTTGTTGACGCATCTTATCTGTACATTTGTACAGTATATTGCATGGTTACACTCATACACTGTCTGCATTTAGGCACATATTACCCCTCTTACATCTAGAATACAGGTCCCCACCCCTAAGAATTAGTACAAATATCGGTCTTGGAGACAGGTGGCAGCTTAATGCAGGGTGAAAATCATGCAGAAAACTCCTCCAGGGGATTCCTGCATGACTTTCAGCAATCATTAAGCAGACACCCGTTTAATAATATCTATTTTTTTCTTTACTAGAATTCCGGTTTAGAAAGGTTCTACTGTAGTCTAAATTCATTTTAATAACAATAAACCTGATAGTTTGAACACTAAAACAAGTATTATTATCCGGTTTTAAGACAGGACAGCTAAATACAAGTTGAAAGACTTTCACCCTGCAGTAAGCAACCACCTGCTTAAAAAGGCATCCGTTACTAAATGACGAAATATCGAGTTTTCACTTCACATATAAACAAACATTTAGCCCTTACGGTGCGGAACACGAGTCGCTCATGTCTTTTGCAAACAGTGCAGACCTAAATGAGAGGGCTCTTATCAAGGTCTGCACTATTTGTCATACATGTATCATCCATTTCTTAAGAAATTCCCTAAATATTCACCATAAGTTAGACCTGTTTGAACTTTGGAATGGTTCATTTGAAAATTCAGCGTTGTAAGGGTTAGGCGGCGGGTTAAGAATTTAAAGCCCTTAATTCAGTCATTACACACGATAAAAAAAAAGGTCAATGCGATAAAAGGCTTGGATCCTAACCTATCGCTCCGGGTAGGACCTGTCAGACCAGAGTCTACTCTGTTTGGTTATAGAATTATATACCTCCAATTCTACACGTTCCACCAATGCCAAAAATGTATATGCTTACTGAATAATTATTTAATAAATATCTATAATGTAATTATTCCTTACATGAATATATATTATGCAATAGGCTAACCATGTACACCATAAATATGCATTTAAAAAATGACATTATGGATATCAATTAGCCATGGCAGACCTACACAATCATATCTTATATCATGAGCAAACAGAATAGACTCTGATGAGACTGTTCCTACAGCTCCTAATTACAAAGGCGTAGAAAAAGGCGTATATATGGAATATAGGGAGTTTTCGGCATTACTTTTTACCGCCATTAACCCATTACCTCATAGGCTATTTTAGATCCAAAACCTTTGAATACATATACCGGAAAGGAGTATTTTCTTGAGAAAAGGAAAAATATAAGTGTGTAGTTTTTAAACGATTGTGATGAGTAGAGCTGTTGCTCATATGGAGCAAATGCTCTATTTATCACAGTGGTTTTATAATGCTCGATTTATCACAGTGGTTTTATAATGCTCTATTCATCACAATGGTTTCATAAAGTGACTTCTACGGAGGCACCAAAATGAAGAAACGGGTTAAGCCTTTTGCCTATACTGTATTAGTATTACATGTATATACATGTGATACATCAGTGTTAAGTTTCGTTATTATTGATTACTTGTATTTGTTAAGGTTTTACCCAATTTCAGTTTCATATCAATATTTGCTTTGCTATTTAGTTCTAATTGTATGATTTATCTACGCTACTCGAGTAAACTGTGTTTGCATGTTGTTCCTCATGTTTAATTATTTCGTGTACAATTTGTATTATGTGTGTTGTCCTTATCTGTACTTGCTCATCAAAGCCTGTATGATGGAAATAAAGATTCAATCAACCAATCAAATCGTATCTATATAAAGACGTTACACTGTACTGCCTGTGTATATGTAATACCTTGTGCACTTCTGAAGACCTGGCCCTGTGCCTGTGTCTGACCTCTGGAGGTGCGGTGGTCGTAGTCAGACCCGTAGGCGTCCCGTCCATAGTGTTGTGATGAGTAGGTCGGCTGGTGATAACTAGACTGACTGTGACCGCTACTAGAGTATGACTGGTGATTTATTATATTAAATCTAAAAATATAATCAATGGTATTTATCGTGGCGTTCAAATTCAAAAATCCAGTTAAGAAGTGTAACATTTTCAAGAATAACTTCTTTATTTCTCCACTAAACCCTATGCTGTGACCACTCTTTAGAATCGTCTCGAAGAGAAAATTCTTAAGAGTGTCACAAACGAGTGTTTGGCGATGTTAGTATTTGAGTGCGCACCTTTATCTGTAGTTCGGAGTTCAATGATATTTTAGTAAGAAATCATACACAAACATAATGTTAAACCCTTTCCCTCCTGTAACACCTTTACACAACTTTGCAAACAGAGTAGACCCTGGTGAGACAGTCACCGTAGTAGCTGTCTGATAACAACCTGCTCTGCTGTATCGATTTTAGCCTGTATTTCTTGTATCAGCAAATACCTTTGCAAATCTTACGTTATAAAACAGTAAGTTAATTAATATCAAAGAGTAACCTGTTTATTAGGGATATAATTAAAAGTTGTCAAAAATTATCAAACATGTAGATACGCGGTGTATTTAGAAAATTAAGTAACACACAGTAATATTTTCAATAAGGTAAATGTTCAATAATGTGTTGAATTTATGCTCTTTCAAGATGAATTAACTAGAGAAACGGGAGCTTTTAAAAAATTGTATTTGAAACAATTGTAAGGAAGAGGGCATTTGTTCCTATATGCTTCCTAGAATAAATGCTCTGTTTAACACGATAGTTTTCGTGACTTTTACATAGGCCTCAAAATGAGGGAATGGGTTAAAGGTATTCAAACAGTGTAAACACAGATAATCTGGGTCTACACTATTTGATACATACCGGTATTTTATAAGCAGCATATCAAACAGTATTACTACTTATCCGAGTCTGTGTAGATGGCAATGAGTATAATGTTGGTATACAGTGTTAGCATGTTATTAACGCTTGTTTTGTCATGGCTGGTGCGGCTCATATATAAAGATAACCAAGAAATAAATAGTTCAGTGTATGACATGAACACTTACTCACGACCGCCTCTACTGCTGCCACTGTGTCTGCTTGAGCTCGGATCTGAAATAAAAACAACACACCGTGAACTACAACAAATTATATACATGTACCTGGAAAATATCAAGATAATAAAACAATACCATAATATATACACTGGAAACATAGTTATAAAAAACACATGACGCAATACCATACATGTTTACCTGAAACAAGTACAGTAGAACTCCTCTATTGCGACCACTTAATGAATAAACATTTCGTCCTTTCTAAGCAGGTGGCTGCTTAATGCAGGACGAGAGTTATGCAGAAAGCTCCTATAGAACTTTCTGCATACCTTTCGTCCTGCATTAGGAAGCCATCTGCCTCTGTCACCCTGAATTATACTCATTTTGATGGTCGCATTAGAGGGGTTTTACTGTACAATATACACAGGTATAAGTACAGTCAATGGTACTCCATATACACGCCTTTCTATGCATTTACAAACAGAATGTACCCAGGTCAGAGGGCGCCTTAAGGAGCCGTCTGATCAGGGTCTGCTCAGTTTGCTTATGAAATAGCATAATTATATATGATTCTACAGTTTGTGTCATAGCCAAACTTTCTGCATGTACTGACCATTATAAAAATTAATCTAGTCAATATTCACGATGTTACATGTATTATTTCTGACATGAATATTCATGAAGTAAAGGGTTAGTATGTTATCTGATTGGTCAGAGTTTGGGCAAGAATGAATGCAACGAGACAGAGACAGAGGGGAGCAGAGACAGAGGCATTGCTAGACAGACGTACAGACAGGCACAGATGGATAGAGAGAGAGAGGGGGGCAGATATAGAGAGACAGGTGCATGTGCAGAAGGCGGTATTGTTGTACGGAGGAAGATATGATATGGATACAAGAGAAATGAAAACGACAGAAATGGTAACTGGGCGGAAGCTAGGAAAAAATGAGACAGGTTTAACTGACAGTGAGAGAGGGAATATTAAGTGTTTAGACAGTGGACCAGATAGATAAACGACAGAATTACACGTTACAGGCTCATGTACGCTTCGACAAACCGACCGAAACAACGATCATAAATATAAATAACCACACACTGTAGATCCTATCTGAACTGACCATCAAAATGCGGTCTAATTATGAGTATGTCAGGTAGGTTGTAGCTCAATACAGGTCAAACGTAATTCTGAAAGCTCCTATAGGACTTCCTGCATGGGTTTTGCCCTGCATTCAGTCACCAATATTCCTGTATCTAATCAACATATGGTCGCTTAACCATTTCCCTCACATAAACGTGTTTTCACACATTTGCAAACAGAGCAGCCCCAGATCAGACGGCTCCTATAGGAGCCGTCTGACCAGGGTCTGCTCTGTTTGCTTATATGATATAATATAGATCTTAACTGTAGAATGACTCGGCGTCTCATCAGGATCCAAACTGTTTGTTACTGTTACTTTTTTTGTTGTTGACATAAACATGAAGAAATGTAAAACATGAAAGTTGCAGCAGACGACAAAGGTAGCAGACGACAAATTTGGCAGCGAACGAGTTTCTCATATTGATAAATAAAAGCTGCTAAAACACAGATATGTTACACAGTTTACCTACATTTGATTCGTTCAAACGGTACATGTAACCCTTTCTTTCATATAAACCCCTTTTCACACTTTTGCAAACAGAGTAGATCCAGATTCAGACAGCTCATGTAGGGGCTATTTTGTTTGCGTATGAAATTCTAATAGATCTGACTCTACCGTTTCAACAAATACCAAACATTCGTGTATAAATACGTCATTATAAAAAAAGCTAATACATGTAACTATTCATAACTGTATGTCTTACAGAAATATTCAAGGGGAAAGTGTCAAAAAAAACTATTGACCATGTTCTAATACTCGGCGCCTCATCAGGATCTAAACTGTTTGACACTCAACTTATAGTTAGAAAATAAACAGAAGGAAACTCTATCCACTGTGACACTTAAATCAGACGACAATGTAAGCAAATTTTGTTTGCTCAAAAAGAGTTAATAATATTCAAAATAGTGAAATAATACAACTTACGATACGGATAACTCATGGTCGGTTTCCTCAGTTCAGTCACAATCTGTCTGGATCAGCTGCGTTTGAATGTACAACACTAATAAACTCGAAATGAAATCTGTCCCAAATACCTCCTTAGCGAGTTACCCGTACGAGCCTTTCAAGGAATATCATACGTGTACAATTCCTTGTAATTTCCCGTCCGCTAAGCGACATAAATAGAATACACTTCATAAATCAGCTAAAACGAAAGTACCTGGGTTTACCGGGCGATATTCCCACCTGACTAACTAACTCAGGATACTAAGAATTCTATTTTTAGCATCACGTTTTACATCGTTTTGGTGATACATGTAATTGGAAATTTTAAGGCGTTCCTGGAATAACTATTTTTAGAATAACTTTGACGGGTGGCTACGTTACAACTCAATTTTGTTCGTGAGCACAGTATCAACTTGTCTTTACGTTGATTAACTTATTAAAATTATGGTACAGTGGTATAAGCTAAACGGTTTCAGCTGTCCAGTGTCTGGATGCAGAGGGTAATTACATTTGTTATATTTATTTACCTAATATGTTGCGCGGTGATTTTTGTAATTTATAACTTTTTATAAGACTCTCTAAAGCGATCACTAAAGTTAAATCTAACTCTCAATCACGAAGGCAGATGGTAGCTAACTTAACGCTTGCCATTTAAGAATATTCATTTAGAAATAAAAGCATCGTCAATATATATTAGTTGAATTTTGATATTGGCAAACGTACATAATGTATTTTAGTATTGGCAGAGACTGTACGGGTAATTCATAAGCAAACAGAGCAGACCCTAATCAGACGGCTCCTACAGGAGCCATCTGATATGGGTCTACTCTGTTCTCAAAGCATATATATGGGAACGGGTTAATTAAAGAAACCGTTAGGCAGAAAGCTCGGATACTTTCGTTCTGCACTAACCAACCACCTCTTGTAAAGAAACTCCTCTTTATTGTGTAAATGATCCATGATGAGAGGTTTCACTGTACATATTCATTTTAACCCTTACAATGCTGAATGTTTAAATGGACTATTCCGTAATTCAAACAAGTCAAACTTATGGTGAATATTAAGGGGTATTTCTAAAGAAAAATGTAACGTGACAAACAGTGCAGACCCCGATTAGAGGGCTCCTCTAAGCCCTCATCTGAGTCTACACTGTTTGCAAAGGACACCGAATCGTTGCCCGCACTGTAAACACTAACATTAGAGTGTCATGTTTTTTTAATCCTGGTAAGATCACTGAAATATTCGGTATTCGGTATTTAACCTTTTACTCCATGAATATTCATGTTAGAAATAATGTGGGTATGAATATTAATTAGCTCAATTATTATTATGGTACATATATCATGAATGAATAAATGTTAGGCCATTGCAGAAACAGTAGAATCAGATAGATAGATAGATAGATAGATAGATAGATAGATAGATAGATAGATAGATAGATAGATAGATAGATATTGATTTCATAATCAAACATAGCAGATCCTGACCAGACGCCTCCTACCGAAGCCGTCTAGTCTGGATCTTCTCTGTTTGCAAATGCTTATATATGGAGTATATAAAGGGTTATCCTGTTTCCAAAATAGGCACAAAACGTTCACCAATGTTCCGAATATTAAGCATTTATCTTTTAACACTTTGCCTCAGAAACATGTAGAAAGAAATATTGACTTCATGAATATTATTCTGCTGATATTTTCAAATGTACGGTGGCACTGAGGTGACATATGCAAGCATTTTTTTCAAGTTTGTTTTCCCGAGATAATTTTTTTTATTATCTCGAGAATACGAAAAAAAAGTTCGTTTTTACGAGATAATTTTTTTTATTATCTCGAGAAAACGAAGTAGTTCGTTTTTACGAGATAAAAAAATTTATTATCTCGAGAAAACGAGACAAAGTTCGTTTTCCTGAGATAATATTTTTTATTATCTCAAGAAAACGAAGTAGTTCGTTTTCACGAGATAAATAAATTTATTATCTCGAGAAAACGAAACAAAGTTCGTTTTCCTGAGATAATATTTTTTATTATCTCAAGAAAACGAAGTAGTTCGTTTTAACGAGATAAATAAATTTATTATCTCGAGAAAACGAAAAAAGTTCGTTTTCATGAGATGATTTTTTTTATTATCTCAAGAAAACGAAGTAGTTCGTTTTAACGAGATAAAAAAAAATATTATCTCGAGAAAACGAAATAGTTCGTTTTAACGAGATAAAAAAAATTATTATCTCGAGAAAACGAAACAAAGTTCGTTTTCCTGAGATAATGTTTTAAGTCGTGCGCACGACTTAATAAGCCAATCAGAACCCTCCGTCAGAGTCAATTGTTCAACTATGGGGTTTCTCGTTTCCCTCTTAGCGAGGCTCGATAGATTTGCAAACACTTTTGACCTAGATCAGACAACAAGTAACAAGCGTCTGATCAGGATCTAAGCTGTTTGATACTCGGGTAATATAATTTTCTCAAAGTAAGCGAATCAGAAGAAGTTACTTTTTGCTGCGTGATTGCTGCATTTTATCACCACTTTTGCAAACAAAGTAGACCCGCATCAGACAGCTCCTATAGGAGCTACCAGATCAGGGTCTATTATGTTTCCTTAGAAAATGTCATAAATCAAGATTTTAACTTTCAACGCCAGAGTAGGCCCTGAACAGATAGCTCCTGAAGGATTTGTCTAACCAGGGTCTTCTATGTTTGCTTAGAACATATACTAAAATATAGAATATAGGCTAGATCTACTTCCTCAAAAATCTTATCAGTTTGCTCCTAAATAAATATTTATTAAATCGGTATATTCATAGTGACGGAGGCTTTCACGAATAGTCATGTAGGAGTGCATGGGTTAATATGAAGAATCGCAGTTGTGTATAAACCTTTTGAAAGCCGGGAAGGTGTATTCGACATATGGGAAACGGATGGACGCTATCCATAAACAATTTAACCCTTTCCTTCATAGTTTCTATTAAAACTTAATTTTAGGTATAGATCTAGTTAGCCTATATAGATTTACATGCATTCATAAGGGTAGAAACTCTCTTTAATATGTATGGAGGAAATGGTTAGCGTATCAACGCGACTAACATTTGCGTCTATTGAAAATTGTATAGGGGTCTCGTATCTAACCAATCTGATTCACTGCTTTTGTATAGTAAATCAATTACAAGCCTTATTTAGAACTACTCAACGTCATACTACTACTACTACTACTACTACTACTACGCGTCATAGTGATGTTTGATACGTCACGGTAACGTTATTATTGGTTATGCAGTGCTTAGTGTCCCTAATATGGACTATACACTGCCAGCAAATATTTATATGGGACGAGGCGAAAATTTCAAGTACATGTATTGATACGCATGTTTGCATCATAGGTCTACGTGTATGGCTTGCCCTAGGGAAGCAAGGGAATTACCTCCCTTTAGTAGAATTAAATAAAATATTTTGTAATTGCCTAAAATCTCGTTTATATATTTGTTTTTTCTTTTTTATCACTGTAAAACTAATTAATTTTTATATTTCAACTCAATTAAAGCATAAATTATATGTATGCATTTTTAAAACTGTAGTGGATAAACATAAAACATTATTATAAATAACAGAAAAGCATATGGCTGTCAAATAAGGGAAGTAACTCTTGTAAAGCCATGATAAGGATTTTAGTACCCTCATAAGGAATCTATAGGGGTTTCTCGTGACCTTTATGATCAATGGAATGACAAGAATTTTGTAGGAGGTAAGATGAACGCAATTATGACGTCATATAAGTTCATCCCTTGTCTCGGCCATGTTCTCATGGGCCTCAAATACTTGCGAAAACTGTTGACTGTGATGGAGGGTTCTGATTGGCTTATTAAGTCGTGCGCACGACTTAAAAAATTATCTCAGGAAAACGAACTTTGTTTCGTTTTCTCGAGATAATAAAAAAAATTATCTCGTTAAAACGAACTATTTCGTTTTCTCGAGATAATATTTTTTTTTATCTCGTTAAAACGAACTACCTCGTTTTCTAGAGATAATAAAAAAATTATCTCATGAAAACGAACTTTTTTCGTTTTCTCGAGATAATAAATTTATTTATCTCGTCAAAACGAACTACTTCGTTTTCTTGAGATAATAAAAAATATTATCTCAGGAAAACGAACTTTGTTTCGTTTTCTCGAGATAATAAATTTATTTATCTCGTCAAAACGAACTACTTCGTTTTCTTGAGATAATAAAAAAAATTATCTCGGGAAAACAAACTTGAAAAAAAATTCTTGCATATGTCACCTCAGTGCCACCGTACAAATGGCATATTATGAAAAATGGAAATATTTTCCATATGGCAGAAACCGTTTGATCATATCTATATCATTTCATGGGCAAACAGAGCAGACCCAAGTCAGACGGCTCCTACAGGAGCCGTCTGAACTGGGTCTACTCTGTTTGCAAAAGAGTAATAAGGCATAAATTTGACATAAAGGGTTAATCACATGACCCACGTTCATCTACCATAGTTGTTATATGCTAGAACTCTGAAGTTAAGTCTTCCTTCAATTTTACTTAATCCTTTCCCTCATATAACGCCTGATCGCGCATTGGCAAAGAGAGTAGACCCAGATCAGACCCATAGGAGCCATCTGATCAGGGTCTGGTCTGTTTGCTTATGAATTTATTAGATCTGACTCTACAGTTTCTACCAATATCAAAAAAAAAGTGGTTGCTTAATGCAGGTCAGAAGTAATAGAGAAAACTAATACAGGAGCTTAATTTTGCCCCGCATTAAGCAATCACCTGCTGTTTAACGTTTAACCCATTCCCTCATATTGACGACTTTTAACGACTCTGTAAACGTCAATTTGTGAAATCATTGTGACAAATAGAGCATTGCTCCTGTAGGAGCAAATGCTCTATTTATCACAATGACTTCAAACTACAAAATTCTAAAACAATTCCTTTTCTCTAGTTAATACTTCTTTTGGTAGATTCATTCGAAGAGGTTGTATCTAAAATAGCCTATGAGGTCATAGGTTAAAGACTCATGTATTCATTAAATTAATGGTCGTTTGGGACAGATTCTACTGTATTTACGATTCAATGAAGCTCGAGAAACTAAGAATAGCATGGCAACAGCTTGGCAACCAATGATAGAGTGTCAATAGCTTGGGTCCACGTGAGAAGACGCAGAGCTCCAGATAAGATGCGACAATTCAAACATTTTCTAACTTCTTTATTTCTCCACCAAACCCTATGTTGTGACCACTCTTTAGAATAGTCTCAACCCTTTTGCGTGACCACTCTTTAGAATTGTCTCTTTGGGACGATCTAAAGAGTGGTCACTGTATATGGTTTGGTGGAGAAATAACGATTTTAGTATTTGAGTACGCACATTTATCTGTTGCTCTAGACGACGAATGGCTGTGTTTCTTATAGACCAATTGGTTGATTGATTGATTGATTGTGTTGAGTAACGTCTATTCCTGCTCACTATGGTCAAATTGGACGCCCCACAGAGAGAGAGAGAGAGAGAGAGAGACAGAGAGAGAGAAAGAGAGAGAGAGAGACAGAGAGAGTACAGAGAAAACGGGAGCGACGCCCTACTCGTCCTAGTCTCTCTGGTTGTTTAGCATGAGGGTAAGCGTAAAACAGATAAAACATAATTTTATCGTTGTTGTTGTTTTGTTTTGGTGTTAGGGTTGTTTTAGTGTGTGTTAATGCGGCTGTTTTTCATTTATTTATTTTCTTAGACAACAGGGTTCTTACGACTGGGTGTGTTCATCACATGGCAATCAAATGTACATCTCGGAGACTGGGTACTTAAGATGCGAGGACAGGAGCCACCAAGATCAAATTATAAAGTGGCGTTTCGACTGTGGTAACCATGGAGACCACCCTGTTGAGCGGTACAGATACGCGGACTTCCAAGTAAGTAATTCCATGCTCCGATATTATAAAATGTCTTAGTATGAGTCTCAGTTCATTCTGAAGTATCTGATTGGTCAGATTTTGAGAATAAGGAAAATAACTTGTAATAGAAATATCGACAGATAGAAAGACAAACAGTCAGTCAGTAGAACAATCCGGCGAACGGAGATAAACAGACAGAGAACACTTTGTACGTGAAAGCATTTTTATGAACAGACAGATAAGCAAACAGATACATGTAAAATAGAAAGAAATAAAACAGACAAACAATCAGGCCGACGGAGGGACGGATTGATGGACGAACGGTCGGACAGCCGTCTGATCAGGGTCTGCTCTGTTTGCTAATGAAATTATATAAATCTAATTATACAGTTTCAACCATGTCCAGAAAAAACCTGTGTTCACGTGCCATTAAAAAATAATCTAACTAATAATTGAATATTCATAATGTCATTATGTTTCAATCAAATATTCATGGAGTAAGCGTTAACAAGATTAAAGGTTAATTAAACGGTGGAAGCCATCTACTTTTCCCATGTCCTGTTTTATAATTACATATATCTTAACTGTGTACACGTAATTCGCTATGCAATCACTGCTGTGGAGTGCACTAAATCGGAATATTCTAGTAGAGCAGAATTTAGATACGTTTAGGCAGGTGGCTGCTTAATGCAGGGTGAGAGTCATACAGACAGCGCCTAGAGGAGCTTTTTGTATAACATTCAACCTGCATTCAGCTGTCATCTGTTTATAAGATCGTTATTTATACCTAATTGAATGTCCGGTTTAGAGGTTTTTTTCTATATACAGTTATAACTTATTCTTTCCTTTTACCAGGGATTCACGTTTGCCTTGTCGTACGCCGTACAACTAATGGACACGGCTGGGGCCAACTGGGTCGGAGCTCTATGTGTAGAATTGGGCAAGCAATACGGGTAAGTTAAGAGCTCTCGTATACAATAGTGTTAACCCTTTCCCTCATATAAACGTGTTTTCACGCACCTGCAAACAGAGTAGACCCAGATCAGATGGCTCCTATAGGAGCCGTCTGATCAGGATCTGCTCTGTTTGCTCTTGGAATTTGATAGGTCGGTTTCTTTAGTTTCTAAAATGGCTACAATGCTCCATCTTCTGCATTCATTATAATTATTTTGTCCATGAATATTCATTAGGTATTGAAATTTGTAATAAACATAGAACAGGGACATTCTCGTCTAATTCCGGAAAGGTCCGTGAGATACAATGTATGAGGTAAATATTCACTACCGATGACTCTCGATTGAATGATAATCGATAGCAAACATTTTTGACGTTGCAAACTCTGTAAGTCAAGATCTGGGTCCATGCTTATAAAGCTTTTAGTTGAGTCTGAGATCGTTCTCAAGCTTTTGATTGGTCAGATTTGAGCCTTTGGCTCAAATCTGACCAATCAATAGCTTGAGAACTCAAATCTGACCAATCAAAAGCCTAAGAACGAAACTCAGACTCAACTAAAAGCTTTATAAGCATGGACCCAGATGTCTGTGTTGTGCAGTGTTACGGGTATATGGCGTATTGCTACCTGCCCTTATGAACCAGAACTATCTTCTTTTAATGGTCGCATTAGAGAGGTTTTTCTGTACATGTAAAACCTACAGGAACTACTCAATAGAGGTATTTGTGTACTGTCTTTAGGCCAAGTTGTAGCTTAATGCTGCATTAAGAAACTACATGTATTTGCATTTTAGTCTATTGTCTCATATTGACGCCTTTTAACGCCCCTGGAAAAAAATGTTGAAACCATTGCGATAAATAGAGCATTAATTTGCTCCATATGAGCAATTGTCTTATTTAGCACAATGGTTTCATAATTATACAATTCTAAAAAATACCTTTAAAAACCATTGTGATGAATAGAGCATTTGCTCCATAGGAGCAAATTCTATTTATCACAATGGTTTAAAAACTATACAATTCTATTTATTTCCCTTTTCTCTAGTAAATGCTTCTTTTTGGTAGATTTATTTAAAGAGGTTGGGTCTGAAAAAAAACCTTAACCCTTGGCTTGCTATTCGCGTCAATATACCTACCTGTAAATAGTGAAGACCCAGATGAAACAGCTCCTGCAGGAGCTGTCTCATCAGGGTCTGCACTATTTACAAGTTGAGTGTGCAACCAGTGCATTCCACAGCAGTGATTGCACAGCGAAATAGTTGTACACAGTGAAGATATATATAATTATACAACAGGGCATGGGTAGATAAGGAGAAATGTATTTTAAAATTCAGCAAGAGAAGGGTTAACAGTTTACAGTAAACCCTCACTAATGTGACTGACTACCTAAAACAACTATAAGTCTGAGTCTTAAAGGCAAGTGGTAGCTCAATGCAGGTCGAACGTTAGGCTGAAGCATGGAAGCCTTCTGCATTACTATCGCTCTGCATTAAGCAGCCACGTGTTTTTAAAATCGCCCATTTATATTCATACTGAGGTCGCATTATAAAGGTTTTTACTGTACTTTAACACGGACGGCGTGTTGAGGCATTTGCAAACAGAGTAGAGACGGCGCCAGCATGTGATGTCTAGTCAGAGTCTACTCTATGTGCTTATAGAACATCTTAAATCTGATTCTATACTGGTTGTTATAGCAACTTATTTACTTCTTTAATATAACAATATAAGACTATTAATTGATGTATATTCATACGAAAACTTTAGACCCAGATCAAAGGGTTTCATTTAATTCTGAGTAGATTTAACCGTTAACCCATTCCCACATATTGAAATCTTCTGACTCCTCTAAAAAGTCATTTTTGAAACCATTGTGATAAATAGAGCATTTGCTATGGGACAGATGCTCTTTTTATCACAATAGTTTCAAAACTACAAAATTCTAAACCTTTCCTTTTCTCTAGTTAATAATCCTTTTCGGTAGATTTATTCAAAGAGGTTTGGTCTAAAAAAGAGCGTTTGAGGAAATGGGTTAAACAATGACTGACCATTCCACTTTTACAACCAGCTTTAAATTGTTCACTTAACTCTTTGATCTATGTAACCATTGGCTCCATTTGGCACCTCTGCAAACAGAGTAGACTCAGATGTGCTCCATTTGCTTATGAAACATAACTGAAACATAAATATATTCCTACAGTTTGACTTTCTACCACGGCACAAATTCACCTGTCCATGATGCCAGTATATCTAATATCGGTCTATTAATATTCCCACAGTCACTAGTCCTTATATGAATACAGTAAAACCACTCTTAACCGCAATTCTAATAGAGAAAACAAATTGAGATACTTATATGCAGATGGCTGCTTAATGCAGGGTGAAAGTCATGCAGAAAGCTCCCAAAGGAGCTTTCTGCATCACTTTTACCCTGCATTAACCTGCGACCTGTCTTCTAGACCGATATTTATACTAAGTTTAACGTCCGGTTTAGAGGGGTTGGTTTCACTGTAGTCATGGAGGTGGTTAACCTTTTATCCCAAGAACATGCATTTAATAAATAATGGCATCACGAAATTTGATTAGATTAAATTGCATAATGGCCAATGAACCTAGTATTTTTGGTAATGGCAGAAACTAGGATTATATTTATATTATTTCATTAACAAACAGAGCAGACCCTGACCAGTCTCCTACACGAGCAGTCTGATCTGGGTCTACTCTTTTTGAAAAACAAACAACGTAGAAAGGCGTATTTGTGGGATAAAGGATTAACACATGTTTCGTTTCTGTTACAGGAGATCGTGAGATACAGCATTACACGGAAACAATATAATGGACAATGCCAGGACATAGTGCACATACAATTAGACAACAAGTTTGAAGTTTAAAGAAAAGGTTTAACTCTTACCCTCATAATGAAAAAATAATGTCCGCCCAAAAATAATGTCCGCCCAAAAATAATGTCCACACGAAAATAATGGCGGCCGAAAAATAATGGCTGCCCAAAAACTGGATTTGGTGCAATTTTAACCATTTCCGATTCGATCAAGCTCTTGACCAAATGTCATGACAAACTTTTGATAAACTAGCGATTAAGTGTCATGGCAAACTTTTGATAAACTATTCACCAAATACCAAACAGTTTGGATCCTGATGAGATGCCGATTTACTCGGTGTCTCATCTTGATCCAGTAAGTTTGCAAATGCGAGTCAGGTAGCTAATAGCGGGTTAAGAGTTAAGCAGTTTTAGAGGACGATAAATGTCATTGTATACAAGTACATACAAATCTTAAAAACGAAATGTTTCCAAACATATTTTATCGTTTATTTTATCTTATCACAAATAATGTTTTCATATCCGTTACAATAACGGATGTCCCTTCTGTTTGTTGTACGAAAGCAATACATCTCCCTGGGCAACGTTCTGTATTACTTTCGTTCTTCATTAAGCTACGTTAACTAGTTCCCTCCTAGACTATTTTTATAAATTATTTGAATAAATCTACCGAAAAGGAGTACCGGTATTTACTAGGAAAAAAGGATTTGTTTTAGAATTATATATTGTGTAGTTTTGAAACCATTGTGATAGAAAGAGCATTTGCTCCTTAGGAGCAAATGCTCTTTTTATCACAAGGTTTCAAAAGATGACTTTTTATAGAGGCGTCAGTAGGAGGGAATGGGTTAAGCAATATCTTATACCAATAGCCATTGAAACTGAAAATAATTTAGTGGCCATCTTAGAAAGGTTTTAATACATGTATATGTAAGAGAGGTCTAGACAAGATGCGTACATTGAAATATTTTCAAGAATACCGTCTTTATTCTCCCCCAAACTCGAGACGATTCACAAGAGTGGCCATAACAAAGGGTTTGGTGGAGAAAAGACGAGTTTAGTATTTTAATACGCACCTATATCGGTTGCTCTGAATTGCAATCAAGAGACATAATCAAAACATTCTATGAGTTGATGCACGATATTCTTGACACTTTAGATCTAATGTTAATTTGGGTCCTATCAAACGTGTAATTTTCTCTCATCGTGTAAGTTTGCAAACCGGAATCAAGTCATGCTTTGACATTGGAAAGAGACTACACCATTTTGTAGGTATTTAGTTTTTATGCTCAAAGCTACCCGTCAAAATGCTGTGATGTATGTGAGCTACCCGTCAAAATGCTGTGATGTATTTTAGCTACCCGTCAAAATGCTGTGATGTACGTGAGTTATGTGATGTATGTGAGTTATGTGTGTGTATGTGTCATTGCAATACATCCTCTCAGAGACCACACAACCCTTTCACCGCCAATGTCACATAAATGCACCACGACAAATAGTGCAGTCCCAGATCAGACGCCGCCTTTTCAAGGCGGCGTCTGATCAGGGACTTCACTTTTTGTCCCAATCTCTGTTTCTATAGCTGTGCTTTATTCCTTCGAAATTTATTTATACCGAATGATTTAACAAAATTGGATTGCAGACGTCAAATAGAATTTGGCACCGAAAGGGTTAAGGAAGCTTATCAGACTTATGTAAATCAATCATCGTTAATTCGAACACTCAAATAAGTATCATCATCGCCTTTTTAAGACAAAAGTACTAGGCTTGTTTGCATAGATGCAATCTCCCTCAAGTAAGGTTAAAGACATCGGCATAAATGAGTTGACCAAGTGTTTGTGGAGAGATGAACAATGTGATATTGTATATTGTATAACCATTTACTGTTAATAAAACATGATGAAATCTGACTGCTTTATTTTATTCCACCGGTGTACTATTAATGTTTATTATACAAAATCAGACAAAACCGATTTTATCCAGTCACCAGGCTTCTCTAGTGACATAATAAAGGGGGTGCAAATAAACTTAGGTTTATTAGGTTACTTCCGGTAGTGGAAGGTTTATTAGGTTAGTAGATAGGCGTAATGATTCTATAACCATGGAACTATTTTAGTTTTCTGTAAATATTCATAAACATGTTGATGGAATAGATCTAACAGATCTATTTGGTCACCAGAAGAATTATTCAAATGAGAAAAAATAAAAATAATTGGCTACAGCTGGATTCGAACCCGCGCCTGATCCTACAAAAACTAATTCTAATCTCTCTAGAGACGTCGCCCTTACCGATTACGCTACTGAGGCCACATACAAAATGACGTTGATTTATCACTTTTATTAATTTAATCCACCGCTGGCAAAACCCGTTTTTGATATAATCAAACCTGGAAGCAAAGATTGACAGATAAATAGTAAATGTTTTCTTTTCACTCTCATGATTATTTGATTGATAAACTCTTACAGGGACGGTGATAGTCATAAACCTAAATATAGCCTGTTCAGTTCCATCGATTTCTGAGTGACGTTAGGTAGAATCTAAAAATAGAAACCGAGACTACGTAACTCGAATTCGACCAAAGAATATAGATCATGTCTGTTTGAAATAACTTATCGACCCTCGATTCAAATCATCTTATTTTTCAAATTCAACCACGTTTTCCTTCTAGTAATACAAGTATCGAAACTATATTCCTCTGCGGTAGCTCATTAGATTTATTTACGTCTAAATGGAAGTGAAAAGGGAGGGATCCGTTGATCGAAAAACTGCATTTTCAATGTAAATTATTTCAAGAGTGTTATTAGTCTATAAAATTGACATTTAACTATATTGACTGGATAAATCGAATAATAGGTTAGTGCCGTAGATGGGACGCCTTTATCCGACTCGGAGAGAAAACAGTTGAGGCTCGGCAAGCCTCGCCTCAACGTTTTCTCCCCTCGTCGGATAAAGCGTCCCATCTACGGCACTAACCTATTATTCTCTATATGTGTGTCTCTCTCTGTCTGTGTCTCTCTGTCTGTGTCTCTATGTCTGTATATGTCTCTCTCTATCTGTACTTGACTATATGTCTCATTCTCTGTGTATGTGTGTCTCTGTCCCTGTCTGTCTCTCCCTCAATCTCTCTTTCTCTGACTCTGTCTCTCTGACTCTTTCTTTCTTTCTCTCTCTCTATCTATATATGTCTGTCTGTGTGTGTCTCTCTCTGTCTCTCTTTCTCTGACTCTGTTTTTCTCTTTCTCTCTCTCTCTCTCTCTCTCAAATTCTCTCTCTCTTAAAGCGTTAAAAATCAATCAGTCCATCGGCATAATTGAATTGACCAAACGTGTGTTGACAGATGGACAATGTGATTTCGTATACAGTAGAATTGTTATAAGCGACCTTATATTGATTGGACACAATAATCTTAAAAAGGTTGTTGCTTGATGCAGGGCAAACGTAATGCAGAAAGCTCCTACGTTTGTCCTGCATTAAGCTACAACCTGCCTTACAGACCCTTAATTAGACCTCTTTTTAATGGTCACTTAAGACAGGTTCTACTGTATTATGTAACCATTTACTGTTAATAAAACATGATAAAATCTGACTGCATTGTTATATTCGACCGGTATAATATCAGTGTTAAACACATGAAATCACAAAATCAGGTTTAGATCCCTTCCCGACCTTCTCATGACAAAATTGTCTGTTCAATCTCTATCTACTGACTTTCGATTCCATAAAACTTTTGAGGAACTATTGACCGAGTATCAAGCAGCTTGGATTCAGATGAGACGCCGTGATACTCGGTGTCTCATCTGCATCCAAACTGTTTGTGACTGCCAGTCAAGACGATATTAGCTTGAGAAGTGTAACAACGAAACCCAATAATTTTTCTCAAATAAATAAAATCAGAAGTCCAGATAAGATGCGCAAATTTTCAAGTTCTTTTATTTCTACACCAAACCCTATATTGTGACCACTCTTTAGAATCGTCTCAAATAATGCAAAGGTCATATATATATATAAGGGAAATGTTTAATGCCGGATAAAAGCTATACAGAAACATCATATAGGAGATTTTTGTGTTACTTTTGCCATGCATTAAACAGCTGACTGGTGTTATATATATATGGCATATGCTATACATTATGCGGCCACTAAATATCGAGCCTCTATACCTTTCACCTCTTTTCAAATACTTAAAAACCTTTTTTAACCGGACGTTTAAATTTAATAGAAACATCAGTCATGGACACAGGTGGCAGCTTAAGGGTCCTCTATGAGCTTTCTGTATGGCGTTGATCCTACATCCTACACAGCAGCCACCTGCCTAAAAATATTTACATTCCGGTTTACAGAGGTTTTACTGTAGAATGCCAGGGTGGCAAACAACGACTGTACCCCGATGGCACAAATCGTTAGTCGGTTACTGACATGAATCCAAACAATCTGCAAATGTTGTCATAAATTCGCCAACAGTTTTACAACAGTTTTGCAATAAGCACTTGGTCTACAATGTAAAGAATGTTGCCATATGTATATAATGCTAATTACCTTGACAACTCGAACTCCCTTCCTGGTGTTTAAAGCTGAAACATTCAACTTTACTATTTTCAATAGTTTATCTAATTCGCAGCCATAGGTGAAGCAATGATACAGTAACCTTCGCATGAGTAAATCGGCATCTCCTCAGGATATAAACCGTTCAATACTGATTATACTTTTGCAAAGAAAATGAAAGAAAACCGCATCTTTGAGCCCTGTAGCAAACAATAAGCTAAGTAGATGAAATTCGTTTTGCTGTCGGAAATTTTATATAGTGGAAGACCTGATCTAAAAACTACTATGTTTGCCTTTGGGTCTACACTATTTGCCACACATATACGATGAAAACTTCATATATAATAAACGAGATTACATATCTGACACATAACTTACATATAAGACGAGATTATAGCACGAGATTATATATAAGACGATAGTACATATAAGACGAGATTACGTATAAAGTTTCATAAACTTAATGCATACACATGAGTGTCATTTATCCCTGTCTTTCTGAGCGCGACCTGGCACGTGCGAAAAGCTTTAAGTTAGATCCAGACGAAATCCCAAGAAAAGCCGTGCCTTAAAGGATCCAAACTGTTTGTCACACGATCACTAGTTTCTCAAGGCTTAAGCAAAACGGGTGTAATTAGAGGTTCTGTTCAGCGGTAAATTATTTCCCTTGACAGATAAAACACAAGGTATATCTAATGAGAGGTGTGTCCTTTAGTTGGAATACCCCGTCATTTCTCTTGAATTTCAACGAGATGATGTGGCTAATTGATTTGATATTTTAAAGAAGGATCCTTTTTCCTTAAACTCTTAACATTAAATATTTCATGCAATAAATATCATAATCATTTGATAGTGCAAAGAGATCAACGATAGAACCAGAGGAAACCAATTTGTAGCACCTACAGATTTTGAAAGAGTATTCGATGGTAATTACTGATCAAGATCCCTAATTGAAACCTGCAGCAGATTAGAGCTGAGGCGGACACTTTTTTACCAGAGTTATCAGGATCAACGTACCAAACCGATAATACAATATTGCAGTTCCCTTCTAATCAGGAGTTCTATGGAAGCTATTTTGGGCCCAGCATGTTTGTAAAGACAACCAAGATTTTGTTTAGAGTGTCGACCGTACAGTGTTATTTCAACAACACATTCAAACCGGGCGGTAAATTTAGTGTAAATATCCATCTTGAAGACATGTCGATGCTTCCTAAACGAGCTTTTTTGCAAGACTTCCACCGTGCATTAAGCAACCACCTACCTTAAAAGTATCTAAATTCTTCTCTGCTAGAATTCAGGTTTAGAGAGAGTTTACTGCATCACAACTTTGTAAGTTTGAAACATAATTGAGTGAATGCACACACACACACACACACACACACACACACACACACACAACGAAATGAAAACAATTCCCCGAATGAATTAGGTGGTCAAAACCCTGAATGGCAGTAGTAGTTTATAATCATGTTTGCTTCATATCCTTATTTTATTAAAACTTATCTCTTTCCCTGATGAATATTAATGTAGGAAATAATGACGTCATGAATAGATGGATACGATTATATTTATAATGGCATATGAACAAATGACATTTCGGCTCAGGCAGAAGCTGTAGAATCAGATCTTTATCACAACATAAGCAAAGAGAGCAGACCCTGATCAAACGGTTCCTAAAGGAGTCGTTTGACCTGGGTCTACTATGTTTTCAGATGCGTCAAAATGTGCTTACATAAGGGAAAGGGTTATATAACAAATAATATATATTCAACCAATATCCTGTCGAACGCTACCCGTCATTTGCAAACAGTTTGGATCCAAATCATAAATGGACACCATCTCATCAGGATCTAAGCTATATTACACCAAGAAAAACTTATGGTAAACGCTTGATTGAAGTAAGTTACCTTGCTGCTGATTAGGGCTTAATCCTTACCTGTTCTGTGTTTATTCAAATTTTCAATACCTACATATATTCATGGACAAAATAGTCACAATGAAATATGGAAGGTGGAACATTGTACATAGCCACGTTAGAAAGTAAAGAAACAGGTCTAGGAGTCGTCTGATCTGGGTCTACTCTTTTTGCAAATGCGTGAAAACACGTTTATATGAAGGAAAACCCCATTAGTTCACCTATTATTTAAGAAAAATCCATCGATAACTTATTTGTGAACCCATCCATTATAAGGGGCACAGGAAACCAAATATTGGCTGATATAGGTTGATATAAGCCACTTACATCGATGGTTTCAAAGCCCTCTGATATGGGTCTTCACTGATTGCCTTTGTCTACTTTAACCCATTCCCTGATATTGACGACTTTTGACGACTCTGTAAATGTCACTTTGTGAAACCATTGTGATAAATAGAGCATTTGCTCCTATATGAGCAAATGCTCTATTTATCACAATGGTTTCAAACTACAAAATTCTAAAATTTCCTTTTCTCTAGTTAATGCTCCTTTTCGGTAGATCCGTTCAAAGAGGTTGTATCTAAAAATAGCCTATGAGGTAATGGGTTAAAGGGCCCATTGGCAGCAAGGGTTTGTTTTTGTGATTTTGTTTATCGACAGAAGAAGGGTTAAGGCCGTATATTGATAACGTATTCCACGAAACTGTCTAAATAGTAAACATGTACTATCTTCACGTGGATTTCTTTCAGCGAAATTAGACACATGATAGGTTTATTGACTATATACCTACTGAAAATATAATACCTGCTTAAATTCAAATCTACAACAATTTCTTGTTCTTTCCAGTTGCAATCTTTATTTCTTTAGAAGATTTTGGGATACTACTGACGAAAAATTAAACACGCACAGTGAATCTTGATCAGAAAATTACATGTACTCCACGTCTCATACGGATCTAAGCTGATTGCAAAAGCACGTCAGCTAGCGTTGAGTATGATTGGGCGTAACCCAGTTTTCAACCCTGATGATTGGTGATTACATTTGCAAAATGTAACTCATCAGGAGCCAAAGCGTTTCACACTCTGGTAGAATTTCTGTAAAGAAGCGAAATAGTAAGACTTTTAAAAAATAAAATGGTACAGTAAAACCCCGCTTATGCGACCACCAAAAACGGGCATAATTCTGGGTGGCAGAGGCAGGTGGTAGCTTAATTCAGGACGAAAGTTATGCAGAAAGCTCCTATAGGAGCTTTCTGTATAACTTTCGTCCTGCATTAAGCAACCACCTGCTTTAGACGACATCAGTGGCTGTTTATTAAGTGGTCGTATTAGCGGTGCTTCACTGTATATGATAGCTTCCCAGGGTTAAATGCAATAATAGACTGTGACGGGGCATCATGTATTTCCATGTAAGCCGCATATTTTACCACGTAATTTAAATAATGAGAGAATCCTTAGACCAACCAGATTGGTAATTTGACCAATAAGAATTTCTGCGTATACCTATTTTCTTTAATGGAAGATTATTTTGGAACTTCTTTTCTTCTCGATTATTATCATTTGGACAATAAAACACTGTTAAGCCATGATGAAAAACTGGTGATTTAACATTTGCAAATTGTTTGGATCCAGATGAGACACTGAATAACTCATCAGGATCCAAACTGTGTGACATTGTGGTAGAGTTTCTGTAACTAAATGACCAACTTATGCATTTTAGAAATAAACAATAGTCAATGATGTTGGTACCTGAAAGATTCACATTGTTGAAAGGGTTAAACTACAATAACAGACTCCGCGTAGCATATTATAAATCAATGTAAGCCTCATACATGTATTATCTAACACGAAGTTTAACCGTTTCCTCCATGAATATTCATGTTAGACATAATGACGACATGAATATTAATCAGATTAGCTGTCTATAATAGCACATAGAGACAGGAAAGTTTCTGTCCTAACAGAAATTGTAGAATCATATCTATATTATAATAAGCAAACAGGATAGACCCTGATAAGAGGGATCAGTGGGTCTTCACTGTTTGCAAATGCGTGAAAATGCGTTTATATGAAGGAAAGTGTTAAATGACATAACATGCTTGTATAAACTATAAACTAATAACAAGAAACATCTAGTGACAAGTTGTTTGACATTCGATCCATAGTTTCTCAAAGGAAGTCAGTGAAAAGAGAAATCAGAAAATAGGAGACTGATCATTTTTTTCAGCATGAGAAGGTTCAATTATCCCTTCCCATATGTAAGCACATTTTCGCACAGGTGCAAACAGAGTAGACCCAGACCACAGGTGCAAACAGAGTAGACCCAGATGAAACGGCTCCTACAGGAGCCATCTGATCAGGTCTGCTCTGTTTGCTATGGTATAATATGGCTCTGATTCTACAGCTTCCTTCTGAGCCAAACTGTCCTATGTTCATATGCCGTTATAAAAAATATAATCTAATTAATATTCATGGCGTCATTATTTCTTACATGAATATTCATCAGGGAAAGGGTTAAACGCGTTACCGTCTATCCTCGCTTGCTTTCTCTTTATTTCTAGGCAAAATTGTCGTATGAGTGCCTTCCTTCAAAGGAGATATTTCACGTTCATGGTACGACTTATCACTGTACTATCAAATATCTGGAGGCCAATTGGTTATGGCCTTCGACTGATAACACTTATACCCTCATCGCTATGGTTCCAGCTGGCTCTAGGTATACCCTCATCGCTATGGTTCAAGCTGGCTCTAGGTAGGTCGATGGATCTACTCGGGAATTATTCTGTGCACGAACCGATGCAATTCTGTAAATGGGCACCTTCCTCCACATGTCACAAGCTGAACATTGCAATGTGACTGAAATACTGCTTTTTTACCCATTCCCTCATATTGAAGCCTTTTGGCGTCAAACTCTGTGTTTATAAGTCACTGAACACATTACCTCATAGTGACCTCGTTTGACGCCTATGTAAAAAAAATTTTTTTTTAACAATTATAATAAATAGGACCAAATGCTCTTTTTATCACAATGGTTTCAAAACTACTCAAAATCTAAACGTTACCTCATCTCTAGTAAATACTCCTTTCCGGTGGATATATTCAAAGAGGTTGGGTCTGAAAGTAGCCCAAGAGGTAAAGGATTGAGCGAGTAAATTCCTGATACAAACAGACACCTCTGTTGTGTCATAAATAGCTGTCCATAATATCTATTTATATTTTCATTTATCTATTCTTTCATAGAAATGATATTCGTATGCCCGAAATTCTATTATATCGTCAACCTTGACCACGGTGCATGTACAGTAAAACCCGTCAACAGCGACAACCCAAGATAAATGTAAGTGATTCCTTTCTTGCCCTAAAACCTTCAGTTAGCAATAATTGACAATTTTATAATAGAAATTACACCAGCCATCATTGCATGGGTATACGCGCTTTCATTGGTGCACCAGCTACTTTTACACAGTTACAACGTAAAACCCCGCTAATGCTACCACCAAAAAGGGGCATAATTCTGGGTGGCAGAGGCAGGTGGTAGCTTAATGCAGGACGAAAGTTATGCAGAAAGTTCCTATAGGAGCTTTCTGCATAACTTTCGCCCTACATTAAGCAACCACCTGCTTCAAACGACGCCAGTGGTTGTTTATTAAATGGTCGCATTAGCGGGGTGATGCTGCTCGGGCGACTGTGTTTTATATGTAGTGTTTTCTGCATGTCTCACACATATACTTTTACCTGTTGGTCAGGAGGGGAGACCATGTATTTTGTGCATACGTGTTTTGCAAGGACCACCCTTTTACTTCGAGTTATCGCAAAGTTCGAGTTATCGCAAAGTTCGAGTTATCCGAGTTCACTACCAAGTAAGGGTTATAAATTAGTGTCCTAATTAATATTCATAAGAAATGGGCTCACATTCGCGTAATCGGGACAAGAAGTGGTTCACGTAATCTTATCAGCGTTAATTATTGGAAACTACTCAAGCTCGAGATACATGATGCATGTACCTTTACTACATGTAGGAACAAGCTACAGTACAACACCTCTAAACCGGATATTTCAGTAGAAAAGATTTTAGATACTTTAAGGCTACTTAATGCGAGTGGAAGTTACACAGAAAGCTCCGATGGGAGCTTTCTGCATGAATTTCACCCGGCATTAAGCTACCATCTGCCTTCAAGGGCGATATTTATATTAAATTGAGCGTCCGGTTTAGAGGGGTATTACTGTATTTGCATCAACTAATGTTCGACCCTTCGCTGGCTGCTGTATATAAAAGGCATAACACTTTCTACTGGTCATTACTTCATTCAGATTAGTTTGCTGTAGTTTTAACTCTTTGCACTCTTAGTAATTTTCGTCTGCAACAATTGACGTCTGCTTCAATTCTTAAAATAAACGTGTTCTCATTTATTTGCAAAAATATTGTCAGATAGACAAACAGTTTGGATCCTGATGAGACCTCGCATTATGCGGCGTCTCATTTAGATTCAAACTGTTTGCATATGTACTTATGTTTTCTCCGCTAGCTTTCAAATAGTTAAAATTCAATCATTCATCGTTAATATCGCTGAAGTACACCACGACAAACAGTGCAGTCTCAGATCACACGCCACCTTTTGGTGGCGTCTGATCTTTGACTTCACTATTTGTCTAAACCTACTATTTATTCCATTTATTTAGCTTAGTTTGTCATTTTACCGTGATGTTTTACTAGAGTTGGACTGCAGACGACAATTGGAAATTTGCCACAGAAGAAGTTGAGGGTCGAACCTAATCAAAACCACCGATATATTAATCTCAAAGATGGTAACCTGGTACGAGTTAAAAGGATTCCGTTGCCCAGCCAGAAGATGTCTTGCGTAAGTGTTTTGTATTTTTTCTTCTTCTTTTCTTATTCACCGTTCTCTTCTACAGTCCAGTGCGTCTTCTCCGTTCGACTCATCTGCTTTCATTCCAGTCGTTGTCTTTCTTCTTCTTCTTACACATCCACTTCCACCCAATAGTTGTTTCTTTTTTTTCTTTTTCATCTATGTCTTGTATATTCTCCTTCAATGTACAAATTTATGCAGAGAGCTGATTACATAATTATATTATTATATTTTATTCAAATGCTGTGTGGTTGAGCATTCAACCCTTGATATTGTCAATAATGCCGCCAGCTACTTGTTTGTTTATTTGTTTGTTCGTTAGTGCATTCGTTCGTTTGTTCATTCGTTTGTTCATATCTGTGTTCGTTCTGTCGTTCTTTCATTTGTTCGTCCTTTCGTTTGTTCGTTTTTATTGCTACTAGTGTTACTACAGATACTAGAGAGTACTCTGGCAAATAAAAATGGGTGGATACATGTTCTGGTTGGATCATGGGTCACCCATTTCCCCAAAGCTTAATTCACGACACATACATATATAACACATGTTATATTTCAGATATATTAGATGCAGAACATATCACTTGTATTTGTAGTATCATGGCAATATAATTATTTCGGTTAACAAGTTTGGTATACAAGTGTTATGCGTATCTAATAGTATTTAGTATACCAAAAATGCAATACACGTACTTTCATTTGTATGATCGCTTTGTCATTTTGAAGATAACATGTAAAATCTCGATTCTACGAACACTCAAATACGTATAATTATCGATCTTTAAGACAGGTGGCAGCTTTATGCAGGCTGGAAGTCATGCAGAAAGCTCCTACAGGAGCTTTCTGCATGACTTTCACCCTTTATTAAGCATCCACCTGACTGCAAAGACATACATTCTTCACTACTAATATTTCGTAGTACAGTATCGCGTTTTACGTGTAACATGATACTACCCGTTATATGATTTTCAATAAGACTATCAGGAAGATCATATATATGCAGTGGCGGTGCGTTTTCGATGATTAGCAGGCACTGGACAGTTCTTTGAAGGTTGGTGGACACTCCATTTGTGCTTCATTTATGCTTCTGGTAGTGCTAGTGCTGTGCACTTTTGTGTGACATCTCCTGTCTGACTTATGTTGTATTTTTGCTTTGTTTTAGATAACAAAATAACGTTTATATACATATATTAGATGTGTCCTTTTTATGCTCTGGTACTTTTGCCACCAAACTCATTAACACTTTGTTCGTGTTTTGAACTGAAATTGAAGGAGCATTCTTTTTTAAACACTTGTATAGTTTTACTTATATTTTCTTTAACCCCTTTATCTCTTTCGGCGCCAATATCGCCTGTTGCCACCATTGAAAACAGTGCAGTCCCAGGACTTCACTGTTTCTGTATTATTTTATCCCAAGCATAAAGGTTTTTAAAATAAAAACAAATGTTTTACTAATATACCTTTATTATTTAGTTTAGAATTATATTTAATATGAAATTATTATAGCAGACGACACTTTTAAATTTGGCGCCAAAAGGTTTAATGCGCACGGAACACGCATGTATTGTCATTTGCAAACAGTGTGGTCCTCTGATCCGGGTTCTGCACACTTAACTAGTAATTCAAAACCGTCTCGCAAGTTTAAGCTCTATAAATAAACACCAGTGGGCTGTTCCATTATGAAAAATCAGCTCTGAAAAGGGTTAGCCCTTACGTAACATTCACTTGTAGACATGCCGGTGATTGCCTGCACTGGTATATAGCCTGGGCATTTGTCACATTATACTGCCGGTCATTGCTTACACTGGTATACGTCATTGACATTATTCAGTCGGTGATTGCACATGCTGGTATTCAGCATTGACCTTATACTGTCGGTGATTGCATACACTGGTATAAGGCCTTGACATTATACTGCTGGTGATTGTCTAACTTGGTTTGCAGCATTGATATTATACTGTTGTTTTTAATCCTTAACCCTTTCCGCGCCAAATTCTAACTGTCGTCTGTAATCCAAGTTGAAATAAGGAAATGAGATAAATAAATGCAAACTTCAAAGCAATAAACCACATACATAGAAACAGAGATTGGGACAAAAAGTGAAGTCCCTGATCAGACGCCGCCTTGAAAAGGCGGCGTCTGATCTGGGACTGCACTATTTGTCGTGGTGCATTTATGCGACATTGGCGGTGAAAGGGTTTATCCTTAGTCTGTTAAAAAGTCAACTCAAACTCTGATCTACAAAAATATAATTGTTTCTTACCTTCGATTCGTGGAAACTAGTGTCATACAGATTGGATCCTGATTCGAGTTACTCGGTGTCTCAACAGGACCAATATATTTGCAAAGACCAGTCAGATCGCATTAAGTAGACAAAAGGGGTTACGTATACTAGGTTTTGTTTTTTATTTATATTTAGAGTGTATGGAACCTATGACTGGATATGCAGTAAATGCGACACCCCTATATACATAGCTGAGTCGGGCTATATGAAGTGCAGAGACGGAAATCACTGCTCCCAAATCATACAATGGGGTTTCAGCTGCCGTAAAGGTGACCACACAGTTAACGATTCTAAACCAGCGGATTTCCAGGTACTTTTAACTCTTAACCCGTTAGAGCTTTAGATAATCTACCGAGTACCAAACGACTTTGATCCACCTCAAACGCCGGGTCACTTGGAGTTTCATATAAATCCAAGCTGAGGGAATGGGTTAACCAACTGAAAGTTAGTAAAAAAAACAATAGCAGACCAGAGATTGAGCAGAAAACAGTTTTAGCACACTATGAGAAAATGTTGTTAGTTATTATTTACCAGAATCACGAACTTATCTATTAGTTTTAGTCACGTGATCGGGTCTGCTCACTCGTGGTGATTCTGATTAGTAGACAGTGATAGCAGCATGGTCAATAAATTGTTAACTTGATCCGTTACGTGCTTAATATTAAAGTGATAGTCTCTTTAAAAATGCTTAAACATAAATATATTGTTTATATGCCGAAAAGAAGTACAATCATGTACAGTAAAACCCCTCTAAACCGGAATTCTAGTAGAGAAGAATTTAGATACTTTTAGACAGGTGGCTGCTTAATGCAGGTTGAAAGTCATACAGAAAGCTCCTAGAGGAGCTTTCTGAATAACTTTCACCCTGCATTAAGCTGCCACCTGTATCCAAGACCGATATTTATGCTAAATTTAGCGTCCGGTTTAGAGGGGTTTCACTGTATATCACAAGAAAACCAGCCGAATAAACGTAGACTGTACATGTATATCACAAGAAAACCAGTCGAATAAACGTAGACTGTACATGTATATCACAAGAAAACCAGTCGAATAAACGTAGACTGTACATGTATATCACAAGAAAACCAGTCGAATAAACGCAGAAGAAGACAAAACTTTCGACTGTTTGATATCGAAGACCCGGTACTATTCACCGATGTATTATTATCTATTCGGGTTACGTTTTAGTTTCTTAACTGTTTAGCAAAGGCCGATAGCATTTTGTTGTACAACAACAAAGGTATACTTATCGAAGAAAACTGTTTATTTTGTATCACAGGTGCATTTTTCGATATTAAGTTCAAATCGTCTGTCTTCATAACAACGCTTGAACATTACAAATACAGTAAAACCCCGCTAATGCGACCACCCACAGGAGGTATAATTCTGGGTGTTTGATGCAGGTGGTAGCTTAATGCAGGACAAAAGTAATGCAGAAAGCTCCTCTAGGAGCTTTCTGCATTACTTTTGCCCTGCATTAAGCAACCACCCGCTTATAAAGACATCCACGTGTATTCATCATTAAATGGTCGCATTAGAGGGGTTTTACTGTATTTTCTATGTATTTATTTTTATGTACTGTCACTTGAAGGACACACAGTTTGCTGATGTTAAATACATCAGATACACTAAGTCTATTTCAGAAATCTCTTTTCGATCTTTTTCACAGGGGTTCAGTATGGCTTTGTCACAGTCAATTTATTTAATGGACAGAGCTGGTGCGACATGGGTAGCGGCACTGGTTTTGGCGCTTGGGAAGCAATATATGTATGTCTAGGTATGCTATACCCGTTCATATTTACGCTCAAGAACACTGCATTGTGCTGTCCTGTGTTCAGTTAACAGTAATAAATTAAATAGTTCACATATTTATATACAGTGCTCCCTCCCTACAACGGCCCTCTCAATAACGATTCCCTCCTTACAACAACGCATGTCACGGTTTCCGAAACGACAAGGCTCCAGAATCAACTTTTTTCTATTGTATTTTCTTTATGCCTCCATCAAACGCTATGTTGTGACCACTCTTTAGAATCGTCACAAAGTGACGATTCTAAAGAGTGGTCACAACATAGGGTTTGATTGAGGCATAACGGTTTTAGTTCTCGAAATACACCTTATCTGGGGATATGCAAAAAAGCTAATTATGTTTGATTTTCCCTCCCTATAACAACTCCCTCTGAACAACACATACAATCTTCGTATCCCAAAGGGTGTCGTTGTAGAGAGGGAGCACTGTAGTCGTTCGCAAATTTTATGACCGAAACACTGCGATTAAGGTTGTATATTTAAGCAACTTTTCGCAATTGTTTCAGACCGAAATGCTGCGATTACGATTGCAGTTATATATGGTTGTTCGCAGCTGCATCAAATTGTAACAGTTACTGGTTTGTGTTAACCCTTTCCATGTTCTATATTTAGCCCAAATTTCAATACCTGCTGAATATTCATAGACAATATAGTTATAATGCAAAATGGAAGGTGGGACGTTGTAGCCATTTTAGAAACTAAGTAAACAGATATATCAAATTCCATTAGCAAAAAGAGCAAACCTGGTCAGACGGCCCTAAGAGGCGTCTGATCTGGCTCGGTTCTGTTTGCAAATACATGAACTAGCGAATACACAAGTAAGCAGATATTAGTGGTATAACTCGTTATTCGTTTCTTTCCATAGACTATTACGGATAAGAAACGGTCACGTTATTTAATCGAAATATGAAGCATAAGAACAAAGTATGAGTTCTAATTTTCAAGTAATGCGTTCATCTCCGTCAGAAATGTGATTTCAAATTTACCCGATAACTGACCAATTAGTTAATGAACAGAAAGAACATATATTTATTTCGTCACAGGTACAAACATATACAACATATGGAAAAATTGCACATAGTATATTGATAAATTGAACTCGATCGTTCTGTATAATCATTTGTTTGTCAAAATTACATAATTATGAATTATTGTGTTATTGGGGGAACATTCAATGTAAAGATGATATTCTCTTCCAGTGTCTTACTAACACCGAAACATGTCACGGCGATCCTAAAGGAGCCGTCTGATTAGCGTCGGCTCCATATGATTGCTCCATAAATGTGATTTTACAGTTTCTGTAATGCTAAAATATTCCATTGACCATTTGCATTACAAAGATAGACCAGTAATTTTCATAATGTTTATAAGTCTTAACCCTTTCCCTGTTCTATGTTTATTACAAATTTCAATACCTAATGAATATTCATTAACAAAACAGTTATAAAGAAATATGCAAGGTGGAACATTGTAGACATTTTAGAAAGCAAAGAAACAGATCTATCAAATTCTATAAGCAAACAGAGTAGACCCTGATCAGACGGCTCCTCTAGGAGCCATCTGATCTGGGTCCACTCTGTTTGCAAATGCGTGAAAACACGTTTATATGAGGGAAAGGGTTAACCCTTACCCTTATAAAGGTGCCTGTTGACGCCTCTGTAAAAATCACTTTCAGAATTATGATAAATAGAGCAATAGCTCCACAGGAGTAAATACTCTATTTATCAAAATGGTTTAAAAACTACACAATTCTAGTTTTTCCTTTACTCTAGTAAATGCTGCTTTTTTGGTGGATTTATTCAAAGAACTCATGAAGGAATGGGTTAACAAATATTCAGTGTATCTCACAGAGAAGACACTTGGCACCTTTGTACGCAGATTTGTTTGGTCGGTGCTAAGGCCTTTTCTAACTGGTTTCTGTTTTATCATTGCCAATAGTTCATGCTCACGTATCCCATGCATATTGATGTAAAAATTATGACATCATGAATACTAATTAGATTAGTTTTTAAAATGGCATAATACTTTTGACAAGTATAAAACTGTAGAGTCACATTGATATTATTCCATAATATTATTCCATAAGCCAGCAGAGTAGTCTCAGATCAGACAGTTCCCACAGGAACATGATGCTTATTTGAGTATTCGAATAATCGAGTTTTCACTGTATTTCATATGATAGTCGCTACCAAACGATAGTAAGATACATAACTTTCTGCGACAATAATGAACGAACTAAAATGTTCGCAACGGTACTTTTGTCTCCAAACAACCTCAGTAAAATGCTCTTGAAAGAGACAGCTCACCATCTGTTACCAATACTGTTTACATGTTCTTTATTTCTTTATTTGCAGGCGATGAGAAGTGACAAGGAAACTATGACCATCGATGCTCAATGATAACAATATATGATAATATATGATTATGAGGACATATTATTACAACATATGATAATTAGGACATAATATAATAACATATGATAATGAGGACACAATGTAAGAAACCATGCTTATGAGGACATACTATAATAACATAATTATGAGGACATAATTTTGACCGTGTGGTATTAAGGACATTATACAGTTATTTCATGTGTTCCAGGCCGAGGGAATGGTTTAAAATGTCTTCCTTTGACACCAAGGGAGACTGTTCCCCAAATACAGTAAAACCTCTCTTAACCGGACGTTAAATTTAGTATAAATATCGGTCTTGGAGACAGGTGACAGCTTAATGCAGGGTGGAAGTCATGCAGAAAGCTCCTAGAGGAGCTTTCTGCATGACTTTCACCCTGCATTAAGCAGTCACCTGTCTAAAATATCTAAAGTCTTCTCTACTAGAATTCCGGTTAAGAGAGGTTTTACTGTGCATACATGTATGAGCTGTTTTATTACCTAATGCTCTATGCAACCTGTTATTCATAGGAAACCACATTTTTGTAGTCTATTTCGAGCAAATCTTCCTCTGACATATCACCAAATATTGACATTTTTTATGGTAGCTACCACCTGAGGAAATGACCAGTGTATGCTTGGAGTAAATAAAACATTACTGTTTTATGAATATTGGCTCAAAACCGGGTTAGTTAGATAGGAAATAATCTAAGAGAACAAATGGTCACATCATGAGTTCCACCCAATAATAATTTCAAAATAAGCATTTGAAAGTAATCGGTGCTTGGAAAACCTCTGAATGCCCCTGGCATGTCTGCATACTTGTTTCGCACATGAAGATTTATGCGCATCTGTTTCGCGCAAGAAACAGTTCAACCAAGGGAGAAACAGTTAAAACTAGTTCCACCCTTCCATAAATTGTGGTCATAATGAATTGGGTTGTCAGGTAAACATGAAACAGTTATAAAAATAACACGTTACACAGCGTTAGGTAATACTATATAATGACATATGAACTCTTGCAAAATCCTTGAATACATAACCCTTTCTTGTATTTAAACACCTTTTCATGCATTTGCAAACAGAGTAGACCAACATCAGACGGCTCCATTGAAGCCATTTGATCGGGGATAGCGCTGTGTGCTTGTCAAGTAAAATAGATTTGATTTTACAGTTTCTGTCATAATGAAAAATATCCCCTGTTTAATGTTATTGTTAACCTCACCAAATATATATATATATATACATAATTATTATAATTTTCATTAATATTTCGGAGGGGATGGTTAAATGTGTATCTTTTGAAATTTAGTTAATATTAATGTTTTATTGTTACTTACTTGTATGGCGAAAACTTGTAGTTCAAGTCAATACAATGTTATTCTGCTTCTTAAATAATTGCCACACGTGCGGGCGTAAGTTCAAAAATTTGAATTCTCGGAAGCAGTCATAAATGCGCCAGCTACAGAACACGCATTTTTTTGCCAGCTACAGAACACGCATTTTTTTGCCAGCTACAGAACACGCATTTTTTGCCAGCTACAGAACACGCATTTTTTCCACAGCGGAACATTTGTCAAGCAATTTTCATTATAAATCTTATGTGTCGCCCGATTAATCCATTCCCTCATAGGTTATTCTAGACCCATCCTCTTTGAATAAACTACCGAAAAGGAGCATTGACAAGAAAAAAGGAAATTTGTGTAGTTTTGAAACCATTGCGATCACTGGTGTCAAAAGGTGACATTTAAAGAGACGTCAAAGGCCGTCAATATGAAGGAATGGGTTACTCATGAGGTCATACGTCCTTTGTTTAACTGAGATAACATTCCCAAACTGTTTAGATCCAAATGAGTTGTCGACATGCTGTATTGGGACACATTGTCGAGAAACTCGGCATGCTGCTTTGGGACACATTGCCTGATTAGAATTGAACATTATGTTTTTAGCGGCTGATGAACAAAATACCGTTTACTTTCTCCTTCATAGATACTTTTCTTGAGACCTTTGCAAACAGAGTATACCTAGATCATATTGATCATGTAGGATATCTCTGGTCAGGATCTACTCAGTTTGCTTATGAAATAATACTGGTATTAGTCTACAGTTTCTGTCATGGTAAAAATCCCTAGCTCTTAACGTCATTATTAAAACAAAAAGCAGTAAATTGATATTCATTAGCTAATTAATTATTGTGTACAATGTAACTATTCATGAGGTACAGGGGCTTATTCTGATGAGTGACATTGGCGACTTTTATCCTCCTGCATGTAGAAATGGCATACGGAAACATACTCTAAAGCCGAATTTTACTGTTTTAAGTCTATTTAGGCAGGTGACTGCTTAATGCAAGATGGAAATCATACAGAAAGCTCCTTCGGGAGCCATAAGTTTCAGTCTGCATTAAGCTACCACATGTCTGACAGACCGGTTTTGATACTAAGTTTAACGTCCCGTTTAGTGGTTTTTACTCTATATTGATAGCAATGATTTAAACATCGAGGGCTTGGTGCAAAACTATTCTAACTCCTTCACTAAAGTGAAGGGAGTTAGAATAGTTTTCCACCAAGCCCTCGACATGCTCTTCGTAATTTCGCGTTTTACGCCTTTGCAAACAGAGTAGACCTAGGCAAGAGACAGCTTTAACAGGAGCAACATTGCAACCTATGCAGCAAGTAGTCTGATATATGAAATTTAATCAGTATTTGATTTGCATCCCTCATTCATCCATTCTTCCGACTGTCCCTCCCCCGCTTCTTGCTATTCTTCTAATTTTGATTGCCAAAGACTATGTATGTAATATTTATAAGGTACTTTGTGCAGAGGTCCAGATAAGATGTGTAAATGAAAATATTTTCAACAATGGCTATTTTATTTTTCCACCAAGCCCAATACTGTGATCAATCTTTAGAATCGTCTCGAGGAATGGTCAACCGGTCATAGTACAAGGCTTAATTTTGAAGAAATGATGATTTTAATATTTGGGTATGCACATTTATCTGTAGTTCTGTTTAAGTATGGATATTATGTTGAAATTATTTTGTAATTTGTGTTAATAACTGCATCGACTGAATGTACCTTACCTTATAAGGAGAAGAACTCAACAAGCGTTAAGCTTTCGTTCTAATCCTGCCGTGTTACTCTGTAATTATCATGTATCATGTACACTTATCCAAATAAAAATATTTAAGCTAAAACAAGGAGTTACCTCTTTCCCGAATGAACAAGTGTGCGTGAAGTGGTCACTTATTGAATATTAATTAAAGGGGATGTCCCTACATTTGAGGCGTTTCATAAACACTTAAAATATACAAAACTCATTTGTTTATAAGCTGAAAAGTAGTATATCACAAAAGCCCCATCCAATTACCGTTTATAATGACAAAACATCCATGTGTTTGATATCGCCGATCCCGTTTTTACTCCCCGATGTTTCAGTTTTATTCGGGTTGAGTTTTAGTTTCGTAACTGTTCGCCCTATTCGTGATTCTCCGACCACTGCGGAAGAATTTACGGAAAAGGCCGATAATATTGTGTTGTAGAACAAAAATTATCAGTTTTTGATGAAATCGGTTTATTTGTATCACATGGGCATTTTTCGATATAAGTTCAAATTGGTAACCTTCATAATAATGATAGAGCATAACAAATACCAAGTTTTATGATATTATTGAAAATATGCGATCATTGTAGGGACCATCTCTTTAACATCCTTTTCACAAAAGAAAACTTTCAAGCGAGTTTTGATTGGCCATTATGTGAAATAATATGTACATGTATATAATGTCATACGCGCACAAATCAGACCCAAATCTGGCGGCTGCGTGTGATATGGTCCATATGGGTCTACCCTGTTCGCAAGGGCGTTAAAGGCGTTTATGTGAAGGAGTTGATGAGGAATCAGGATTTGACCTTTAACCCTTTACTCTCTAGAGACGTCTGTTGGAACCTTTACAGGAGTCATGTGAACAGGGTCTGATCTGTTTGCTTAGGTAGAAATGTAGATCCAATTTTACAATTTTTGCAATTACCAAGTAGTAGTAGTAGTAGTAGTAGAAGACGTAGTAGTAGGGGCAGTAGTAGTAGTAGTAGTAGTAGTAGTAGTAGTAGTAGTCGTAGTAGTACATGTAGTAGTGGTAGTACTAGTAATAGTAGTAGTAGTAGTAGAAGAAGAAGAAATAGTAGCTGTAGAATAGTAGTAGTAGTAGTAGTAGTAGGAGCTAATAAAGCTAACCTACAGACTGAGCTGTTGATGTCGGTTGAAATACTTGTTAGGACGAATGTGATCAGATACGATGGCGGCATTGTAACAGCACATATCTAACTCTCTGTCATTAAATCAGACAGGCGGGTAATGCAGGGGAAACTATCCAGGAAGATAGGAATCTTCTGCATGATGTTCGTTCAGTATCTAGAACCAAGCTGTTCTGAATCCTTCACTTAATAGAGACTCCTTTTGACGCACTTGCAAACAGAGTAAACCCATATCAGACGGGTCCTATAGGAACCGTTTGAGACAGGGTATGTCTTGCTTGCGTATGGAAGTACAAAGACCATTCTGTATGCAGTCTCTGCCTTGGCCAAACTATTTAAAAATAAAATGTATGTAATTAATACTCGTGATTTCATTATTTCTTACATGAATATTCATCAGGTTAAATACACCAATATCAGTCGATTACTCATTTTACACTGTTGCAAGTATTTACTCTCCCAAACATATCGCTGAGGCCATCAGCTTCGAGAGTTTTTTCCCTTCCACCTTACCTGCAACAGTAGTATGCAAAGAAATGTATAGTAGAACCTGCCTTAAGGGACCATTAAAAAGAGATCAAATTATGGGTCTGTAAGACAGGTGGTAGCTTAATACAGGTAGAAAGTAATGCAGAAAGCTCATATAATAACGCTTGAACATTACAAATACAGTAAAACCCCGCTAATGCGACCACCCACATGAGGTATAATTCTGGGTGCTTGATGCAGGTGGTAGCTTAATGCAGGACAAAAGTAATACAGAAAGCTCCTATAGGAGCTTTCTGCATTACTTTTGCCCTGCATTAAGCAACCACCTGCTTTCAAAGACTCCTAGGTTAAAGAATAATTGACCTCTTTAAAGAGGTTCTACTGTATACCTTACTATGGGTAGGGGTTACATTACGCGAGGAAACCCTTTACTCAGTGACAATTCATATAAGAAATAATTACATCATAAATAATATCCATGTGTTTATTGTGTTTATTATGGAAGAGACGATTTATTACAGGAATGGTCGATATAACCCAGGACACGTCATACATTCGTATGGGATTGGCATTTACCTGTTGAACATGAGATTACTGTTGTAGTATAAACGATTTTCTTTCGTCACCTTTTTTAACGAAAGTGTTCGAATTTTAAACAATTTGGATCCTACAGGAATACCATGTAACTCCACATCTTATCTGGATCCAAACTGTTTACAACAATTATACGAAAAAGAAAGCGGAGAAAGCGGCGACTTTACTTCCGCTTTCGCAGAAATAAATCATTATCACAAGAAAACAGTGTATTATTTACTTCCCTAAACAACTTGACGGAATATTTACTATGATCTCTAATAATTCAAGGGGAGACTTAGTCATTAACAGCAGATCATAGCAAGCAGTCAATTGGACACGAACACAAAGTTTAACTTGTTTAATAAGATTCACTCTAGGCAACATGCAGACTGTCAACGTAGAGATCGAGAGTTACGATCTTCGGTCCAGGAGATGGAGAAAAGAGCGTACCATTTTGCATTTCCAGAGCAGGCCATTCGCGCATGGTGGAATGAGGAATGCACACAAAGCATGGAACTGTGCGGTAAGTTTAATTCTTTAAGTCAGTCTTTCACGGAGAATATTTATTTTATTTCTGTTACTTTCTACAACAGGTATACTTGTGAGTTCTATAAACGTGCAGAGGTCCATGTAAAATGTGTAAATTAAAACAATTTCAAGAATAACTCCTTTATTTCTCCACCAAACCCCATGCTATAACCACTTTATAGAATTGTCTCTTCGCGACGATTCTATAGAGTAGTTACAACAAGGAGTCTTTTGGAGAAATTACGATTTTACTACTTGAATGTACACCTTTATCTGTTGCCCTGGTAACCTGTGACTTTGATTGATGGAAGTTAAAAGTTTCCATGATTTACTGCGAGATTAGTTTTTATTTAACCCATTACCTCATAGGCTATTTTTAGATTCAACCTTTTTAAAAAAAATCCACCGAAAAGGAGTATTAACTAGAGAAAAGGAAAATTGTAGAATTGTGTCGTTTGAAACCATTGTGATAAATAGAGCATTTGCTCCTATGGAGCAAATGCACTATTTAACACAATGGTTTCACAAAGTGACTTTTACAGAGTCGTCAGAAGTCGTCAATATGAGGGAGTGGGGTCAATGTGTGATAGAACTAGTATTCAATTTCTTTTATTTACTGCATTGTAATATATTTTTTCGACAGCGATGGCACATATTTTTGACGAAAATTCAAAATGGTTATGATTTACCGCAGACTACACTCCAGATTTACACCCCCAAAAAATGCAGCTGCAATCTTTTTCACTGTACCCACTTAGCCTCACTATGCTCAAGAACTGTTTGATGTGGATGAATGTGTTGTTCACATTATGCAGGTCAATTGCAGGTCATTTGCTGTCCAGCATTACATGTATGTAATCCAAATATACCTTCTGCACTCTGAGCAATTGATGTCTGCAAATAGTGTCTTCTGCTGCAAATATCTTTTCTTCCATATCTAATCAAAAATGAATCTCAGAGTGAAAAACAGTTTTGACCCTAATGAGGTGCCAAGTCACTCGGCATCTCATCTGGACCCAGTCTGTTTGCAAAGGTTGTTATAAACGTTGAAAAACAAAAGCAGCTGGAACAAACCTCATACCTGTTTAGAGGAAACGTTGCTTATATTTCAGAAGTCAGTTGATTGTCTTTGGTCAGGACTTTGTCCTTGCATAATCAAAATTACTAAACAAGAAAATCATTGATGCGAAGCATCAAAAGGCGCGTATTACTGAATAATAATTAAACCTATTTTATAGAATATTTAAGTAATGTCAACAAAATGTCTAAATGTTTTAGACTACTCATATGGCCTTAGTAACACAACAAAATTCTTCAGTTTCATCACAAAGGGCCCTTGAAACGGCGGCCATTTCAGTCGGATGACCCTAGTTATACGATAACTCTTTCAGTCTCACACTGGACCCCTTATCCCTTTTCATGCTAAATATTCATGTAATAAATAATGACATCATGAATATTTATTAGCCCGCTTTTTATAATGGCATAAGCACAAATATTCAATTTCTAATCTGAACAATTTCTTAAGTTCACAGCTTATTGCAGGTCTAAAGTAATGCTGACAACTCCTGTAGGGTTTTTTAGACATGATAATATTCATTTCATACTGTATATTATCCAATTCGAGATATCAAAGTTCAACTGTATGTCTAAATGAAACGCCAAAGAGTATCATATGCAACTCTAGCCTATCATGATACTTTGAACCTAGAGTTACTGGCCATCTCATCAAGATCCAAATTACCTAATGTACAGTAACAGTTTTATTTATTTTTATTTTATTTATTTTGAGTCTACTCTAGGTTTACCCTGTTTGCAAAGGTGTATCTATGAAGTAAAATGTTGTGCCTGGGTCTTAAATCATGCTCTAGCGTAGAATATGTGTAGATATTAATTAAAAACACTAATTATTACATATTATAAATAACCCGCACTTCTTCATTCAATTACATTACTTAAGACCTCCTTTCGAGGGATTTACTGTGGCGAAATGAGTAATTAATCCGTTTCCCTGTAACTACATGTACCACCAATATATTAATGATGTGTTCATATATTCAGGCTCCCATTAGTATATTAATGCCAAATATATTTAAAATATACGTACATATCATTTATAATAACTAATAAATTGCCGTTATTAATTTTTAAACCTTCTTTCGCCTCTTTTAGCCCAAAGTCCTCCTTTCGTGTTTTAGGCATACTCGGTTTCGCAACATCTTAGACATTTGTTCGGTGATTATCGTCGATGATCTTACCGTTGCGGTGTAACATTTTGTATTAGCCCCGACCATAGGGGAAATAATTTTCTAACATTTTCATTTCCAAAATCTGTCGACCTGTTTCCAACTACAGTTTAACTTCGATATCTCGAGGTCGGAAAAGTCGAACTTCGGGATAACTCGAACTAAAAGTTCGGTCCTTCCAAATTTTTCCAACACAGAATGACTCTTAAATGTATCACTACGCATATCTAGAACACGCTTAAAGCAGTTCTACAGTAATGCTGAAAGCTCCTGCAGGAGCTTTCAGCATTACTGTAGACCTGCATTAAGCTATGAACTTGAGAAATTGTCCATATTACATATCGGATAACTCGAACTTCTGTTATCTCGAACTAATTTATATAGTCTCTTGAAGTTCGAGATATCGAAGTTCAACTGTATATAGAATTGTAATATTCCAACCATACTGTTTTTACACTCATAAACCACAAATTACAATTCCACCATATTCTCACACAAGTCTTGATAAATCAGCCCTCCTACCAGTGAAATTCCATACAGACACGGGAGCTAATGCTCCCGCGCCAATAATAATGTTGTTGTCTGTTTTATCTCTACCATGCTTAAACATGTTTTACGCAGCCATTTTACGTAAACCCTCGTTTGTATCTAATGTCATAGGTCGACTGTTGGGAGCAGTTTCCAATGGTGCTGAAGATGCCACTATCCACTGACCTGCAGACGGAAGAACTGGTTCGAACCCAGGTCATCATGCAGGCCAAGTGTGTGTACTATGCCAATCAGTTCAATGCAGAGCCAGGCATTCGAAGACAGGTATCACGTGCAAGAAGTTAACTTGTTTTTTGTTAGTTTTTAACACTTTTACACTGAGAAAATGTTCAGGGTCAGCATGCAGAACACGCACGCATTGTCATTTTCAAAATGTATAGACCCCAAATGGAGGGTCTTTAGACAAGCCCTCTACTAGGGGCTTCACTGTTTGGGACCTTAAAAGCTTCTAGCAAGTGTAGCATTTCATTCAGTGTGTAGTTAACTCCTTCGCTGCCAATGTCGCATCTGTGATTACTTATGAGTTTAACAGTGTGGATCCAGATGCGACGCCGAGTAACTTGGCGTCTCATCGTGGTCACACATTTTGTTACTGTGACTGTTTCTTGAAGCAAACATAATATGGAAAACAAGTTGTAGCAGACGACAACGTTTGCATACGACTAAAATAGGCAGCGAAAGAGTTAAACAGTTTTCGGCTATTCAGCTTTATAATGGTTAAGTATGGCAAACATAAATTAAATGTGGTTATTCAAATATGTCGTCTGCTTCAATTCTCAGAATATTTCTCCAGTTTCTTTTGTACCTCTACCCCATGAATATGCTTTACGCCTTTGAAAACAGAATAGACCCAAATCAGACGGATACCGTAGGCAACGTCTGATCAGGTCTTCTCTGTTTGCGTATGATATTATACAGATCGATTTCTAAGGTTTCTGCTTTGGTGAAAAATCTGATGTGCATGATTGAATTATAAAGAATCAACCAATACATATTCATACAGTCATTGTTTCTTATACATGTATGAATATTCATGAAGTAAGAGGATTAGACTCAATTTAACGTTCTATATCTAAAGATTGGTCACAACATAGAGTATGGTGAAGAAATAAAGACGTTCTACTTGAATCTATTATAATTTGCGCATATTATCTGGAATTATGTCGTAAGGATTAATGTATACACTATTATTATATATGTGTTTCTTCAGGTGACCTACGTGCCTTGTAAGCTAGTTCGGTTTCTGTCTGGGAGGTGGTGCGGCCTTTTTGGTTGTCTGGAGGACTATATGGAGGGAAACTTTGTGAAGCACAACACGGTCAATCCGGATTATGACGGTGTGGCCTTTACCGAAAGAAACACACCACAAGCGTTCAGTCACTACACTTTCGAGAAATCCGGCAAAACAGAAATTGTAGTGGACGTCCAAGGGGTCGGCGATGTGTACACTGACCCACAGGTAAACCTTTTAACTTTAGCTTTCTGAATATTGACCCTTTTCCTACGGAAAAAATATACTAAAATTCTGATATCATTTGTTTACCTCTGATTCCTTACTGCCATAAGCCTGTGATTGTTTGGGTGACAAATAGCTTGGATCCTGATGAGACGCCGATTTACTTAGCGTCTCATCTGGGTCCAAGCTGTTTGCAAATATGATAAAGTCGCGTATGGCAAGATGAGGGTTAATCAAATAAACTATTGTAGCAAACCTTATCACTGAAGAAAATGATTTCATGACAAACAGAGCAGGTTCTGATCAAATATTACTGGGCAGATTATTGTCTTGTCAGAGTTCTGTATGTAGAGGATCTGACATGGGTGTTCATTACACATTGTTTTTTTATGAAACGAGTTAACTTAATAATTTGACACGAACTTTAGTATGGAGGACGATCAACGCCAAAATTGCATCATGCTTTGTGGCATTTCAATTTGCTTAATGTTAAATGCATTATGCTAAATGATTATTGCATGTCACGATGTGCTTTCTTCTTTCTTTGAAGTTTCTTCCTCGATCCGACATTTGACCTTCTGTAAACTTGTTTATTGATTATAATAACGTCAAATAATGTGTTTCATTGTTTAAACTTCTTTGGAGCATATTCTTAGCGCTTGGTGCTTGATGCTTGATGCGTGGTTCGTTGTTCCATCTTCGCCCCGGTCTTTGTCGTACTCTAGTCAGCTCGGACTAAAATGCTGAAGTGATTTGCCGAATACATAGGTAAAGAAGGAAAACGCTATGAAGACATAGAAATAGAAGGATTTCAAAAAAACACACAAAAAATAGAAGGGTTACTGATCCATTACATTAGAGAGAGTGTGTGTGTGTGGGGGGGGTTTATTTACTGCTGGCAGAAGAAGAATAATAACAAGAGGGTCTGAAAGGCCCTGACATCGCTCACCAGACAATCAGAGGATAAGATTTTCAAAGCTCTATAGAAAACTAGCCGGTCCTGGGGTGAACCAATTTTGACACAAGGGGCATAATTTATGTAACTTTTGTAGAGGACCTCAAGTGAAGAAAATTTAAGAAAATGTAAATGAAATTTAAACATATAACAATGTAGATCTAAATAAGGGCATCCACAAAAGTATGTATACCCTCTCCCTGGGCAAATTGGTTGAATTTCAGAAAGAATATATTAATCTATATCGTTAATAACTCAAAGTCTCATCAGGTTCAATTAGTTTACTCTCTATTTGCATTTTTAAAAAATTGAAGCAGAGATCATTTTAGATTAACTAGTATTGAGCAAAAATATTTTCTCGCATTTATAATAATTACAGCGTGAGTAAATGACGTCACAAATATGTGATTTTAATAGCGCGTGCATTCATCCACCTGAATCGGGGTCAGATGTCATTTATGCATTTCATTTTTTTTATGTGCAATACTTTATATATTATAGCTTTACATGTATATTAACTATTTGGATGCTAGTGGCAAATCAAATCTATGATAACAGATTGGATCCAGATTAGACGCCATTTTACTCGGAGTTTTATCAGGATCCAAATGCGTGTCCATAAAGAATAAATCTACAAATTGAAGCAGACAACTTTTATTAATTATCCAGACGCAACATTACTGAACTTCTGAACATTTATTTCTTGTGTATATATAGATCTGTGTTTTACTGTTTTGTATTTTGTATGAAATGCTTGTTTTGAGGGCCTCAAGGTAGATTAGTCATTATGACTAATTTAGCTACCCTCGTTAAATAAAGTTTCAGATATTTTCATTACACCTTCATGAGTTATTATTATTCATATCTTAATTTATTTTCAACCCTTCCCCTGTTCTATGTTTATTCAAAATTTAAATACCTACTGAATATTCATGGACAAAATAGTTATAATGAAATATGGAAGGTGGGACAGTGTAGCCATTTTAGAAAGTAAAGAAACATCTTTCAAATTCTATTGACGAACGGAGCGGACCCTGATCAGACAGCTGCTATAGGAGCCATCTGATCTGGGTCTCCTGTGTTTGCAAAAGTGTGAAAAGATGTTAACATGAGAGAAAGGGTTAGTAAACATATTATAAGTATATTGTACACAAAATGAAAATAATGCAATGTAATGTATTTCTCAAACCCAATATAATTCTAATAAAAATATGCTATTTTATGATATATTAGACATGTTTATATTCATACATGTAATATTAGCCCTTTCCCTGTTCTATATTTAGTCCCGATTCCAATACCTATACAGAATATTTATGGACCAAAAATTATAATGAAGATATGGAAGGTGGAACATTGAAGTCATTCAGAAATTCTAAATAAACAGATGAATGAAATTCCATTAGCAATCAGAGCAGATCCTGATCAGACGGTCCGTACATGATCCACGCGTGGTCTATCACACATCGGCGATCAGGGTACTACAGAGTTGACCCTTTACTCAATGAATATTCATGTGAAAAACAATGACAATGAAATAGCATATGGACACGTGAATTTTATCAGGGCAAACTATGCAGAATGATATCTTTGACAGACCATCAGCAAACAAGACAGACCCTGATCAGACGGACATAAAAAAAGCAACAAATAAAATTGGACCAAAGGCAACATCTTTTTTAAATCATTAATCCCCCCCCCCATTACACACACGTCCGAATAATGTTCTTTTTTTCTCTCAAAACAACATTTAAAAACCAAACCAAACATTTAATTCGATCTACGTTGAATCCATCCTCAGTAGTTTCAGTAGTTTGATTATCTGGTTTTACATGCAGCGCCACCTATATGGCGAGTTCGGCTGAAGTGCATTATGCCTTCGGCGTTCGTCGTTCGGCTTTATGCTTGTTGCTATGGGCTTACCGCATTGGGTCATGTGTCATTGAAGAAACTTCAATGAAAGAAGGACTCCCATCTTGACATGCAATAATCGTTTAGCAAACTGTTCAAAACCACAATGCAGGATGCATTTATCATGTCATTGAAGCAAACTGAAATGCCACAATGCATGATGCAATTACAATGAAGCAAACTGAAATGCCACAAAGCATGATGCAATTTTGGCGTTGATCGTCCTCCATACTTTAGCAAGTGTAATATTCATTATAGTAAATGAGTTTCATAAAAACCATTCGTAATAAACACGAATGTAAGATACTTTTTTATCACATAGCCCATAAAAAGTGCAATATAAAGTGAAATAGACAATAACTGACCGCTGTTTTAGGCCATTGTTTACAGAGTAGTACAGCCGCATTCAAACGGCTCATTTGCGTAGAAAATGCACTAGTGCATTTACGCGATTTACGGCACTCTGTTTCGGCACACTTTTCAAAGATTTATGTATCAATGTGCTGTTAAAGCAAAATTAATCTAATTAATATTCATGACGTAACCCTTTCCCAGTTCTGTATCAATTCCAAATTTTAACACCTACTAAATATTCATGGACAAACTAGTTATAATGGAATTATAGCCATTTTGGAAGTAAAGAAATAGATTCAAATTCAAATGTCATTTAAAAACATTAACTAATTAATGTGCTAGGTGTCATTATTTCTTACATAAATACATGTACGTGTGGAGTAATGGGTTAACCCTTACTGTGTGGGACACGAGTCACTAATGGCCTTTGCAAACAGTGTAGACCCACGTAAGAGGGCTCCTAGAGGAGCCCTCTCCTCAGGGTCTTTCTAGGAGCCCTCTCCTCAGGGTATGCACTGTTTGTTATGTTACACTATTTCTTTAGAAAAAAAATCCTGAATATTCACCGTAAGCTTGACCTGGTTGAATTTTGGAATAGTCCATTTGAACATTCAGCGTAGTAAAGGTTAAAATATTTTCGATCTACATGTAAAAGTTTCAACACTGAATTTACAGAGTGGAATGGCCCAATAGTGTATAACCCTTTACTCCATGAATATTCATATAAGAAAAATGACCTCAGGAATATTAATTAGATTAGATAATATAATAGCACGTGGACACATGAATGTTTGGCCGTGATAGAAACTGTAGAACCATATCATATTATATTATAAGCAAACAGAGCAGACCCTGATCAGACGGCTCCTATAGGAGCCGTCTGATCTGGGTCTGCTCTGTTTGCAAAGGCGTATAAAAGCGTAGTAAATGAGGACATATATATAGAACTATAGGAACTATAGAGCCAACTCGTGGTGAGAAGATAATACTTGCTAGAGTAGTTTAATGATAAACAGGGCATACCCTGATAAGAGAGCTCGTCCAGGATCCCTCTGGTCTGTGTCTACAGTGTTTGCATATGCCAGTGCAAGGATGTCCCGCAATAAAAGGTTTAATCTAAGAGAGGATCCTTTACAGATCTAACTCGTTTAACTCTACAAATGCCAGCCGACCCTTTACTCCATGAATAATATTCACGTCAGAAAAAATAACAACATGAAATAGAAAATCGATTATGTTTACATTAGCAAATAAACGCAGGAATATTTGCCCATGGTAGCAACTATAGAATCATGTCTACGGTGTATCATAATGAAACAGTGCAGACCCTGATCAGACAGTTCATACAGGAGTCGTCTGATCTAGGTCTACTCTATTTGCAAGGGTGTAGACATATTTACATAAGTAAAGGGTTCATTCCTGTCTTGTATGCATATGAATAAAACCAGGGTGAAGTATCTTGTTTTCATATTGATGACTAGTTTCCAGTCACTTGGTTGCATAAATGTCGTTTTCGTTCTATTTTCAGCTGTATTCAGTGAGTGTACACGGGCATTCCCCACCGTACGGGCCAGCTGACTGGGCGATACGTGGTGTGGCTAATTTCTTCCGCAATCACCAATGTAACTCCGTCTGTATAGGATTGGGCCTACAACCTAACCGCATGAAAAAGGGAACAAGTTCCTCTTCATATCTGGCAACTGTGTACTAACTCTTGAAACAGATCTGGGTCCATGCTTACAAAGCTTTTAGTTGAGTCTGAGTTTCGCTCTCAAGCTTTTGATTGGTCAGATTTGAGTTCTCAAGCTTTTGATTCAAAAGCTTGAGAACATTCTCAGACTCAACTAAAAGTTTTATAAGCATGGACCCTGAACAATGGGAAATAGAAACTGACTAGAAACTTAGTGATTGTTCATAGAATCAAGAAAAATTATAGAATGAAAACTCAATTGTTGTGTATGACTTAAACTTTTTATTCCTAGTCCATGAATATTCATGTTACAAATAATGACATCATGCATATTAATTACATTGTTTTTCCTCCGGCATGTGAGCGCAAATGTTTTGCTAATGGCAGGAACTGTAGAATCAGATTTATATTATTTCAAACGTAAACAGACCAGACCCTGATCAGCTGACTTCTACACGCGCCGTCCGATCTTGGTCTACTTTGTTTTAAAGGTGTCGGTAAAGACATAATCGGATTTGTGGCAGTAGAATGCGATGTCACCGGTGTGTAAGATTCTTTTTGAACATGTTTCATCATTTCTAATTAGAATCAGCCAGAAAGGAGCGTCAGTTTCGCTCGCGTATAAGGATTTTAGTGAAATCGAGCACTTGGTCACGAACTATATCGTTTCCGACTAAATAATAAACACGGTTGTCTGAAGGTATTTGCCCCCCCCCCACCCATCCACCCACCCACACCCCCACACCCCATACTCGCTAAAACAGAGACAATCTATGGGATATTGGGTACCAGCGTGTAGATAAAACATTTTTTCTTTCTATACAAACTTTGTTTTGTGCGGAATACCCCCTCCGAGCGAAATTATTTGCAGTTAGAGCTGAGCAGCCGTGGATCGGATGGTCAGGGAGTTATTTGCCTTTCTCTATTATAAAATATACAAAATTTCAGCTTTGTCTCAAACTTTAGTTTTTTCGGCTCCAAATGTTACAAAATGTCAATTTGGGACATTTTAACTTATTTGAGACATATTTCATAAGCCGGGCGCCTGTGTGTGTCATGATACTTAGTTGATAGTTTCTCAAAGGTTTGATCATATCGGAAGGAGTCAAAATTAGCCCATTCCCTCATATTGATGCCTTTTGACACCTCTGTAAAATTCGCATTGTGAAACCATTTTGATAAATAGAGCATTTGCTCCATAGGAGCAAACGCTCTATTTATCACATTGGTTTGAAAACTACACAATTCTACAAGTTTCGTTTTCACCAGTAAAATACTCCTTGATGGTAGATTTATTCAAAGCGGTTGGGTCTAAAATAGTCTATCAGGGAATGGGTTGAATTAAGCAGATCCAACTTTTAACAGACATTATCTGTTTACACAGCGGGTTAACCCATTAACTCATATGCTATATTTAGATACAACCTCTTTGAATAAATCTACCGAAAAGAAGCATTAAATAGAGAAAAGGAACATTTTAGAATTTTGTAGTATGAAATCATTGTGATACATAGAGCATTTGCTCATATAGGAGCAAATGCTCTATGTATCACAATGGTTTCACAAAGTAACTTTTACAGAGTCGCCAAATGTCGTCAATATCAGGGAAAGGGTTAAAGGTTAACCCTTTCAATGCCAGAAATGTCGTCTGCTGGACAAGTTTTCGTCTGCTTCAATGTTTAGAGTGAGTGGTTGTTGAATTGCTTTATAAAACAATTACAGAGTATCAAACAGTTTGGATCCTGATTAGAAACTCGGCGTCTCATCTGGATCAAAACTGTTTTGCATATGACACCACAGACCAGTCTTCATGGCACTGACTTATAAATTCAGAAGAAAAAGAGCTAATTGGAAACGTTTGTTCAGCGTGTTTAACCCTTTACTCCATAAATACATTTGCAAACCGAGTAGATCCAGATCAGACGGCTCCTATAGGAGCCGTCCGATTAGGGTCCGCTCTTTTTGCTTAAGATGTAATAAAGACGTAATTCTACAGTTGTTGTCATGGCCAAACCGTCCTGTGTCCATGTGCTACATGTATTGTAACAAGCTAATCTACATGAATATTCATGGCAGAAAGGGTAAACTCTATGGATATTCATCGCGTGCTCCACCTATAATGAACTTTTACCATTCCCTCCATGAATATACATGTAAGAAATAATGATATATTGAATATTAATTAGAGTAATTGTTATAATATCACATTGACAAAGGAAATGGTTACCATGACATAATCTGTAGAATCATTTCTATATTATATCGTAAGCAAACAGAACAGACCCTGATTAGACGGTTCCTATAGGAGCCGTCTGGTCTAGGATTACTCTGTTTGCAAAGGCGTAGAAAAAAGCGTATTTATGGAGTAAATGAAGTGATTAATAAAGGGGAGTTGAACTATTTTGTGGTGTTAAATAAATAAAGAAGGTACATGTAAATACATAGCTGCAATGTGTGCCATACAGTATCAAATCAGGTCTAATATATCCTTAAGTAAATAGAGCAGAGTCTGATCTGTCAGCTCCTACATGAGCCCTCTGATCTGGATCTACTGTGTTTACAAAAGTGTCACATGCGTCTGGGTGGAGTAAAGGGTTACCGCTACTTGAAAATATTTCTTGAAATTCTGTTATAACCAGATACGCATTATAATTGTAATAAAGCCAGTACATAACGGATGATTTAGTTTTGTTTTTCATTTGAAGAATTTTGATGCCATTTTGACTTTAATGATGATGGGCAAACTAAGAAGACCCATGTTAAATTTCGCCTGAATAAGATTTGTGGTCAGAGAGCATCGCTTGCTTGACTGATAGCATCGCCTGCTGTGGTCGGATGAGTGACTGATTTGCAAACAGCTTGGATCCAGGTGAGACGCCGAGTAACAGACGTCTCTTGAGGATCCAAACTGTTTGATAATTTGATCGAGTTGCTGTAATACAAGGTAAAACACTTGCAACAATTGAAGTCGATTATATTTTCTACAGAGTTCCAGATAAGATACGTAAATTAAAACATTTTCAAGAATAACTTCTTTATTTCTTCACCGAACCCTATGTTGTGACCACTCTTTAGAATCGTCTCTTCAAGAAGAGTGGTCTCAACATAGAGTTTGGTAGAGAAATGATGAATTTGGTATTTGAGTACACGTTTTTATCTGTATATTTGTAGCCTTGTTTGTACCAACAAAAGTTGGCTCAGCAGACTAATGGATAACACGGTTGATTTCTCACACAGAGACAGAGAGAGTCGGGGGGTTCAAAGGATTCAGCAGTGGTTTAAGGTTCCATTAGTATCGGTGTTGAATTGAATACATATACACAGATGGAAAATGGGCAGTAAACATTTTTTAACGATATGGATATGTGTACAACTTTTGCTGTTGACTGATTTCTACGAAATAGACATAATATAACTTTAAGTACTAGTAAGTATTTGTTTATAATGGCACATGAACACAGGATATTTTGTTTATGGCAGAAACTGTATAATCAGATCTACATTATTTTCTAAGCAAACAAAGCATACCCTGTTCACAAGGTTCCAACAGGCGTCTCTAGAGAGTAAAAGGGTTAAAGGTCAAATACTGTTTCCTTATTAACTCCTTCACATCAACGCTTTTTACGTCTTTGCAAACAGAGTACACCCATATGGGCCATATCACACGCAGCCGCCTGATCTGGGTCTGATGTGTGTGCTTATGACATTATATGCATAGAGGATCTTACATGAGTGTTCATTACAAATTGTTTATATGAAACGAGTTTACTATAATACTATGACACGAGCTTTAGCAAGTGTCATATTCATAATAGTAAACGAGTTTCATGAAAATTATTTGTGGTGAACACGAATGTAAGATTCTTTTTATCACATAAGTCTTAAAAATGCCATAGAAAATGAAACATTCTATAGCTGACGGCTATTTCGGCCATTGCTTACAAACGGCGTAGTTATACAACGGACGACGCAGATGGAGCGCTACGATTTGCTAACGCTTAAATGAGCGCTACGATTGGCTAACAATTGCTATTTCATAAACATGCACTAGTGCATTTCCGCGATTTACGGCACTCCAACAAGGTAGATTATGTGATAAATATTATTCTACAAAATGGCCAATAAAAACTCACTAATTAATATTCAAGAAGTGACCACTTCACGCACAATTGTTCATTCGGGAAAGAGGTAACTCCTTGTTTTAGCTTAAACTTTTTTATTTGGATACGTGTACATGATACATGATAATTACAGAGTAACACGGCAGGATTAGAACGAAAGCTTAACGCTTATGAGTTCTATTCCTTATAAGATAAGGTACATTCGGTCGATGCAGTTATTAATACAAATTACAAAATAATTTCAACATACTATCTATACATAAACAAAGCTACAGATAAAGGTGCATACCCAAATATTAAAATTATCATTTCTCAACCGAACCCTATACTGTGACCACTATTTAGAATGGTCTCTTTGACATGATTCTGAAGAGTAGCTACGGTAAAGGGTTTGTCGGAGAAATAAAGGAATTATTGTTGGAAATTGTTTACACTTACGCATATTATCTGGAACTCTGCATCGTATAAATATTGCATACAAAGTATAAGTCTTTGACAACCAAAATAAGAGGAATAGCAGGAGGGGGATATAGTCGGAAGAATGGATGAACGAGGGTTGCAAATCAAATACGTTGATTATATTTTATTCAGCAGACTACTTGCTGTCTCTAACCTAGGTCTACTCTGTTTGCAAAGGCGTAAAACGCGAAATTATGAAGAAAATGTTTAAATCATAATGAAGAAAATATTCCAAAATAGGGAATTAATATATTACATAAATACTTAAACTGCTCTGGTCTAATATTTCGACCACTAAGGGCCTTTGTCAAAGATTATCATGTCAAAATACACGTCACATTTTTATTACATGCATTCAGCCATAAAATCAAAGACATGGCTGAATGCACGTAACAAAAATGTGACGTGTATTTTGACATGATAATCTTTGACAAAGGCCCTTAGTGGTCGAAATATTAGATCAGAGCAGTTTAAGTATTTATGTTTAAATCATAGCTTATAATATGCAGTAAAACCCTCTAAACTGGACGTAAAAATTGATATCAACACCGTAGGACATATGGTAGCTTCATGCAAGCTGAAACTCATAGAGAAAGCCCCCGAATGAACTTTCTGTATGACGTCCATCCAGAATTAAGCAGCCATCCGCTTAAAAAGACCTAAACCTTTCTTCATTAAAATCATGCAGGTTGATTTCAATCTATGAAACTATAATTGGCCTGTCTTTATTATTCCATTTGAAAAGAAATGAGATTTTCCGCCACACGCACGCACATACACGCACGTGTGATAATTATTGAATAAGACGAGGGACATTGTATTGACTTAAACTACAATTCCTCGTGATACAAGCAAGTAACAATAAACTATTAATTTTAAGAAAAACATATTTCAAAAGATATACATTTAACCATGTCCCTCCCCTGAATATTCATGAAAATATAACAATTATATACTTATTTATTGGACAAGGTTAACAATGGCATTAGGAGAAGGGAAAGTTTTCATCATGACAGAAGCTGTGAAATTAAATCTATATTATCTTATAAGCACACAGACCAGACCCTGATTAGATAGTGACACAGGATCCGTCTACACTTTGTCTACTCGGTTTGCAAACATGCAAAAGTGTTTATATACGAGAAAGAGTTATGTATTTAATGGTTTTGCATGAGCTCATATATTATTATATATGTTCTATATAACGTGTAATTCGTCAGGTCTGGCTGTTTTATAAGGTTTACCTGACAACCCAATTCAATTTGACCACAATTCATGGAGCGGTGGAACTAGTTTGAATTGTGGCTCCGCTTGAACGAACTGTTTCATGCGCGAAAGAGATGCGCACAAATCTTCATGCGCGAAACGGTTGCGCAGAAATGTTTTCGAGTTGGAAATGGTTCGAGTCAGTTGTCGTCAAAATAGTTGAGATTTTCTTTACACCAGATACCGTGGTCGACCGGACCTTCAATAAAATGCAGAATGTAAACATGCAGGCGCTCCACTAACACTGGTCGTTTTCCGCAGATGGTAGCTGTGAAAATGTCGAGATTCGGTGACATGTCGGAAGAATATTTAGTAAATATGTTCGAACTAGAGACTGGCTAACTACCAAAGTACCAAAATTGTGGTTTCCTATTAATTACACGTTGTATAGAGCATTAGGTCATTAAGCAGTTATTTCATGTATGTTTGTGGAATGGTCAGAATTAGTCTCCCTCGGCGTCAAGACCTTTTGAACTGTTGTCTTTGGTCCTCGTCCTCGGGCAACAGTTAAAATTTCTCCCCTCACCCCTCGGGAGAGATTAGTTTTGACTGTTCCTCAAACAAACATGAACTAACTATATAATGTCCTCAATACCACACCGCTAATAGTATGTCCTCAAACGCGTGTTATTATAGTATGTCCTCAGTATCATATGCTATTATATTATGTCCTCGTAATCATTTGTTAGAATGTTATGTCCTCATAATCATATGTTATTATTGTCCTCATTATGCATCGATGACCATGGTGCCCTTGTCACTTCTTGCTGGAAATCAGAAATAAAGACCATGTAAATACAGGTGGGTAGCAACAGGTGGGAAGCTGCCTCAATATAGTTTTACTGAGGTTATTTGGAGACGAAAGTACCGTTGCAAACTGTTTAGTGTGTTCGTTATTGTTGCAGTGAGTTATGGATCTTATTGTCTCTGGCATCGACTATCGTATGAATTAAAGTAAAACTCGATTATTCGAACACTCTAATAAGCATCGTTATCAATATTTAATGCAGTTGCTTAATGCAGGGCGAAAGTCATGCAGAAAGGTCATCTAGGAGCGTTCTGTATGCTTTTTACCCTGCATAAACAGCCACCAACCCAAACACTTGTCAGGTTTTCATCAAGTTTATACTGTATGTTCGAACTGAAAATTCAAATAGTGTAGATCCTTATCAGAAATCGCTTCGTGTGCACTTTTTACCAAAACATAACAATGGACATAAGAAGATTAATGGACGAGTTTAATCATCCTCGTGCTCAGCGGGGCTCGCAGTGTCCTACACTCAGCCCGACATCATATACATGTACCTTGTGATGTTTTGTCTTGCCATACTCTTGCGTTAGTTATGGCGCCATATCTTGCCTTCTGTTCTTGATAAATTTTAGTTATTTTAGTTATAGTTTAACAGTGCAGCTAGTATGCTGTCGATGTTGAACATACAATGAACAGTTCTATATGAATATGTATGGTATGTGTGTATGATATGTGTATGAGTGATCTTCGTTTGCTGTGAAACGTGCTAGTAGAGTTCCTTTATGTTCTACATCATTTGGTACCTCGTGACCTTTTTAGTCTTGCAGTGTCCTAAATGAGGCTGGTGCGGAACATGCGAAAGAATTTTCTACGAAGGTCGTGTGGGTACACATATTTCATTTGTGCTACTGCGTTGCTGTGCACAGTCGTTTGTCATTTACATTATTCCTGTCTGGTCTCTATTCTATTATGCCAGGCATCTTGCAAACAGGTCGGAACCAGATCGGATGCCGAGTTACTCGGTGTCTTGTCAGGACCCAAGTTGTTTTAGCGAATGGTTTCTGATCACAAGGCTCATGTGGGAACTGTCTGATCTGAGACAACTCCCCATGGTTATTTAATAATATAAATGTGATTCTACAGTTTTGTACTTGTTAAAAGTTATATGCGTTGATATGCCATTAAAAAACTAATCTAATTAGTATTCCAGATGTCATAATTTCTTTCATCAATATGCATGGGGTAAATGAGCATGTGATATCAGAAATTATAAATAAGAACACCATTTCCAAACGGCTTTAGCAGGGCTACAGATAAAGGCGAGTACCCAACTTAATACTAAAATCGTCATTTCTCCCAGCAAACCGTATACTGTGACTACCCTTTAGACTCGTTTCTTCAAGACGATTCTAAAGAGTGGTCATATCATAGGGTTTGATGAAAAAGTAAAGGAGTTATTCTTGAAAATGTTTAAACGCATCTTACCTGGAGCTCTGGGTTCTAGTAGAGACCAAATAACCTGTGTACATAGGAGTCAAAATGCTTCTATATTTGATAAAGGGTAACCCTTTCACTCATGAATATTTATTAACCTATTCCCTCATAAGCTTCTTTTAGTCTAAACCACTTTGAATAAATCTACCGAACAGGAGCATTTACTAAAGAAAATGAAAAGCTTAGAATTATGTAGTTTTTAAAACATTGTGATACATTCTTATTAAAATTATTAATATTAGATAGCTGATTATCTTTATATTGCCAATGACCATTAGAATATTTTACCATGACAGAAACTGTAGAATCAAATGTATATTATTTCATAGGCATACAAAGCCGATCCTAATCAGATGGCTACTTTAGGATCACGGTGGCATTCTTCGTTGTCAGTAATTAGCTGGGGGAGAAAAAACTTTATGTTACATGTTCCCCAATAACACATATGTAGTTTTGCTCAACGAATAATTACATAAAACGACCGTATTCAATTTAATATACTGTTTGCGAATGGATTTTCCTTATGGTGTACATGTTTGTACCTGAGACGAACTAAAGATTCAGTGACTAATTGGTCAGGTATTTGAAAAATTTGAACTCATTCTTTATTCTTATGCATCATCTTTAGACAAATTAACGTTCATTTCCGTTATAATATAAGGGAAGAAACTAATGACGAAGTTCTGTCACTAATATATGCTTACCTGGTCCCAGATATGCATTCACTAGTTCAATCATTTGCAAACAGAGAAGATCCAGATCAAATGGCTCCTTCTAGAAGCCGTCTGGTCAGAGCTTGCTCTGTTTGCTAATTGAATTTGAAAAATATATTTCTTTAGTTACTAAAATGCTACAATATTTCGTTTTAACTATATTGTCCATGAATATTCAGTAGGTATTGAAACTTGGTCTAAATTTAGAACATTGAAAGTGTTAACACAAACAGTAACTGTTACAGTTTTATGCATCCATCTGCGAACAGTACTATATAAATGCAACCGTAATTACAACATCTCGGTCTGAAACCATTACGAATAGTTGCTTAATTGTAAAACCTTAATCACAGCGTTTCGGTCATTAAATTTGCGAAAAACTGCATAAAATGTTAACTGTTTAATTGATTGCTGTTAACTGAACGCAGGACAGCACAATACGTTGATCTTCGTGAGCATAAATATTAACGGGTACCTACTCATATTGCTTCCCAAGCGCCACAACAAGCGCCGCTACCCATGTCGCACCAGCTCTGTCCAAGAAATGTAGTGACCGTGACAAAGCCATACCGAATCCCTGTGAAAATAGATGACAAACAATTATTTCTAAAATACACTTTGTGTACTTTATATATTTATCGTCTGCAAATTCGTGTCGTTTAAGTCATAGTACCTACATAAAACTTGGTATTTGTTATGTGCGAGCGTTATTTATTATGAATATTGACGATTCGAACTCAAATCTTTGATACAAAATAAACCGTTATACAATAAACCACACACCCAAACGCACACACACACACACGAAATGAACACAGAAAACACCAAAAGACACACAAGAACCAGGGACAAACGTTCCGCACATGAACAAATCACAAGCACAAAGACGCAAGGCAAACAAAAGGAAGGGTGACAAAGAGAGTACCGCCTTGGCACGGTCAGTAGCAAAAACACCACTGGGGGTTTAAACCGGTTTACGGACGTCCTAACCTCACACTTCTCTCAATGAGGTTTTTAACGGTTGCAAATTATTTTAATGGCGACGCCATTAAAAACCTCATATACCTTCGCAACTAACAAATCTAACATTTTCCATTTCTCTACTTAATGCTCCTTTTCAGTAGACTTATATGAAGTTGGGTCTAAAAATAGCCTATGAGGTCATAGTAAGGTGACCGTTATAAGGGAGCTCTACTGTAAGTCTTTGCTGTCAAAATGTGCGTTTGCTTGTTTGTAAGAATGTCCGTGTGTCTGTTTGTTTGTCTGTCTGACTGTATGTCTATCTGTATTTCTGTCTGTCTATTTGCCTACCCACCTGTCTTTAGAATTCATCTACAGACTTCCAACTGTACCCTTTCCATGTAGAGCTATGACACTGGGTCAATTTACGATGAAGGAAAAAATATGTACTCAAAATCAAACAATTTATGGTGAACTGAAATTTCAAACCAATCAAATTAAACATTGTGTAGCTATCCGTACGTTCAATAGCTTTTGCGATCAACTTTGAATTAATTGAAACTCCGAGTGACCCGGCGTCTGAGTAGTATCAAAGCCATTTTGGTACTTGGTAACATATTCTCAAAAGCTTCGTCGATTGTAATGGGTCAATATTACATCAAATACAAAAATGTTGTGTTTTATGACGGATTAAGAGTTTAAAGTACCTGCCAATTCGCTTTTCTATAATCGTTAACTTCGTGGTCACCATTACCGCAGCAGAAACGCCATTCTATGATTTGGGCGCAGTGATTACCGTCTCTGCACTTCATGTAGCCCGACTCAGCTATGTATATAGATGTTCTGCATTTACTGCATATCCAGTCAAAGGTTTCAGATTTTCTGTATTAAACAAAGCACAAACGTATGACTTTTTCAATAAGAATATTCTAATTAACCCGTTACTCCATCAGTACGCCTTTCTACGCATTTGCAAACCAGAGTAGACCCTGATCAGATGGATCATATAGGTCTGATCTGTTTGCTTATGATATAATAAAGATATGAGTCTACATTTTCTGCAATGGCCAAAACTATCTGTGTCCATGTGCTATTATAAAAAAATAATCTAATTAATATTTATAAATATTAGAAAATTATTATTTCTTACATGAATATTATTGTAGGACAGTGTTAACCCTTGCTTTCTAATAGCGATCTAACTGAGTTTTACAAACAGCTTGGTTCAGGCGAGAAACCGAGTAATCCGGCGTCTCGTCAGGATCCAAGCTGTTTCATACTTGGTCAATTGTTTCTCAAACATTTTTGCGAATCTAAAGTAAGGAACAATTGTAGTATATCAAAGGCATCGTTTTAGCAGTCTATGGGTTAAACTAAACTGTATAATATTCAAGTTGTATACCAGTGTAGGCAGTCACTAGCAGTATAGACAGAACAATGTTAAAGAGGAGGTCCCTACAATGAACGCATATTTTAAATAATATCATAAAACTTGGTATGTATTATGAAGATTGTCAATTTGATCTTGAAAAATGCCACTGTGATACAAATAAACCGATTTCATCAATACTTATAAACTTTGTTCTATAACACAATACTATCGGCCTTTTCCGTTAAATTCTTCCGCGTTTTGCCGATGATCACCCGATCAATATATTGGTTACGTAATGGCTTTTCTCGGATGTGGTCGGAGAAACGAAAAAAGGGCGAACAGTTACTAAACTAAATCTCAACCCGAATAAAACTGAAACATCGAGGAGTAAACTCGGGATCGGCGATATCAAACACGCGGATGTTTTGTCATTATAAACGGTAATTGGATGAGTTTTCTTGTGATATACTACTTTTCAATATATAAACAAAAACGTTTTGTATATATTAGGTGTTTCTTGAAACGTGTCAAATGTTGGGAGTTCACTTTAAGGTTTTATACCAATATAGACAAAAACGGACATATCGACACAGTAAATGTAACGTAAGGATTAACCGTTTCAAATCTGAATTTTCAGAACGGAATAGCCCAATAGTGTTAAATATAGATTAATTTCAGTATAAATTACTTTTCTCTTTTCGGATTGCTACTTTTGCTTTCGAAGGATGTCCCTATTTCAGAAGATTTTCTTCACAACAGCAGGTGTTAAGTGATTTCGTGGCAGTCGTAAAATCGCCCCGTTGTTATAGTCCTTCGAGATCTTTAGTTTTGGTGTCATCAGTTTTGTAAATTGAATACTGCTTATGCATGTGCTAAGGGACGTGAGTAGTATTGTACTTTTAATTACTACTCATGAACAGACTCGAAAGATCTCCAATTATAAGAATATATTAACTTATAAGTGTGTTTTGAGGTGTGCAGACTCTAATCAGAAGGCTGCACTGTTTGCAAATGGCCGTGCATGCGTGTCCCGTACGCATTAAAGGTGTAAAATAAAATAAAAGTAAACCTTTGAATCACCTTGTACTCATTGTAGGTTTCAAAATGGAGGTTCCTTCACTTTCATTTCAGAAACATGAACAAAGTGTCAAAGAGTTGGATGGTTAATATAAAAAGGATACACGAAATATATATACATGTATACAAACATGATCTTGTCATCTAAAACACTGCAAAATAAAAAAAAAGAAGGCAGTAGATGTCACACGGAAGTCTACAACACTATCCGAAGCACAAATGAAGTGCGCCCCCACATATAACATTCAAAGAGCTGTTCATTGCCTGCTTATCAACAAAAAACGCCACTATATGACATTTCTGACAATTATGTATCTTATTAATCATGTTATCTTCAAAATGACACAGCGATATTACACCTGAAATAATTGTATTTTTGTTATACTATGTACACAAACCTATTGTATACCAACCTTGTTAACCTTAATCATTATATTGTTGCAAGCGATACATTTTGCATGTAATTGTCCGGAAGATAACACGTTTCATATATTTTATGTAGAAAAGAAAAGCATCAGAATTGTAGAGAATTAAAGATACATGTACGGTTGGAACACCTCATGTCCAATGATCCAACCAGAACATATGAACTCATATTGGTATTTGCCAAATTATTACTCTAGTAAATGTACAGTGTACAAGTACAAGTACTCGTAGTAGTGTTAGAAGTAACATTAATATTGAGAATAGTACATATAGTTGTAAAGGATATAAATATATTAGTAAAAGCAGTACTAATTGCAGCAGAGGTTGCAGGAACAGTAGTAACACATGTAATAATATGATTATTCAGAGATCCTGATAAGATGCGTAAGTTAAAACATTTTCAAGAAAAACGTTTTTGTTACTCCACAAAAACCTATATCGTGGCTACTCTTAAGAATCGTTTCGAAGACAACTGTTAGAATCGTCTCGAAGATACTGTTAAAGCGACGTAAAATCCGACACAAACAAAGAAGTAGCTTTGCATTGTCGGCAATATCAGGGGTTAAATGCTTATCTTAACCATATAGCATTTGAATTAAACATTATCATATATATAATCAGCTCTCTGTATAATTCCTACAATGAAGAAGAATATACAAGATATAGAAGTAAAAGAAGGTGAAGAAAGAAAAGACACACGGGGTGGAAGTGGAACTATAAGAAGCAGAAAGACAACGACTGAAATAAAGGCAGATGAGTCAACGAAGAAGAAACACCGACATTTGGAGGATCACGGCTAAAAGTAAGAAAAGTAGAAGAAAGAAAGAAAACAAACACTAACGTCGTACAGCCTTTTGCTGGGCAATGAAATCCTTTGAACATGTACCAGCGTACCATCTTTGATATTAAAAATATTTGTGGTTTTGTTCAGGTCCGACCCTCAATTCCTTCCGTGTCAAATTTCTAATTGTCGTCTGCAGCCCAACTGTATTGAAACATCGCGGTAAAATGAAAAACTAAGCTAAATAAATGCAATAAATAGTAGGTTTAGGCAAGCGGTGAAGTCCAAGATCAGATATCACCTTTAAAGGTTAGGTCTGATCTGAGACTTTGCTGTTTGTCATGGGTTTTTTTATCGACATTAACGATGAACGCTTTAACTATTTGAAAGCTAGTGGAAATGCAAACTGTTTGAATCCAGATGATACGCCACATAATGCGGCGTCTCATCGGGATCCAAACTGATTGTCACCTTGAACATAATTTTGCAAAGAAATGAGAGAACGTTTATTTTTAGAATTAAAGCAGACGACAATTGTTGCAGACGAAAAATTACTTAGTGCACCAATAGTTAAAACTACGGCAAATTAGTTTGAATTAAGTAATGACCAGTGGAAAGTGTTCTGCCATTTATATACAGCAGTCCGTATACGGTCGAATCATTAGTTGATACAGATACAGTAATACCCCTCTAAACCGGACGTTCATTTTAATATAGATATCGCCCTTGGAGGCAGATGGTAGCTTAATGCCTGGTGAAGGTCATGCAGAAAGCTCTTCTGAGAGCTTTCTGCATGACTTTCACCCTGCATTAAGCTGTTACCTGCTTAAAAGTATCTATTTTTTCCTACTAAATATCCGGTTTAGAAGGGAATGACTATAACTTGTTCCTAGTAAAGGTACATGTATGGTGTATCTCGAGCTTGAGTGGTTTTCCTATAATTAACGTTGATAAGATTACGTGAATCACTTCTTGTCCTGATTACGCAAAAGTATGTCCACCCCCTTATGAATATTAATTAGGACACTCATTCATAACCCCTACTCCGTAGTGAATAAAAAAAGGCACGATCTGGTGTTATTATGACTACAGAAGAACTGTGAACTTGATAAATTGATTAGATAAGAAATCGAGTTACCCGGCATCTCATCTGGATCCACATCTTTTGTCAATCTGAGTCAGGCTGCGAATAGCGACTTAAGTATTAATTAAGTGAGTCATTCTTAAGAAGGCTTAAATGAGTTATTCTTAAGAAGGCTTAAATGAGTCATTCTTAAAAAGGCTTAAATTCAGATACGAAATTATCATGACAAATAGCTCAGACCCGTATGAAACATCTCCTCGAGGAATTGTCTGATACAGGTCTACACTAGCTGTAAGTACAACTATGTAAGTTACGAGAGAAGGCTTAAGAGAAGGCGTATCCCTGCAATTGCTCTGACTTCAGCAGTCATTGAGTACATAATTGACGGGCGTTCACAGTTGTTGTCATGCTATGTGTTACATATTGCCCTGTGTTTACCGTTTTCAGTATTGTGGCGAAGTCTGGCGGGGATACCTTTATTTACAATGTTTGTTAAGCTAGGGTGACTTTGAGATAAGTATGAGTTTAGGACCCCCAAGTGGTGGTTTTGCCACTGACGGTTTCAAGGTGGTACTCTTTTTGTAACTCTTGCTTTTATGTTTGTTTGGTGTCTTTGTGTCTTTGTACTTGTACGTTTATTCATGTTTAAAAAAAATTATATATCTTTATGCGCGATGTTTCACATGTTGCAAAGAGTACATGGTCACATAATGAGGAAAAATAAAACGGTTAATGTAATCTTATGTACAGACAAACATTATATTTCATTTACAATTCATTCCATGTATATGCATGGCAGAAGGTCGTCTGTTACTGAAAAAAACCTTTTCCTAATACACGTCCCCGCTCTAATAAGTACCCCACTCTAACTAACTTACCCGCCCACTCTAAATTCTGAAGGGAGGTGATCCCCCGAAAGCAAAAATTGCAACACAAAAAGTGAAAATTGCAGATTCGGTTTTATTGAGTCTGTTCATGAGCAGTAATTGAAAGTGCAACACTGCTCACGCCCCCTAGCACCGGCTTAAGTGGTATTCAATTTTCAGAACAAGAAGTACTGAAATTCATGATCTCGGTGGATCAGAAGGTATAACAACACTGAGAATGAAGTACGGGGCGACGTTTTACGGCCGCCACACAAGCACTTAACACCTGCTGTTGTGAAGATTATAAATTCTGAAGGGAGGTGATCCCCCGAAAGCAAAAATTGCAACACAAAAAGTGAAAATTGCAGACTCGGTTTTATTGAGTCTGTTCATGAGCAGTAATTGAAAGTGCAACACTGCTCACGCCCCCTAGCACCGGCTTAAGCAGTATTCAATTTTCATAACTTCCCCACCCATTCTAATAAACTTCTCCACTCTAATAAATTTCCCAACTCTAATTATCTTCCCCACTCTAATAAACGTCTCCATGCTAATAAACGCCCCACTCTAATAAACGTCCCTTACATCGGAGGCACGATGTATGAAACAACTAAAACATTATGTAACATTATTTAACACTATTAAATAAAAGCATAGTTTTTAAAAGTACATTCCGTACTTTATGCAGACTAGCTTCCCTAGGAACATTCTGCATTGCTGTCATTCTGCATTAAGCAACCGTATGTCACCTGGGTCACCTGGGCCCGTTAACTCTGTACAGAGTCGTGTTGGCACCGCAGGATAAGCTTTCAAATCAGCATCTTCCACTTTTGTCTGCTTTGTGCCAGATTTTGTGTCTCTTTAAATGTTTTGCCAGTCCATTCCTCGATGATGTCGAACAACTTCTTCTTGTGTCGATCACATGTGTACATTTCATTGACTGGATGGACGATCATGCCGTTCCTTCCGGTTTATGATTTCATATCTATTGTATATCTTTTGTATATCCTTCACTGACCGTCCGGCTAGTGATTTTTATAATTATTGCATATCTATTGTAAATCTTTCATTGTCTGGATAGATAATCATGCGGTTCGTTCCGATTATTGATTTCATCCATGTACAGCGCTTTTGAACGCACATATCCCGTGTGAAAAGAGCGCTATATAAATGTGGTATAATAATAATAATAATAATAAATGCAAACAACTTCTTTTGAAGAAGGTGCCGCCTTCGGGGACGTCCATTAGAGATAATAAAGTAATTATTGATTAGTGTAACATAAAACAAGTCAATACATAGCTATGCAACGTAGAATCTTTAAATCTAAGATATTCTATTCATTAATACAACATACTCTGATTGGACATAAGCTATCTGTTTGAATAGCTGTCAACTATGTCTCTATGGTGTAATGTGTGTATGAGCTGAACACTTACTTTTAAATAATTGCATAACAGTAGCTTGAACACGTATACACACATATATTATAACTCTATAACAGTAGCTAGTACGTATACACATATATGTTATAACTACATGTATATAACGCAGTAGCTGGTACACCAATGAAAAACACGTATATATTTAACTGTATAAGAGTAGTTTGTACACCAAGAAAGCACGTATATAGAGGATCTTACATGAGTGTTCTTGATTATTGGATTTATTAAATGAGTTTTATAAAACGATAAAAAAGAGCTTTAGCGAGTTTTTTATCGTTTTAAAAAGACGAATTTAATCAATCTAATAATCATAAACACAAATGCAAGATCCTATTTATAACATAACAAACGCAGATGGGTTTTTTTCAGCCAATATTTCAGCAGTAATGTTGATTGTTATAAATTCTCCTTACAGATAGAAATGATGAATGAAAGGTGTTATTAGGTTCGCTAGGTAACTGGGACAAAGTAGGTCCAAACTTTCCAACTGCTGTTTTACTGTCATATCAACCAGGATCTAATTTAGACCTCTCTTGTATTCAATTGTAACTGTGATAGTTTATGATACAAAAACCTACAGAAACACGTCAAAATAAATTTTGAGTTACAGTTTTGACATACAAAGTGACACACACGTCACATTATGACGTCATTGTACACAACACGTGTCTGTGTAAAGCACGCCATTTAAATGAAGACCCACATACAGTTCGTCTACACGTCTGACACTCACTGTCAATGGGATTCAAAATGCGCCTTCGTTTTGGTATTTTAAGCCCTTCATCAGTGTTGTATATACACATGGACATGGACATTTCCACCGAGAAAAAAATCTCGATCATCAAGCTCAGTGAAAACGTTTATTGAAATGGACAAAAGATTCAGTACGAACTGCTGCATAAAATGTGTTGGAACAGGAGGACGATTTTCGCGATCAGCTGAGTATAGCATGTTTGAAATATGGTTGTACTGTGCTGGATTCAGATGATTATAGTTGTTGATTGACGAGATAGTTTTATGAGTAGAAATCTGCATAAACAAAATGACATGCGGTGAGGAAAATGTAAAGCTGTGCGGGCATTTTTATGCAGAATGGATGGTTTGGGTCAGAGTAGCTGGTAGGTCTTTTTTGGCATACATTTTGTAGATATTTACTGACAGCGATTACAATTTGTATTATTTTATCGAAATTAAGGCGCAAGTGCCAACATTCCTTTGCCATCTATCGTGACTCAATCGTTGACAGATAGGCCAATTTGTTTGTTTTGACAGCGCGTATGAATACAGTTCGGTCGTTCGAATGTTATTCACTAGTGAATATATGCCCGTGAATATCAAAATATATATGATAGTGTTACGTCACGCTGAAGCCACGAGTTATGTTATAAACACACATATGTTATAACTGTATAACAATAGCTGATGCACCAATGAAAACACGTATATGTTATAACTATATGACGGTAGCTGGTACACCCACCAATAAAAGCATATATATGTGATGGCTGATGCAACTGTCAGAATAAATTTGTTAATTTTGCTAATTGAACATTTTAGAGCGAGAAGGTTGCCATTTATATTTCTTTACAAATGTTCCAAGATATACGGGTCATTGTGAACACGATGTTCCACTGTTGACGTCATAATGATGTCACAATCATAATTTGGGTTGTCGCTGTTGACAGGTTTTACTGTACATGCACGATGGTCAAGGCTGTTGACGATGATATAGTATTTCGGTCTTAAGATCCATTACATTACTTACATTATTATCATTTCTTTGAAAGAATAGATAAATGGAAATATAAATAGATATTTAGGATAGCCATTCATGGAATGACTGATTGAGTCTGCTGATTGACGAGTCAAGTATTTGATGTGTTGTTTTAAAAGGGTTTAAAATCGTTTAGTCAGTACAGTAAAAATTCCATTATTATTCGAACACTCAAATATGTCATATTTGATCTTAAACACAAGTGGCAGCTTAATACAGAAGAGCGTTCTGCAACGAAAATGCTTGTAGCAGACAATGTTCGCAGACAAAATAACATGAGTTAATTTAACAAAACTACGTCGTGAGATACGTACAGTTGAATTTCTATATCTTCAATGAACCATACAAATACCTCGAGATAACACATATTCGAGTCATCCGATTTATCTATAAAGTAGTGCTGAAAGTTCTTGTATCAAGCTGACAAACCTGTTCTTTACATGCGTAGTGATATAGTGTTTACAATAATTTTGTATTGTAAAGTTGGAAGAACCGACCTTTTATTTAGAGTTATCCCGAAGGTAGAATTATCCGAGTTCGAGATCGTAAACTGTGACAGATATAAATGTTGAGACAAGATGATATTGTGATTTTCTGCATAAATGAGTCATGTCATGACAATACAGTTAGATTTTTCTAATTATAAGTATATTCATAAACTTAATGTCATTAAACTTCGTGGTAACATATGCGGCTTACATGGAATACAATTTGCTGTGTCAGCGTTTATTTAGTTTTAGCCCTTTTAACCTTGGGAATCTTTCAGATACCAACAGTATTACATACTTTCACGTTCATTACATAAATTCTACCAGAATGTGAAACAGTTTGGATCATGATGAGACGGCATCTAATATGGATCCAAACTGTTTGCAAATCTAATCACCAACTTGTCATCAGGGTTGAAACTGGGTTAAGCCCAATCATACTAAACGCCAGCTGACGTGCCTTTCAAATCAGCTGAAATCTAGATTAGACGCTGTGTAATTCATCGTCTGATCAGGATCCATTGTATTTAATATTCCGTCGGTAGTCTCCCAAAAACTTCAAAAGAAATAAAAATTGCACCTGGAAAGAAATAGAAATTGTGGCAGATTTGAATTTAAGCTGGTATGATATTGTCAGCAGGTATATGGTCAACAAACCTATCATGTGTCAAATTTCGCTGATAGGAAACCACGTGAGGACAGTACATGTATACTATTTATACAGTTTCATGGAATACGTTATAGATATACGGTCTTTACCCTTATTCTGTTGAAAACAAATGACGAAATTAAATCATTGCTGCCCAGTGTTCTTTTAAAATAGACAATAGCAGACAAGTAGGCAATCAGTGAACACCCAGATCAGAGAGATTTGAAACCATCGATGTAGCCAATATAATTGGTAAATTAATGGGATTCCAATTTCTGTCATACAAACGTGTTTTTACACATTTGAAAACAGAGTAGACCCAGACCAGACGGCTCCTGTAGGAGCCGTCTGATCAGGGACTGATCTGGCTCCGTTCCTAATGGAGTTTGATAGATCTGTTTCTTTAGTGTCAAAATAGCTACAATGTTCTACCTTCCATATTTCATTATTACTACTTTGGCCATGAATATTCAGTAGGTATTGGCATTTGGAATACAGCAATTGATTTTCCTTATGCTTGATAGCTTGGATCCTGAGGAGATGATGTCGATCGAATCAGCGTCTCATTTGGGTTCAATCTCTTTGCAAATGACGGGTCGTGTTCGACAGGATAAGGTACTACTACTCTCATTTAGGTGTTTGACGCACCTAATTCCTTCGGAAAAGTGTTTCCATTTCATTATAAATGTGCATTCACCCAGGTTTGTTTAAAACTTACTAAATATAATGCAGTAAATCCCCTCTAGAACAGAATTCTAGTAGGGAAGAATTTAGATACTTTTATGCAGTTGGCTGCAGGGTGGAAGTCTTGCAGAAAGCTCCTAGAGGAGTTTTTTGCATGACTTACACCTTTCATTAAGCTGCCACGTGACCCCAAAACCGTTATTTATACTAAATTTAATGTCCGGTGTAGAGGGGTTTTAATATAACAAGTTCCCCATTATAAATGGACTCCTGGTTAGCTTTGCAAACAGTTTAGATCCATATTAAATATCAGGTAATAAGCAGTCACCTGTCTAAAGGTATCTAAATTCTTCTCTTCTTGAATTCCGGTTTAGAAGATTTTTACTGTATAATATTACAGAGAACAGAGGACACAGAACTAATACAATGTATTCGCTGTGAGTAAACGGGGCCGTATTCAATCCAATGTTTAACTCCATAGACATACCTTTTACTGTATAATACGCCTTTATTCGCAATGTTGACCCAGATCAGAAGGCTCCTGTAGGAGCCGTCTGATCAGGGTCTGCTCTGTTTGCTTATGGAATTAAATGGATCTCTTTCTAAAGTTTGCCCTTATTCCTGACGCCATTATATATATTTAAGCTACTTAATATTCATTCATGCCTTATTTATTACAAGCACATTTGTGGAGAAAAGGGCTAATATCAGGTGAATGCTTAAGTAACGAATAAGGACCGTACCGCAGAAAACTCGTATAAGAGCATTCTAAAATTACGTTTGTTTTGCATTAAGCTCCCACAAGTCGTACAAAATTACTACGCTAATAATGGACGCTGGGATGTTTTCTAATGCAGAAACTCGGTCAGATCTATATCATTCAACAAGCAAAGAGCACAGATCCTGATGAGACTACTGCTACATGTTTACTCTGTTTGCAAAGGTGCGTAAAGACGTATTTCCAACAAACGCGTTGTAATGCCTAAGTTGCAAACAGAGTAGGCCCAGATCAGCCCGCTCCTGTAAGAGCCGTCTCGTCAGGGTCTGCTTTGTTTGCTTATGGAATTATACAGATATCATTGTACAAGTGTTACCAGATTGTTTTTGGTAAATGGTTTTATAAATTATAAGCTGCTTAACCTATTACCTCATAGGCTATTTTTATATCCAACCTTTTTTAATAAATCTCCAAAAAGGAGCATTAGCTAGAGAAAAGGAAAAAATAGAATTTTGTAGTTTGAAACGATTGTGATAAATAGAGCATTTGCTCCTTTACGAGCAAATGGTCTATTTATCACAATGATTTCAACAAGTGATTTTGCAGATAATATGAGGGAACCTCCTTTAAGCGGTCGTTGGTTATTGAACATCGGAGCATGTTGTTGCTTAATGCAGTGCAAAAGTAATGCAGAAAGTTTCTATAAAAGCTTTCGGCATTACTTTTGACCTGCATTAAGCTACCACTTGCCTTATAGATCCATACTTAGACCCTTGTTTTTGATGGCCGCTTAAGACAGGTTCTATTGTATAAACCTTCTGCACGCTAAGTACTGTTGCAAGCAAGGTCGAAAGGAAGTAATAATTCTTAAAGCTGATGACATCAGCGATATGTTTGGGTAGGTAAACACGTACATCAATCAGAGCAAGAGTACTCAAGTACTAAAAGCATCATTAGAAATGAAGAAGTTATTCTTGATACTATTAGTTATACAGATCATTGGCAGGGTATCCGACTTTCTATTTCCTGCTGAGGAAAATCATGTTGCCCGAGCCGTTGACGATATTATTCTACTGCAAAGTTTAATAATTTTAGCAGTTAATTAGCGTTGTTAATGTAGACATCGTTTTGCTTCCCCTCAGGGGCCTCATACTGTAATACAAGGGTTATATCACTCTGCAATCCTAGTTTACATTTGTGGATAAAAAGGGACCTTCCAAGTGCACTAGTTTCTCAAAGGATTGAAAGAATCAGACGTTAGTAAAACTTTCAGCAGATCAGAGCTTAAGCAGACACTATTTTTCAGCATGAGAACTTAATTGAGAGAATGGCGCAATTCCGATGTCATTTGGATGATATAAAACTGACGGTTTTATACTATTTAAAATATAGGCGTTGGAAGGATCGGCTATACTGCAATTTATAGGTACGTGTATTGTGCATGTGCATAAATAAAATCTGAATCGAATTGGGCGTGGATTGTCTTTGTAAAAGCGGACGTTTGGGGGCTAATCGGTAAGTGCACAGACACTTTGACAACATTTGCAGCATCAGAGCAGAATAATACCTTCGCCACGTATCGGGTTCTGTTGCTACACATATATATTTAGAACAATTAACATTATTATACAACAACTATAACAAAAATGTTTCTCAATGGATAACTTTGTTCCGCCCCAAACTCTTGTTGTTGGGCTGCGAAAGAAGCCCAACCTTATACGACTTTGAATTTTGACCATGATTTACCGCATTCCTGTGTTTCTATAAAAGTCAATCTTTTCAATAAACATCCTTTACTGTGAGACTAGTTTTTATTTGTATATATTTATTTATTTTATTATTTTGATTCATATATTTTTCCCAGCTGGTGTACAAAGTTTTTGTCGGGGTTATTTCTTTCTTTATTTCAGTGAAATGCTAATGAATTAGGTATAACTAAATAATATTACATTTTCAGTTACAGCGGTCAACGTGGTTTAAGGGTTATAGCGATGGCATATGAAACGTGAGTTCGTGGGGTCGATCCTTGGTGGAAGCGCCGTATTTTTTCCCATTTTGTCTTACCACCCTAGTTTACCCTTTGGTTTAAAACTATATGTACATAAAAATATACGCCCTTTGTTTGCATTTTAGCTTTGTTTGCATTTTAGCTTTGATCAAGTTATGTAGCTGAGACATTTTACTCGTGGTTTTGTTGACCGTTTTGCATATTTCACCATTGTGCATGAATTTGCTTTCATTTAAATGTATACCTGTTCTTAATATTGGGACACTATAAGTAAAAAAGTTAATGGGCATTGAGTCAACCTAATTTCATGTAGACTGTAAGTATGGGAGTTCGTGTGCCTATTTGCAGTACTTGTGAACATCACTTAATGTGATAATGGTTTCTGCGTCAGTGTGTTTCAGCAAATGAATAACATTGATATGTGGCGTAATGTGTAGTGTTGGTGTCATACACGGATAGTATGCATCATGGCTCATTAAACATTCCCCCGTTTCTGCTATTAATTTATACATAACAGTCCTGTTTTCCCAATGTATATGTTAATTAAAAGTACTAAACAATATTGCTCCATCTTTGTCTTCTATCCTGCTTAAATACATGTTACGCAGTCATTTTACACTTGCGTAAAACCTTGCTTGTTTGAGAACGGTTGTTTGGATCTAATCCACGAAGTGAAGCCGGTCGGCCATTTTTTTGTTGTTGTTGTAGTAACAAAACGAGGCCCTCGACGGGAGAAATTCCATTGTTGCTGATTACTCCGTATATACATCAGAACTTTTAGGGAAACACGACTCTTTATGCATGGCTAATTGACCAAAATCAAGGATTTTACTTTGCAGTATAATAAATTTTAATGTACGCAGCATATCTGGAGCTCTGCATCAATTCAAGATAAAGGTTAGCTGTTAACTAGATTCGACGAAAATGCCGTATCAGTGAATGTCATCACATGGTTTGGTGGAGAAATAAAGAAGTTATTCTTGATATATATTAAGTTGTCATATCTGGAGCTCTGCATCAATTCAAGATAAAGGTTAGCTTGTTAATTATATTCAGTTCGATGAAAATACCGTATCAGTGAATGTCATCCAAGGAAATGCGGTGATAAACTATTAACAAGAAATTCATGGAAGTTTAAATTTAGACGACATTGTATATGGGATGTCTATCACCCCTAGCGACACTCATATCTGTTAAACCCAGTTTATCAGCCGTCTGTTGCATAGAAAAAAAACTGAACATTGTGCATGATACGCTCATTCAACACTCAAAAGAAGACATCGAATATCACAATGGGTTTACAATTATATATGTATGTATGTAAACATTAAGGGTTAGTCAATAAATAATCGTGGTTGTGTGTGTGTCATGCTGTCTATCGGTGTTTTGGTGGTGGTTGTGTCTTGCATGTGGCTTTGCCTGCTTGACTTTACTACTTTTCCATTTACCGTCATCCTTCTTCTTCGTCGTCGTATTCTCCTCCATCACTTCTTCATCTTCTTCTTCTTCTTCTTCTTCTTCTTCATTATCATAATCTTCTTCTACTACTTTAAGTTTCTATTGTCATTATTACTCCTTCTACTGTAACGTGACAACCTGTGCAGGCCCTGGTGAGAGGGCTCCTCTGGGAGTCTCACTTCACATATAGTTTGCCTACAAGAACAACAACTAATGTAAGTTCATAATTTAACTGGTTCGCTTGACCTGGCCAGGAGCCAACCTTTTTAATGACAAAATAGTAAAGTCAAGCAAGAAAAACCACACAGAAGCCGCAACCGTTATTCAATCAAAGCGTTGCAGACGCTGCAGATTGTTCAGGGTTTATTACTCTTTATTCCTAGCCCATTTATAGTCAAATAATGACATCGTGCATATTAACCCATTTGCTCCCAGTGGATTCATCCATGTTTATATATTGGATTAGTCTATTTTCTTTATCTAAGGGGTGCCTGGCCTAAATGTTCAACTTCGTTTTGTTTTATATTGAAATTCCTATCAGCAAACATTGTAGACTGATCAGACGCCGCATTATGCCGCGTCAGATTAATGTCGACACTGTTTGCCTACGTCCCATATATGGGATCGTGGGAGCAAATGGGTTAATTAGATTGTTTTCCTCTGGTATGTAAGCGCATATGTTTTGCTAAAGGCAGAAACTTTATATTATTCCATACTTAAACAGACCAGACTCTGATCAGCTGACTTAAACACACCCCGTCCGATCTGAGTCAACTCTATTTTAAAGGTGTCAGACAAGATATACAATGTACATGTAATGGGATTTATGGCAGGAGAATGCCATGTCACCGGTATGTACGATTCTTTTTAAACTGTTTTCATCATTTCTCATTAGAATCAGCCAGAAAGGAGCGTCAGTTTCGCTCGTTGTGGTGAAATTCCCCTCCGGGCGAAAATATTTGCAGCTGAAGCGGAGCGCCCGTGTATCGGATGGCCCGGGAGACAAAAACGCCCCAAACCTTTTGTTTTCGGCTCAAAAAAATTTACAAAATGTCAATTTATGGACATTTAACTTATTTTAGAAATATTTCATGAGCCGGACGCATACTCAGTTAATAGTTTCTCAAAGGTTTTATCATATCGGATGGAGTCAAAATTAACTTATTCCCTCATAATGATGCATTTTGATGCTATTTTGATAAATAGAGCATTTGCTTCATTTATTACATTGATTTCAAAGCTATACCATTGTGCAGATGTCTTTTTCTCTAGTAAATACTCCTTTATGGTAGATTTATTCAAAGCGGCTGGTTCTAAAATACCCTATCAGGGGAAGGGGTTAAATTAAACAGATCCAACTTTTAGCAGCAATTATCTGTTTACACAGCGGATTAAAGGTTAATCGTCTAACCCTTTCAATATCAGAAGTGTCGTCTGCTGGACACGTTTTCGTCTGCTTCAATGTTTAGAGTGAGCGGTTGTTCAATTTCTTTATAAAACAATTACAGAGTATCAAACATTTTGGATCCTGATTAGAAACTCGGCGTCTCATCTGGATCAAAACTGTTTACATATGACATCACAGACAAGTCTTCGTGACATTGAATTATAAATTGTAAAAAGAGCTAATTGGAAACGTTTGTTCAGCGTGTTTAACACTTTACTCCATAAATACCCATTTCTACACCTTTACAAACAGAGTAGATCCAGATCAGACGGCTCCTATAGGAGCCGTCTGATCAGGGTCTGCTCTTTTTGCTTAAGATATAATAAAGACATAATTCTACAGTTGTTGTCATGGCCAAACCGTCCTGTGTCCATGTGCTACATGTATTATAATAAATTAATCTACATGAATATTCATGGAGGAAAGGGTTAACTCTATGAATATTCATCGCGTGCTCCACCTATAATGAACTATTACCATTCCCTCCATTAATATACATGTAAGAAATAATGATATTATGAATATTAATTAGAGTAATTGTTATAATATCACATTGACACAGGAAATGGTTACCATGACAGAATCTGTAGAATCATTTCTATATGTCACAATTTTCGTTTTGGTTTAAAAACTGGTCCCAGATTCGGTTTACATTACATTGGCATTGTTATACAAAATATTCAAGACTGCGGATTTCTTCTATTTTTATGTACATATCAATTCAAAATGAGCATAATTCAGCAATAAAATATATTATCATTATATAAGTCACTCAAACACTAAGTCACTTCTAAGATACTATACTTGTGTATTGTCTTTGTCACCTCACTATGAAAATTACTCAAATACTCTGTCACATCTATGATACTGTACTGTGTATTGTCTTTAACTCTTGAAGTATATGCCACTATATTTGTTAGTACACCAAAATTACACTACTAGGTAACACCTATACTATCTAGACCCACAGTTCTAATGAATACAACCACATTCCACACAGGAATTACATAGCACACAGGTCAAAGTCTATCTCCATTTCACACATGAAATGCTATGCCACATAGGCAAATGTCTTCATTTTCCACACAGGAAAAGTTCAATGACATGTTTCACACAGGCAATTTTCAACTCCCCACACAGGTAAAGTTAATGTTTTCACACAGGCAACTTTCAACTCCCCGCACAGGAAAAGTTAATGTTACACACAGGCAGCTTCCAACGTCCCACACATGAAAGCAAAATAGCATGAATTTATGTTATTAGCGTATGTATTTTCAAAACAGGAACCAGAATACAGACAATTTAACCCATTCAGAATATCTGTACTTCTAACTGTATATGTGCATCTAGTCTGATATACTCTTGGTAGTCTAACAACAAGTGACCACGCTTCCACCTACTACACACCAATCTAACACTGTGCCTCTCTTCTACATGTACTTTACCTGTACAACCAGTCACAGTTGACTAGGTTTGAACTACAGGAGTAAACACACAGCTGGACTGTGTCTATCTATCTACAACTAGCCTACAGTAACAACTCAATATTCTACACAGATAAAACCAAACTTATGACACTATATTATATCGTAAGCAAACAGAACAGACCCTGATTAGACTATAGCAGCCGTCTGATCTAGGATTACTCTGTTTGCAAAGGCGTAGAAAAAAAAGCGTATTTATGGAGTAAAGGAAGTGATTATCATTACTAAAGGGGAGTTGAACTATTTTGTGGTGTTATATAAATCAAGTAAATACATAAATGCAATGTGTGCCATATAGTATCAAATTAGGTCTAATATATCCTGTAGGTAAACAGAACAGAGTCTGGTCTGACAGCTCCTACATGAAACATCTGATCTGGAGCTACTGTTTTTACAATTGTGTCAAATGCGTCTGGATGGAGTAAAGGGTTACCGCTACTTGAAAATATTGCATGGCAATGCTGTAATAACCAGATACGAATTGTAACTGTAATAAAGCCTATACATAAAGGATGATTTAGTTTTCATTTGAAGAATGTTGATACCAGTTTGACTTTAAATAATGCTGATGGGCAACTAAGCAGACCCATGTCAGAGGTCTCCTCAATAGGATTTCTCGCTTGCTTGACTGTGGCCTGCTGTGGTCGGATGAATGACTGATTTGCAAACAGACTAATCCAAAATTTGGATCCAGGTAAGACGCCGAGTAACAGACTTCCCTTGAGGATCCAAACTGTTTGATAATTTGATCGAGTTGCTGAAATACAAGGTAAAACACTTGCAACAATTGAAGTCGATTATAGTTTCCACAGAGGTCCAGAAAAAATGCACAAATTAAAACATTTTCAAGAATAACTTCTATATTTCTTCACCAAACCCTATCTTGTGACCACTCTTTAGAATCGTCTCTTCGATAAGATTCTAAAGAGTGGTCTCAAAATAGAGTTTGGTACAGAAATGATGAATTTGGTATTTGAGTACACACCGTTATCTGTATATCTGTAGCCTTGTTTGTACATGTACCAACAAAAGTTGGCTCAGCAGACTAATGGATAAAACGGTTGATTTCTCACACAGTTCTAACATAGGATCCTGAATACGGATATGGCCAAGGAGAGAGAGAGAGAGAGAGAGAGAGAGAGAGAGAGAGAGTGTGTGTGTGTGTGTGTGTGTGTGTGTGTGTGTGTGTGTGTGTGTGTGTGTGTCGGGGGTTTCAAAGGATTTAGCAGTATTAAGGTTCCATTAGTATCGGTGTTGAATTGAATATATATACACATATGGAAAATGGGCAATACACATTTTTTTAACGATATCAATATGTGTACAACTTTTGCTGTTGACTGATTTATACGAAAATAGACATAATATAACTGTAAGTACTAGTAAGTATTTGTTTATAATGGCCATGAACACAGGATATTTTGTTTATGGCAGTAACTGTATAATCAGATCTACATTATTTTCTAAGCAAACAAAGCATACCCTGTTCACAAGGTTCCAACAGGCGTCTCTAGAGAGTAAAAGGGTTAAAGGTCAAATACTGTTTCCTTATTAACTCCTTCACATAAACGCTTTTTACGCCTTTGCAAACAGAGTACACCCATATGGGCCATATCACACGCAGCCGCCTGATCTGGGTCTGATGTGTGTGCTTATGACATTATATGCATAGAGGATCTTACATGAGTGTTCATTACAAATTGTTTATATGAAACGAGTTTACTATAATACTATGACATGAGGTTTAACGAGTGTCATATTCATAATAGTTAACGAGTTTCATGAAAATTATTTGTGATGAACACGAATGTAAGATTCTTTTTATCACATGAGCCTTAAAATGCCATATAAAATAAAACATGCTATAGCTGACGGCTATTTCGGCCATTGCTTACAAACGGCGTAGTAATACAATGGACGATGCAGATGGAGCGCTACGATTGGCTAACGCTTAAATTAGCGCTACGATTGACTAACAATTGCTATTTCATAAAAATGCACTAGTTACGGCACTCCAAGGCAGATTATGTGATAAATATTATTCTACATAATGGCCAATAAAAACTCACTAATTAAAATTCAAGAAGTGACCACTTCACGCACACTTGTTCATTCGGTAAAGAGGTAACTCCTTGTTTTAGCTTAAACTTTTTTATTTGGATAAGTGTACATGCTACATGATAATTACAGAATAACACAGCAGGGTTAGAACGAAAGCTTAACGCTTGTTGAGTTCTACTCCTTATAAGATAAGGTACATTCAGTCGATGCAGTTATTAATACAAATTACAAAATAATTTCAACATACTATCTATACATAAACAAAGCTACAGATAAAGGTGCATACCAAAATATTAAAATTATCATTTCTCAACCAAACCCTATACTGTGACCACTATTTAGAATGGTCTCTTTGAGATGATTCTGAAGAGTAGCTACGGTAAAGGGTTTGTCGGAGAAATAAAGGAATTATTGTTGAAAATGTTTACACTTACGCATATTATCCGGAGCTCTGCATCGTATAATTATTACATGCAAAGTATAAGTCTTTGACAATCAAGATAAGAGGAATAGCAAGAGGGGGATATAGTCGGAAGAATGGATAAACGAGGGTTGCAAATCAAATACGTTGATTATATTTTATTCAGCAGACTACTTGCTGCATAGGTTGCAATGTTGCTCCTGTTAAAGCCGTCTTACCTAGGTTTACTCTGTTTGCAAAGGCGTAAAACGCGAAATTATGAAGAAAATGTTTAAATCATAGCTATTAATATGCAGTAAAACCCTCTAAACTGGACGTTAAAATTGATATCAACACCGTAGGACATATGGTAGCTTTATGCAAGCTGAAACTCATAGAGAAAGTCCCCGAATGAACTTTCTGTATGACGTCCATCCAGAATTAAGCAGCCATCCGCTTAAAAAGACCTAAACCTTTCTTCAATAAAATCATGCAGGTTGATTTCAATCTATGAAACTTTATAATTGGCCTGTCTTTATTATTCCATTTGAAAAGAAATGAGATTTTCCGCCACACGCATGCACACACACGCACGTGTGATAATTATTGAATAAGACGAGTTACATTGTTTTGACTTAAACTACAATTCCTCGTGATACAAGCAAGTAACAATAAACTACAGTAAAACCTCTCTATAACGGCCACTAAATTGTGTTAATTAGTTGGTATTTAGGGCAGGTGGCAGCTTAAAGCAAGATGAAAGTGGAACAGAACGCTCCTGAGCGTTCTGTTTCACTTTCGCCTTGCTTTAAGCAGCCACCTGCCTTAAACACAAAATACTCGATGTGAATTAGTGACCGTTATAGAGAGGTTTTACTGTATTAATTTTAAGAAAAACATATCTCAAAAGATATACATTTAACCATTCCCCCCCCCCTGAATATTCATGAAAAATATAACAATTATATACTTATTTATTGGACAAGGTTAACTAACAATGGCATTAGGAGAAGGGAACGTTTTCATCATGACAGAAGCTGTAAAATTAAATCTATATTATCTTATAAGCACACAGAGCAGACCCTGATTAGATAGTTACACAGGATCCGTCCACACTTTGTCTACTCGGTTTGCAAACATGCAAAAGTGTTTATTTACGAGAAAGAGCTATGTATTTAATGGTTTTGCATGAGCTCATATATTATTATATATGTTCTATATAACGTGTAATTCGTCAGGTCTGGCTGTTTTATAAGGTTTACCTGACAACCCAATTCAATTTGACCACAATTCATGGAGCGGTGGAACTAGTTTGAATTGTGGCTCCGCTTGAACGAACTGTTTCATGCGCGAAACAGATGCGCACAAATCTTCATGCGCGAAACGGTTGCGCAGAAATGTTTTCCAAGCACCAATTACCTTCAAATGCTTATTTTGAAGTTATAATTGAATGTAAACTCACGATGTGACCATTTGTTTTCTTAGATCATTTCTAATGGAGCCGAGTTCGAGTCAGTTGTCGTCAAAATAGTTGAGATTTTCTTTACACCAGATACCGTGGTCGAATGGAACTTCAATAAAATGCAGAATGTAAACATGCAGGCGCTCCACTAACACTGGTCGTTTTCCGCAGATGGTAGCTGTGAAAATGACGAGATTCGGTGACATGTCGGAGGAATATTTAGTAAATATGCTCGAACTAGAGACTGGCTTAGTACCAAAATACCAAAATTGTGATTTCCTATTAATTACACGTTGTATAGAGCATTAGGTCATAAAGCAGTTATTTCATGTGTGTTTGTGGAATGGTCAGAATTAGTCTCCCTCGGCGTCAAGAGAAGACCTTTTGAACTGTTGTCTCTTACCCTCGTCCTCGGGCAACAGTTAAAATTTCTCCCCTCACCCCTCGGGAGAGATTAGTTTTGACTGTTCCTCAAACAAACATGAACTAAACTATATAATATCCTCAATACCACACCGCTAATAGTATGTCCTCAAAAGCGTGTTATTATAGTATGTCCTCTGTATCATATGCTATTATATTATGTCCTCGTAATCATTTGTTGGAATGTTATGTCCTCATAATCATATGTTATTATTGTCCTCATTATGCATCGATGACCATGGTGCCCTCGTCACTTCTTCTCATCGACTGGAAATCAGAAATAAATACCATGTAGATACAGGTGGGTAGCAACGGGCAATATAGTTTATCTGAGGTTATTTGGAGACGATAGTACCGTTGCCAACTGTTTAGCGTGTTCGTTATTGTTGCAGTGAGTTATGGATCGTCAGGATCCAAGTTGTTTTACATATAGCGAATAGTTTCTGATCATAAGGCTCATGTGGGAACTGTCTGATCTGAGACAACTCCCCATGGTTATTTAATAATATAAATGTGATTCTACAGTTTTGTACTTGTCAAAAGTTATCTGCGTTGATATGCCATTTAAAAACTAATCTAATTAGTATTCCAGATGTCATAATTTCTTTCATCAATATGCATGGGGAAAATGAGCATGTGATATCAGAAATGATAAATAAGAACACCATTTTCAAACGGCTTTAGCAGGGCTACAGATAAAGGCAAGTACCCAACTTAATACTAAAATCGTCATTTCTCCCAGCAAACCGTATACTGTGACTACCCTTTAGTCTCGTCTCTTCAAGACGATTCTAAAGAGTGGTCATAGCATAGGGTTTGGTGAAAAAGTAAAGGCGTTATTCTTGAAAATGTTTAAACTTACGCATCTTATCTGGACCTCTGGGTTCTAGTAGAGACCAAATAACCTGTGTACATAGGAGTCAAAATGCTTCTATATTTGATAAAGGGTAAACCCTTTCACGCATGAATATTTATTAACCTATTCCCTCATAAGCTACTTTTAGTCTAAACCACTTTGAATAAATCTACCGAACATGAGCATTTACTAAAGAAAATGAAAAGCTTAGAATTATGTAGTTTTGAAAACATTATGATACATTCTTAATAAAATTATTCATATTAGTTAACTGATTATCTTTATATTTCCAATGACCATTAGAATATTTTACCATGACAGAAACTGTAGAATCAAATGTATATTATTTCATAGGCATACAAAGCCGACCCTAATCAGATGGCTACTTTAGGATAACGGTGGCATTCTTCGTTGTCAGTAATTAGCTGGGGGAGAAAAAGCTTTATGTTAAATGTTCCCCAATAACACATATGCAGTTTTGCTCAACGAATAATTACATAAAACGACCGTATTCAATTTAATATACAGTTTACGAATGGATTTTCCTCATGGTGTATATGTTTGTACCTGAGACGAACTAAAGATTCAGTAACTAATTGGTCAGGTATTTGAAAAATTTGAATTCATCCTTTATTCTTATGCATCATCTTTAGACAAATTAACGTTCATTTCCGTTATAATATTAGGGAAGAAACTAATAACGAAGTGCTGTCACTGATATCTGCTTACCTGGTCCCAGATATGCATTCACTAGTTCAATCATTTGCAAACAGAGAAGATCCAGATCAAACGGTTCCTTCTAGAAGCCGTCTGGTCAGAGCTTGCTGTTTGCTAATTGAATTTGAAAAATCTATTTCTTTAGTTACTAAAATGCTACAATATTTCGTTTTAACTATATTGTCCATGAATATTCAGTAGGTATTGAAACTTGGTCTAAATTTAGAACATTGAAAGTGTTAACACAAACAGTAACTGTTACAGTTTTATGCATCCATCTGCGAACAGTACTATATAAATGCAACCGTAATTACAACATCTCGGTCTGAAACCATTACGAATAGTTGCTTAATTGTAAAACCTTAATCACAGCGTTTCGGTCATTAAATTTGCGAAAAACTGCATAAAATGTTAACTGTTTAATTGATTGCTGTTAACTGAACGCAGGACAGCACAATACGTTGATCTTCGTGAGCATAAATATTAACGGGTACCTACTCATATTGCTTCCCAAGCGCCACAACAAGCGCCGCTACCCATGTCGCACCAGCTCTGTCCAAGAAATGTAGTGACCGTGACAAAGCCATACCGAATCCCTGTGAAAATAGATGACAAACAATTATTTCTAAAATACACTTTGTGTACTTTATATATTTATCGTCTGCAAATTCGTGTCGTTTAAGTCATAGTACCTACATAAAACTTGGTATTTGTTATGTGCGAGCGTTATTTATTATGAATATTGACGATTCGAACTCAAATCTTTGATACAAAATAAACCGTTTTCTTCGATAAGTTTCGCGTTGCAAGTAAAGACTATCACTTTGTTTTTAACAATTACATGCACTTTACCACTGTTTTTACGATCGTGGTTGTTGTAGATTAGTCGAAGAGGGGGATACGTTTATTTACACTATTTGTCCTTCATGGTGGGGATTGAATACGTGTAAGGATGGGCGCCCCTAAATCGGTTTAATCTCCCAGTGATATTTGTCACTGACCGTTCCAAGTCGGTTTCTTCCATCTCGCCCCTTGTGTATGTTTGGTATGTCTTTGTGCGTCTGTTTGTGTCTTTTATATGCATGCACATTTACTGTTGTCGTCGTGGTGCTGTTCTGGCGGCTGTGTGTTTTGTATGTGAAGTTTCCTGCGTGACTCATACTTGTACTTTTAGTACGTAACGAATAAAGTTAACTATTTACTAAATATTGATTTTTTTAATTCAATTTCTTCATTGCATAAAACATACATCGTATTCTTATAGCAAGCATGATACAAGAAATTATCTGTCAACGATAAAGAGGCAAAACTAAACTGACAGATTTGTTTAATGTGCTTTGTTCTAACAACTTTGTATAATTCACGCTAAATCGGTTAGTTGCGTATGTTGCTATGTTGTTTATGTGTGAAGCTACAAAAAGTATCCAGGGAAAAGTCACATGTCAGAACGGGAAACCATTGTACTATCTAAAATAAGGAACGCAGTGGCCAGAGGTGGGTGTGCTTACAACTGTGCTATTCAGGTACGTTCAGCGGATGAATTGGAGGAGATTTTTATCATTCAAAACCTTTATCGCAGGTGCAGAACTTCAGATGGTGTTCAACAATACTGCAAAATTTAAAAAAGTTAAGTTGATGTATACAGAGAAAAGCTCCGGAAAAAAGTATAATCCGGACAAGCAAGATTTGAGAAAAATAACAAAAGACAATAACTCCAAAATTACTGAAGACAGTGTTATGAACCTTGTGCGCTGCACTCGCGGTCAATGTGAACTATCTGAATATGAAGTTTGAAGTCAATAGCTTTTATACTTTGGGAATTATGATCCGAACAAGCCGGACGAACGAACGGACATGGTGACTCCAGTGTACCCCCCCCCCCCAAAAATATAATAATAAAGGTGAAAACTCATTATAAACCTCTTGTTAAGACTGTTTTTGAAAATTTTTAGGATTTTTCATTTTCAAGCGCATGCGAAAGTTCTTTTCACTATCTAAGGAGAAAATGAGTTTGATCTAGTAAGTAAATTGCGTCCCGATGCTAGGTCCCACCATGTGGTCCGAACGCAATCATCTCACTTGTGTGAGAATAATGCGCGCGCGGTCTTCTTACGGTGAGAAGAATGCGTAATTTGAGAAAGAAATTTCAGGCTCAACAAGGCTTTACTTATGTCATTAAGTGATCGTTATAAGGGGATTCCGCGGTAGTTTTTACAGTCAAAACGCGTGTTTTCTTGTTTGTTTGGAAGTTGGTTTGTCTGCCGTTTTGGTATTTGGTAATAGATTCTCAAAAGCTCCATTTAATATTATTATTGTAAGTAGTCTACATTACATCAGATCCTGCTTTCTACAGACATAACTCTTTCGGCGCCAAATTTCTAATTGTCGTCTGCAAATCTCTTTTCTGGATAAATCAATGTAAATGTCAAAGGAATAAAGCCCATGTGTAGAAAAAGGGTTTGAGACAAAAAGTGAAGTCCCTGATCAGATGCCGCCTTGTAAAGGTGGCGTCTGATCTGTGACTGCACTATTTGTCGTGGTGCATTCTTGCGACATTGGCGGTGAAAGGATTAACCCTTAGCCTGCTATGAAAACGAGGTATGCTTAAGTTCCAATTTGTTGTCGTTGCCACTTACATCTGACTCAAGCGTTTGAGATACTATTGACGGAGTGTCAAACAATTTGGATCCTGATGAGACACTGAGTTACTCGCGTCTCATTTGAATCCAAGCTGTCTGCAAACGTCAGCTAGGTCGCGCGTGGCAAACTATGGGTTAAAGGTTAAAAGTACCTGAAAATCCGCTGTTTTATAATCGTTAACCTTGTGGTCACCACTACGGCAGCAGAAGCCCCATTCTATGACTGGAGCGCAGTGATTACCGTCTCTGCACTTCATATTGCCTGACTCAGCCACGTACATAGGGGTTCTGCATTTACTGCATATCCAGTCAAAGGTTTTATCCTGACTGTATTAAACAAAACACAAACTTATATAATAATGACGATTTGTGTGCATAAACAGAAAACATCCATATCAAAAAACCCCTGTAGGAGTTTCTGGGTTGGGTTTGTCCTGTTTGAAATGTGTGAACAATATTTTTATACTTACCATATCATATACATACAGTGTTGTGTTGACAAACCAGATTTGTGAATATGTGCTCTGATATCTATCACTGCTTTTTTTTTCATGTGTTATATGAGTACGGACTATGTACAGAGTAATACTTGATGTAAAGAATTGAGTAATCCAAGAATGGAAAATTTCTGTGAAAGTTTCTGTTCTTGGTATACACAATTATAAAGTCATATTTCACTTTTCAAACTAGTCTTCGCAGTCGGTTTGTTTTAGTCGATTGAAACGTACATTATATGGCTACTCTGTCCTGTCTTTTAAATTACAGATACTGTACTTCTGTTTGTTATTACTAGTAACAGCAGTACTGGCTGTAGCATAAGTTGCCGAAGCAGTAGCAATAGAAGCAGTAGCAATAGAAGCAGTAGCAATAGATGCAATAGAAGCAGTAGCAATAGATGCAGTAGCAATAGAAGCAGTAGCAATAGATGCAGTAGCAATAGATGCAGTAGCAATAGATGCAGTAGCAATAGAAGCAGTAGCAATAGATGCAGTAGCAATAGAAGCAGTAGCAATAGAAGCAGTAGCAATAGATGCAGTAGCAATAGAAGCAGTAGCAATAGAAGCAGTAGCAATAGATGCAATAGAAGCAGTAGCAATAGATGCAGTAGCAATAGAAGCAGTAGCAATAGAAGCAGTAGCAATAGAAGCAGTAATATGATTATTCAGAGATCCAAATAAGATGCGTAAACTAAACCGTTTTCAAGAAAAAACTTCTTAATTTCTCCACCAAACCCTATGCCGTGAACATTCTTTAGAATCGTCTCGAAGATAACTTTTAGAATAATCTCGAAGAGACTATTCTAAAAGACACTAAAGGGTGATCTTAACATACGGTTTGGTGGAGAAATGACGATATTAGTATTTGATCACGCACATTTATCTGTAGCTCTGTCAGATTTATGATATTAGTATACGTAGTAAATCTACTAGTAAAAACGATAGCAGTAGTCTGGGCATTTGGACTGTGGATGTGAGGAAACCCTCCAGCTGGTGTGCGTTAGGTCTACCTGGGTGTTGTCTGTACGAAATAATACATCTTAGTCGGTACAAGGAACACCGCTGGGGTCTTCCTCCATCTGTAATTAGCTGGACGTCGCGATATGACTGAGATACTGTTAAAGCGACGTAAAACCCGAAAAACAAGCAAGCAAATAAGGAACTGGAACATTATTGACAATATCAGGTGTTAAATGCTTATTTTAACTACACAACATTTGCATTAAATATGATAATATATGTAATCAGCTCTCTGCATAAAGTTTGTACAATGAAGAAAAACATGCACGATATAGTGGGAAACGAAGAGAAAAAGAAAAGAAACACGGTGTGGAAATGGAAGTTTAAAGAGGAGAAAGACAACGACTCAAATGAAGGCCGATGTGTCAACGAGGAAGAAACACTGAATGTGGTGGAGAATGGCGAAGAAGAAACGAAGAAGAAAGCAGAAGAAGAAAACAACTTACGCAAGACAGCTTCTTGCTGGGCAACTGAATCCTCTTAACTCGTACCAGCGTACCATCTTTGAGATTAATATATCGGTAGTTTTGTTCAAGTTCGACCTTCAGCTCCTTCCTTGGCAAATTTCTAATTATCGCCTGCAGTCCAATGGCAAAATGAAAAACTAAGCTAACTAAATGCAATAAATTGTAGACAAATAGTGAAGTCAAAGATCAGACGCCACCTTTTGGTGGCGTCTTAATCTGAGACTGCACTGTTTGTCGTGGTGTATTTCAGCCGCATAAACGATGAACGATTGAACTATTTGAAAGTTAGCGGAGAAACCATAAGTACATATGCAAACTGTTTGGATCTAGGTGAGATGCCGCATGATGTGGCGTCTCATCAGGATTCAAACTGTTTGTCATTTTGACCATATTATTTCAAAGAAATGAGACAAATTTTATTTTAAGAATTGAAGCAGACGACAATTGTTGCATCGATAAATTACTACGTGCGTAAATAGTTAAAACTACAGCAAACTAGTCTGAATGAAGTAATGTCCAATGGAAAGTGTTAAATGCCTTTTATATACAGCAGTCCCTGTAAGATCGAAACATTAGAGATGCATGTACAGTAAAACCTCTCTAAATCAGATGTTCAATTGATATAAATATCTCGACTTTGGAGACAGGTGGCAGCTTAATATCGGGTTAAACTGATGCAGAAAGCTCCTCTGTGAGCTTTCTGCATGACTTTCACTCTGTATTAAGCAGCCACCTGCTTAATAGTATCTAAGTTCTTTTCTACTAAACTTCCGGTTAAGAATGGTATGACTGTAACTTTTTCTTAGTAAAGGTACATGTATAGTGTATCTCGAGACCGAGTGGTTTTCCTATAATTAATGTTGATAAGATTACGTGAACCACTTCTTGTCCTGATTACGCAAATGTAAGTGCATCCCTTATGAATATTAATTAGGGCACTCATTCATAACCCCTACTCCGTAGTAAATAAAAAAGGCTGGATCTGGTGTTATTATGACTACAGATGAACTTTGATATCTCGACTCGAATAACTCGAACTTTGCGATAACTCGAAGTAAACGTTTGTTCCTAGCAAAATGTACAAAACAGAATTGTTCTAAAAGGTATCACTGTGCATATCTAGAAACACGTGTGACAGTTTAATGCAGATAGAAAGTAATGCTGGTAGACCCTACAGGAACTTTCAGCATTACTTTAGACCTGCATTAAGCTGTGAACTAAATTGTTCAGATAAGTAATTGGATTTATTTCGAATCTTTTTTATCTCGAAGAAAGTTTATATGGTCTCTTGAAGTTACGTCGAAGTTCAGCTGTACTTCGGTTTGCTCAATGTTTTGAGACTCTATCGATCGAGTGTCAAACAGCTTCGACTCTGATGAGACGTCGCGTTACTTGGCATTTCATCTGCATCCAAACTGTTTGCCAGTCTTAGTCGGGCTGCAAATAGCGACATAAGTGTTAATTTATTTTAGTCATTCTTAAGAAGGCTTATATTCAGACACGAAATTATCATGGCAAATAGTGCAGACCCGTATGAAACAACTCCTTCACGGGCTGTCTGAGATTTAAGATTCGTGTGAAGTGTTTGATATTTTATTTGTGAAATATTCAAGATAGGTTTAATCTATTTACACAATGCCGCACGTGTTGCACAGAGTAGATGGTCACATAATGAGGAATAATAAAGAGGTAAAAGGGATTATTTGTACATACAATATATTTATTTCATTTACAATTTATTCCATGAATATGCAAAGCAGATCGTCGTCTGTTACAAACTTGAAAAAAAATACAGTATTCTTCCTAATACATGTCCCCACTCTAATAAGTACCCAACTCTAATAAATTCCCCCACCCTTATAAACGTTCCACTTAAATAAATTCCCCCACTCTTATAAATACCCCTTACATCGGAGGGCACGATGTATGAAACAACTAAACCATTATGTTATAACTATTAAATAAAAGCATAGTTTTTTACACTTCGCTTGCTGAATTTTAAAACACATTTCTCCTTATTTACCCATGCCCTGTGGTATAATTACATATATTTTCACTGTGTACAAGTATTTCGCTGTGCAATCACTGCTGTGGGGTGCACTGGTTGCACAATCAACTTGTAAATAGTGCAGACCCTGATGAGACAGTTCCTGCAGGAACTGTCTCATCTGGGTCTTCACTATTTACAGGAGGTATATTGACGTGAATAGCAAGCGAAGGGTTAAAAGTACATCATGCAGACCTGGCTCCCCTAGGAACGTTCTGCATTGCTATCATTCTGCATTAAGCAACCATATTTGTCACCTGGGTCACCTGGGTCCCTTAACTCTGGACAGAGTCGTGGGGGTACCACAGGATTAGCTTTCAAATCAGCCTCTTCTCTTGTGTGCCAGATTTTGAGTATCTTCAAATGATTTTTCCAGTCCTTTCCTCGATGTTGTCGACCCACCTCTTCTTTTGTCGTCCACAGGTGTACAAAATACAAAACGCTTCTGTTGTAGAAGTGTCGCCTTCGGGGACGTTTATTAGAAATAACACAGTAATTATTTAATATTCTTACATAAAACAACTAATACAACATACTCAGATTGGACGTTTCTTACTTGAGCCATCTGTTTGCATTGCTGTCAAATGTGTCCCTATGGTGTAATGGGTTAATGAGCTGAACACTCGTTAATAATTGCAAAACATTAGCTTTAACATGCATACATACACATTATAACTATATAACAGTATGAAAACGCGTACACCCATATATATTATAACTATATAACAGTAGCTGGTACACCAATCAAATCACGTATACACATATATGTTACAACTATATAATAGTAGCTTGTACACCAATGAAAACACGTATACACATATATGTTTTAACTGTATAACAGTAGCTTATACACCAAGAAAGCACAAATATACACATATATGTTATAACTGTATAATAATAGCTAATGCACCAATGAAAACAATTATGCCCATAAGTATATGTTATAACTATATGACGGTAGCCGGTACACCAATGAAAGCATATATGTGATGGCTGATGTAACTGCCAATATATTATAATATATATTATATAATAAATTTGTCAAATATTGCTAATTGAACATTTTAGGGAAAGAAGGTTTCCATTCACATTACTTTACAAATGGTCCATGTTATACAGGTCAATGTAACACGCTATCCCACTTGACATCATAATGATGTCACAATCATAATTTGGGTTGTCGCTGTTGACATGTTTCACTGTACATGTACGGTGGTCAAGGCTGTTGACGATGATATAGTATTTCGGTCATAAGATACATTACATTACTTACATGATTAACATTTCTTTGAAATACAGTAAAACCTCTCTAAACCGGAATTCTAGTAGAGAAGAATTTAGATTCTTTTAGGCAGGTTTCTTCTTAATGCAGAGAGAGTGAAAGTCGTGCAGAAGGCTCCTAAAGGAACTTTCTGCATGACTTTCACACTGCATTAAGCTGCCACCCACCTCTAATACTGATATTTATACTAAATTGTCCGTCCGGTTTAGAGAGATTTTACTGTAATAGATATTTCAATCGAAATATAAATAGATATTTCGGACAGCAATTTATGGCATGACAGTAGTCTGCTGATTGACGAGTCACAGATTTGATGTGCTTGTTTTATCAGGGTTTAAAGTCGCTTAATCGGTACAGTAAAAACTCCATTATTATTCAAACACTCAAATACGTATCATATTTGATCTTAATTACAGGTGGCATCCTAATACAGAAGACCGTTCTGCAAAGAAAATGGCAGAAAATTAAAACTAAGAAAACTTGCAACAGACGACAAAGTTTGCAGACCAAATAAGGTGAATTAATTTAACAAAACGACGCCATGAGATACGTACAGTTGAATTTCTATATCTTAAACTTCAATGAACCATAAAAATACTTCGAGATAACATATATTCGAGTCATCCGATTTATCTATAAAGTAATACTGAAATCTCTTGTATCAAACTGTCAAACGTGTTCAATAGATGCGTAGTGATATCCATGTAGTGTTTGCAAGAATTTTGTATTGTAAAGTTGGAAGGACCGACCTTTTACTTCGAGTTATCCCGAAGGCCGAGTTATCCGAGTTATCCGAGATCGATATATCGAAGCCCAACAGTAGGTCGTAACATGTGACATATTTAAATGTTTAGACAGGACGATAATATTGTGATTTTCTGCATAAATGAGTCATGCCATGAAAGTCGGTTAGATCTTTTTAATTATTAGTGTATACATAAACGTTATGTCATTTAAACTTCGTGGTAAAATATGCGGCTTACAGGCTTACATGGAATACAATGTGCTGTGTCAGCGTTAATTTAGTTTTAACCCTTTCAACCTTGGGAATCTTTCACATACCAACGTTATTGCCGACTGTTACTTTTAAAAGGCTAATGTTTTCACTTTCTTTACAGAAAGTCGATTAGTGTGAAACAGTTTGGATCCTGATGAGACGCCGAGTTACTCGGCGTCTCATCTGGATCCAAACTGTTTGCCAATCTAATCAACCATTCGTCACCAGGGTTGAAAACTGGGTTAAGCCCAATCATACTAAGCGCCAGCTGACATGCATTTGCGATCAGTTTAGATCCTGGTTAGACCCCGAGTAATTAAGTGTCTTATCCACTGTGTTTTATATTCCGTCACTAGGTCCCTAAATACTTCAAAAGAAATACCAAGATTGCGATTGGAAAGAAATAAAAAATGCAGCAGTTTTGAATTTAAGCTGGTAAAATATTTTCAGCACGTTTATGGTCAACAAATCATGTGTCCAATTTCGCTGAAAGGAAATCACGTGGGACAGTATAATATTTATTAGTTTTATGGAATACGTTATCGATGTATGGCCTTAATCCTTATACTGTCCAAAACAATCATTAGTGGACAGTGTTCCTTAAAAATAGACAAACAGTGAAGACGCAGATAAGAGCACTCCCGAAGGAGCCCGCTGATCAGGGTCTGCACAATTTGCTGAATCCATCGATGTCAATGGGTTATAAGAGCCAATATTTTATTTTCTGTGCTCCCTTGAATACAGCGCAATCATGGATGTGGTCCAAAGTTTGACTTACTTTCCAGCGACTGATATAAGAATGTCCTCGTGTCTGATAGCCTGGGTCCTGGTGAGATGTCGCGTTAATCAGCTAGTCATGTGGGTCCAAAATGCTTGAAAATGATAGGCTGCGTTCGGCAGGATAAAGGTTGAATATTTAGTTTGTTATTTATGTTCAGTATAATTAAGGATTTGAAGCAAAGTGCTTATAAACTACTGCTGTCATTTAGAATATTGACGCACCTAATTCCTTCTTGTTTTCATTTCATTGTTCATGTAGATTCCAATGCGGGCCAACTACATATTATTATCTAAATGTTTTGCTACGACAATTTATATGAGTATTATAATAGATTTGTTTTCCTACGAAGGCAACTTTGTTTTCGTAGGAAAACATTTCCCAATTGATACACTGGCTTCGTAGGAAAACAAATCTATTATAATACCCATATAAATTGTCGTAGCAAAACATTTGATGGTAATACGTAGTTGGCCCACAGTTGATTCACCCTATTATGTTTCAAACTTACAAAACTGTAATACAGTAAACCTCTCTAAACCTGAATTCTAGTAGAGAAGAATTTATATACTTTTAGGCAGGAGGATACAGGGTGGAAGCCTTGCAGAAAGCTCATAGATGAGCTTTCTGCATGACATTCACCTTTCATTAAGTTGCCACATGACCCCAAGACCGTTATTTATACTAAATTTAATGTCTGGTGTAGAGGGGTATTACTATAACAAGTTCCCCATTTATAAAATGAGTCTTGGTTAGCTTTGCAAACAGTTTGGATCCAGATTAAATATCAGGTAATAAATAGCAAAATGCCCAAAAGTCTCTAAATTCTTTTCTACTAGACTTCCCGTTTAGAGGGTTTTTACTGTATATGTAGCTATTACAGAGAGACCAGGTGACACACAACTAATACAATGTACACCTCTGTAAATTAATGACCCTGTTCCATAGTTTACTCTATAAACAAACGTTTAACCTTTTACTCCACAATACGCATTTCTACGCCTTTCCAAACAAAGTAGACCCAGATCGGACGGCTCCTTTAAGAACCGTCTGATTATGGCCAGCTCTGTTTGCTTATGGAAATATACAGACATGATTCTAAATTTTCTCCTTTACATCGCAGAAAACTCGTAAAAGAGTATTCTAAAATTACGTTCGTTTTGCATTAAGCTACCACAAGTCGTACAAAATTACTAAGCGAATGACATAATGAACAAGGGGATGATTTTCTAATGCAGAAACACGGTCAGATCTATATAAATCCACAAGCGAACAGCACAGATCCTGATCAGACGGTTACTACAGCTTAACTCTGTTTGCAAAGGTGCTTAAATACATTTTTCTGCAAACGCGTTGTAATGCCTTTGCAAACAGAGTTGACACAGATCAGGCGGCTCATGTAAGAACCGTCTTGTCAGGGTCTGCTTTGTTTGCTTATGGATAGTTTTTTTGTCAAATGGTATTATAAATAATAAGCTGTTTAACCCTTTCCCTCATATTGACGACTTTTGACGACTATGTAAAAATCACTTTGTGAAACCTTTGTGATAAATAGAGCATTTGCTCCTATAGGAGCAAATGCTCTATTTATCACAATGGTTTCAAACTACAAAATTCTAAAATTTTCCTTTTCTCTAATTAATGCTCCTTTTCGGTAGATTAATTCAAAGAGGTTGTATCTAAAAATAGCCTATGAGGTAATGGGTAACTCATTAGAACCTTTTTTTAAGCGGCCATTCGCTATTGAACATTGGAGCAGGGCACAAGTATTGCCGAAAGCTCCTATAAGAGGTTTCGGCAATTACCTTCGACTTGGATTATAAGCTACCATTTGCCTTACAGATCCATACTTAGACCTTTGTTTTTGATGGCCGCTTAACCCTTTACCTCATGGGCTATTTTTAGATACAACGTCTTTGAATAAATCTACCAAAAAGGAGCATTAACCAGAGAAAAGGAAAAGTTTAGAATTCTGTAGCTTGAAACCATTGTAATAAATAGAGCATTTGCTCCTATAGGAGCAAATGCTCTATTCATCACAATGGTTTCATAAAGTGACTTTTACAGAGTCGTCATAAGTCGTCAATATGGGGGAATGGGTAGACAGGTTCTATTTTACACACCCTTTGCACGCTAAGTACTGTTTCAGGTAAGGTCGAAGGGAAGTTTCTCACATACCTTCCCTTATCTCCGAGTTAGAACAACGGGATAAGATTCCCTGATCTGTAACACATGTAAGATCACTATAAATCATATATATGACGTCATACGTTATATATGACGTCAAACGATTGAAACCGATGAATACATGTCATTTAAACGGCGAAAATACACTTTTTTGTTATGTGAGAAAAAGAATCTGATGCTCGTTGTCTTTTAAGATCACATGTTCCTAAGCTCACCAAGAAAATGTTTTCTAAGGCTCGTTTAGGAACATGTGATCTTAAAAGACAACTCGCAACAGATCCTCTATAACTCTCCTGAAATCTCAAAGCTGATGACCTCAGCGATATGTTTGGGTAGGTAAACACGTACAGCAGTGTAAAATAAGAAATTGACCGATATTTCCGTATTTCTGCATCAATTTAAGATAAAGGTTGATTAGATTAAGTTCTACGAAAATGCCGTATCAGTGAATGTCATGCAAAGACATGCAGTGATAAACTGTGATAAACAACACATTCATGGAAGTTCGAATTTAGACGACATTTATGTTCGTTGAAGGTCACAACCAATGTTATCCACGTGACCAAGGGATTGATCAATCAGAGCTACAGATAACCGTGCGTACTCAAGTACTGGAATCGGCATTTCTTCACCAAACCCTACGTTGTGACCACTCTTTAGAATCGTCTCGAAGAGACGATTCTAAAGAGTAGGAACAATATCCGGTTTGGTCGAGAGAAAAAAGAAGTTATTCTTGATATATCTTAATTTATCATATCTTGAGCTCTGCATCTATTCAAGATAAAGGTTAGCTTGTTAATCAGATTCAGTTCAAGGAAAATGCCGTATCAATTAGTGTCATCCATGGAAATGCGGTGATAAACTGTTAACCCTTCACTTGCTGAATTTTAAAATACATTTCTCCTTCTTTGCTCATGCCCTGTTGTATAATTACATATAGCTTCACTGTGTACAAGTATTGCGCTATGCAATCACTGCTGTGGAGTGCACTGGTTGCACAATCAACTTGTAAATAATGCAGACCCTGATGAGACAGCTCCTGCAGGAGCTGTCTCATCTGGGTCTTCAATATTTACAGGTAGGTATATTGACGTGAATAGCAAGCGAAGGGTTAACAACAAATTCATGGAAGTTTAAATTTAGACGACATTGTATATGGGATGTCTATCACCTCCAGCGACACTCATATCTGTTAAACCCAGTTTATCAGCCGTTTGTTGCGTAGAAAAAAACTGAACATTGTGCATGATACGATCATTCAAAACTCAAAAGAAGACATCGAATATCACAATGAGTATATAATAATATATGGTTTATATAATAATACATGCTTTACAAGGATCACCCATTTTCAGAATATATGTACTTCACAACAGCAGGTGTTAAGTCGCCGCGTACTTCATTCCCAATGTTTTATATATTTTCTGGTCCTTCGGGATCATAAGTTTTGATGTTATTAGTTATGAAATTGAATACTGCGTAAGCCGGTGCTATGGGGCGTGAGTAGTTCTGCACCCTAATTACTACTCATGAACAGACTCAGTAAAACCGAGTCTGCAATTTTCTCTTTTTGCATTTCTACTTTTGCTTTCAAAGGATCACGCATTTTCAGAATATTAGTCAATAAATAATCATTTTTACCGTCATTCTTCCTTTTCTTCTTTACAGTTTCCATTGCCATTATTACTACTTCTACTGTTATATGACAACCAGTGCAGACCCTTGTGAGAGAGCTCCTCTGGGGGCATTCTCGTTCGGATCTACACTGGCAGTAGGGACTCGTGTCCGTACTGATGGGGTAAAAGTCTTGCACACAACCCGAGATTGAACCAAGGGTAATGAGTGGCGAGGGCGGTTACTATATAATGTATTATACATGTAATGGCTTTGTCCAGTTTCTACTGAAACGTGTTTGTTGATATTCTTGAAACTAAGATTGTGGTGATAAATACATGCTCGATTTGGGAATATGGGTGAGCTTTAGGAATGGTAAAATATACTCAAAACACATCATCAACGCCCACCAACACGTTAATTCTTTGTCTTTAACCCTTTACTCCATGGATATTCATGTAAGAAATGACCGTATGGCTATTAGACTGTTTTATATCATAGGACATGGACACAGGAAGTTTTGGCCATGGCAGAAACTGTAGAATCATATCTGTATTATACCATAACCATAAGCAAACAGGGTAAACATTTTCAGACGGCTCCTATTAGAGCCGTCTTATCTGTGTCTGTTGTGTTTGCAATGGCTTAGAAAATGTAGAAAGGCGTACTTATTGAGTGGAGAAAATTGTAATAGTAGGTGGTTACATACTAGAGAATGAACTTTATGCCGTTTTAAAACTTCATCATTATAATGATATTATGTATTACCACACGTGAGACATTACGCCGATAAACATAGTTGCACAGTTGTACAAATATCTATATAAGCAATATTACTTCACATATAGTTTGCCTACAAGCACAACAACAAATGTAAGTTAATAATTTAGTTTAAGCAGTACTTACTCGAAGTTAATTTTCCCATCCAAAATAACAGGACCAGAGGCCTGTCCCTTTACACAGCAAATTGATCAACAACCCTTTCGGCATTGGTCTCCTCTCTATAATATTACGAACATCAAACCCAGATGACATGCGATGCATGGTCATGAGATATGTTTCATTCTACACATCGTACCGAAGGAGCGTTCAGCCGTGGCGGTGCTGACTGACATAGCTAGCAGTGCGGATTCTTGGATACAGGTAGGTGGAGACAGCACTCACAACATCCTCCAAATAAATACATGCCTGTTTCATGTGTCCGGTCATCATATTTTCCACCACATTGCCTCCCTCCGTGATCGGTGTCCAGGCCGGTATACAGTTCCTCATCCTCTTTTATTTTCAACAGACGTTCAAATAGGTCTGATAAAATGATCAATAAATGGGAAGTACACATTTCTCTTCCTGAAGGTAGGCACTGATTCCGGGTATTTCTAGCTTAACACTCTATATTTATTGGATACGCTAACTAGATTAATTCATTCCATCCTACTGACGCCTATTGATGACTCTGTGAAAGTCATTTTTGAAATCATTGTGAGTGACAATGGTTTCAAAACTACACAATTCTTATCTAAAGTATATGCTCCTTTTCGGTAGAAGAGGTTGGATCTAACAATAGTCTAGGACGGAATAGGTTAATGTAATTTGCCTGCCATTCGCATATTCGTCATCGTACTTGGATACCTTTAGACAAAAATATTTCTAGACATAATATCGACTGAAATTTTCACATATGAAGTGAGACATAACGCTCAGTTCCAGAGTGGAAATACCACTCGACTGTTATCGAGTAGTCGAAAATATGCCATTTACTATATGACAAACCCATGGTTTTGAACAACTACATCATTTGTCAGATACAGTAGCATAAAAGCGTAAAGCTAAACATTCTATCTTTTAGTTTTACAAAATATATTCTTGAAAGAGCAACCGGGGTCCAAGGTTATTAACCGTCTGAGTTTGAGTCTGAGATCATTCTAAAGTGTCTGATTGGTCAGCAAGCTCAGAATCTGACAGAATGATCTTTGACTCAAGCGAAACGTTTTATAACCTCTGAGTCATTACTCGCACGTGCAACGACTACCATTTTCACGTTGTCCCTGAAATAACTAATTCCGAAGCTCTAACGGAACGGAACTAGAACACCAATTAGGTTGGTTTCAAAAGTTAAATACTGTAGCAAGACAAGCTGAGAAGGATAAGTGGAATGTATGGCCGAAATACTAGACTACTATTTTACCTTCATCCACGTCTCGTCATCTGCATTCGACATAGTTCCGGAACATGAAACGTGCGACGTGGAAATTCAACTACAAAAGCTTCCAACAATGTACTGGATTTCTACATTACATAAAAAGATATAAAGGGCGGTTGCCAATTCGAGTCATTGTACTACTACATGTAAAAATATTTCGAAACTTTTAGCTTTTATGATTAATTAAATTTTCATTAAATTATTAGTTAAATATTAATTAAAATTAAAGAACATGTAAAACTGTATTACAATAATACTTACGATAGCTCTGGAAAAATCTGGTTTTGTCAATTAAGAACTCTAATGAAGTTTTACAAGCATCCTCACTTAGTTCATATGATTTGACACTGTTAAGAATTACACTATGTGGACTTGCTACGAAGTTTGTGAAGCAATCGGCTTTCTTCTAGACAATATTTTTGTGCTTTATGGGGATGTCATATATCGTCAAGCTATTGTTATTCCAATGAGTACAATTTACAACCAACTTGTCATAGACTTGTTATTGTATTGTTAAGCAAACATTGAACATAAAGGTATCCCCGAAGGACCAGAAAGTATGCGGGCGATATTTTACGGCCGCCACACAATCACTTAACATCTGCTGTTGTGATGTATATAAACTCTGAAAGTATGAGATTCTTCGCAAGCAAAAGCAGCAATGCTTTTATTGAGTACGTTTGTAGATTACCTCACCTTGTTGTCGCACGTCCTAAGATTGCAATTATATTTACTTTAATAAACTTTAAAAAGTTTTCCAAATTTTATAACTGTAACCTCGCTTCAGACGTTTATCATTTATGGTAACATTACTACTATTAACCATATACTCCATGAATATTCATATAAACTAATGACGCCATCAATATCAATTAGATTAATAATAGAAGATGAATACAGGATTGATTGGCCATTGAAGAAACTTAAGAATCATATCTTTATATATCATAATAAGCAAATAGAACAGACCCTGATCAGATGACTTCTACAGGAGCCGTATGGTCTGGATCTACTATGTTTGCAAAGGCATAGAAAGGTGTATCTGTCGAGTAAAGGGTTAAATTGAGTTCTCAAGCTTTTGATTGGTCAAATTCGAGCCAAAGGCTCAAATCTGACCAATCAAAACCTTGAGAACAAACTCAGACTCAACTAAAAGTTTTATAAGCATGGATCCTGGCTCCAGCAAATGATAAAACCCATAATAGTAATGTAGAACGGGGCACATCTCCATCTAGAAAAGGATCATTAACAACATATGGAATTAAAATATCATTTATAGTATATTTTGGAAGAAACTATCATTTATAATAAAAAAAATCAAATCTAAAAAGGGAGCCATAATGCCACATCGATTCGGTTTGTTTAAAGAAATTCCTTTTGGGTAAATGTAAAAATCAGTTTCAAAATAAGAATTATCCAAATTCAAAATATAGTCAAAATAACTGGAAGTTTTATTAAAGGCATTAACAATATAAGCGTGTGTTTCAGGTATTAAGCTAAGAATAAAATCTTTATCATAGCAATACAAAACATATCTGCAACAACAAGGGCACACTTTGGGTATACCAACCACCTGGCGATATATGGTATTCCAATAGCGTATAAATATGTTATCTAAAGGACAATTTAGAGATCTACAAACATCAAGGCAAGTCCACACTGTATAATGTTCAACTTCTAAATTCGAAAAGAATGAACGCTGAACATTACAAGCAAGGAACAATTTATTTTCTCTGACAAATGTTTTTCTTTTAATTTAATCAATTTATTAATTATATGCGATGGAGTAGTATAGAGAGATAATAAGAGCTCAGTGGACCAAAAAACTTTCATACCAGAATTAAAACCCAAGTTTTGACAACGTACCAAAATTGAAGTCTAAGCTTTGATAACGAATATAGTACCAACCCGGTTATCGATAAAGACAGCTGCTTGTGTTTACCTCGATTGGTGTGAATGCCTTCCCTCATATTGATGAATTTGATGTCTCTGTAAAAGTTACTTTCTTTCTGAAACCACTGGGATAGATAAGGGCACTTGCACCATATGACAGCAAATGCTGTTTTTATTACAATGGTTTCAAAACAACGCAATTCTGATTTTTTTCTTTTCTCTAGTAAATGCTCCTTTCCGGTAGATTAACTCAAAGAAGTAGGATGTAAAACTTGTTCCAGTTCCAGATCACGGATCGTTCTATCATGTGACCAACGTATATATTAAATAATAGTACAGTAAATGCGACCACCTAAAAGAGGTATAATGCGACCACCTAAAAGAGGTATAATTCTGGGTGCCAGGTGCCAGATGCAGGTGGTTGCTTAATGCAGGACAAAAGTAATGCAGAAAGCTCATATAGTCATACATGTTTATTCATTAAGTGGTCGCATGAGAGGGGTTCTACTGTATATTCTCTTCAATTGCAATGTTGTTCGGCGCACTTACCATTATACATGTATTTTGTGGTATATCATTGATGTTCGGTCATTCTCAAACTTTATACTGTGGTGTGGAATGATATCTTCTTACATTATACAAAGTTAGTGTAAATTTAAAATAGATCATTGCCAGAAATGACGTTTACATACCCTAGTATGAATGAAACAAACACGGGTGAATTTTCGAAATCCTAGTTTCAGTTTTATATGCTTTATAATTGTCTAAATAAGCTGTCCGATTTCGTGGAAAATAAATAGGTTTTACAAATACGTTGTAACACTGTCACCCGGTGTAAATGATTTTGCCTTATTTGGATAGTTTACTTTATAAATTCCCTATTCTATACAAACGGACTTCTGACGATTGAATAGCTGATACATTGTATATGCACTGACATTATTTCTAACGATGGTTCGTTGGTACGAGTTAAATGGATTAGGTTGCCCAGTGACAGGTTGTCGAGGGTAAGCTTCTTCTTTGTTTTCGTATTAATATTATCCTATTTTTCTTCATATTCTTGTTTGGCTTCTTCTTTTCCTTTCCGTCTTTTTCGTCTTCTTCGTTTCTTCTTCTTCTTCTCTTCTTCTTCTTCTTCTTCTTCTTCTTCTTCTTCTTCTACTTCTTCTTCTTCTTCTTCTTCTTCTTCTTCTTCTTCTTCTTCTTCTTCTTCTTCTTCTTCTTCTTCTTCTTCTTCTTCTACTTCTTCTTCTTCTTCTTCTTCTTCCTTCTTCTTCTTCTTCTTATTCTTCTTCTTCTTCTACTTCTTCTTCTTCTTCTTCTTCTTCTTCTTCTTCTTCTTCTTCTTCTTCTTCTTCTTCTTCTTCTAATTCTTCTTCGTCGTCGTCGTTGTCGTCGTCGTCGTTGTCGTCGTCGACTTAAAGATGCAAAAAGTAGCAAGTATGGGGCAAAGAAGTACTTGTAGACTTAAGGATGAAATTGTCAAAATTAGTAAGCATGAAGTACATTTGTTGACTGTGTTGTAAACATTTTGGAAACTGATGAGACAGCGGGTTTCCCGACGAATCGTCTGGATTCAGTTGGTTTACAAATATGTGTTAGTATGTTTTAAATAATATATTTTTTCTGTTATCTGGCTTTACCATCCATCGCAGGCAGAATAAGTCCTATGATTGGATATGCAATGCGTGTCGAACCCCCATGTACATGTCTGACACAGGCTATCTCAAGTGCAGAGACGGAACCCACTGCGAACAAATTATAAAATGGAAATTCAACTGTGGTAACCATGGTAACCATCCAGTCAACAGCTTTCAACATGCAGATTTCCAGGTTCGGTCGTTTTGTTTTGCCTTTCACTTTTGCTAAGTAAATTCGCATTGGCCATGAAAAGTATTCCATGTAAATTCTCTCATTTTTTCTCACTACATAAATACACCTTTCCATGCCCTTGCAAACAAAGTAGACCCAAATCAGACTGTTCCTGTTGCAACCGCCGTTTAGTTCGAGAGAAAGGAATTCGGAGGTTATTAGAGTTTCGCAAACTTTATTGTGAGAATTCCCTGGCTTGTGCTGGAACTAACGATGACAAATATGTTGGTGTTAGCTGATGTACCATTTTGTAAAATAGAACCAACTTATGTTTTGCCGTCTAGATTCGAGTGTCTCCCATCCCGTTTCAATGTATAATTCTCGAAGCGATATAAGTTTAGTTGTTCCCGTTACAATCCTAGCTGCCTCTTGTTGAATTTTCTCAAGTTCTTCCTTTTGGTATAATGTGCAGTTGTCCCATGTGACATCGGCGTATTACCATTACCTCATAGGCTACTTTAGATCAAACCTTTTTGAATAAATCTACCGTAAAGGAGCGTCAATATGATTAAAAGGCATCAATATTAGGGAATGGGTTAACAACAACTGGTAAAGTCAAACTGGCAGATTTCTACGACACAGCGATATGGTTCTTTTGAAGGAACACCTCATATGAAAATTGAACACATTTCAAAAGTCTGGCGAGTTAACATTATATAATAATGATGTATATGTAAAGTGTATCAGGGGACCTTGATGTCTTCTTAGGGCAATTTCACAAAGGAAGCAATAAATAGAGATTTCATTTCAATAATTACATATTAAAATGTATTTCAGGGGTTCTCTTTCGCTTTGTCACATGCAGTGCAGTTTCTGGGAGATGTAGGGGCCACATGGGTGGCTGCCCTATGTATGGAGCTCGGGAAACAGTTTGGGTAGGTACCAGCCATGGCATTTAACAGTATCTATGCAGACTCCTTATTATTGTAAAACGTAATCGGCTAGTTTCCAGTCGTTAACAAATCAAAATCATTCTGAAATACTGCTGCTTGGATATAAGTTTCTGTCACACTCAAGAACATTCTGAAGTTATATAGTTTGCCTGATTACACGTTTCCGTCACACTGAATACCATTTTGAAACATATTTGCTTGCTTAAAAACTTCTACTGTACCCGAGAACATTCTGAAACGATTTTGTTTTGTTACACACTCGAGAACATTCGGAATATGTTGTCTGATTATAATATATAGATTATATATTGAAATATGTTAAAATATTTAGGTTATATTTCTGAAATGTATTACCTTGTGACTGGCATACAACCTACTCTGCATTCTGAAATACAGTAGAACCTCTCTAAAGACACTACTGTTGGACTAGACATCGGTGACTTATAAAGCACATTGCTTTATACAATAATATAACGGTAACAAAATAGAGGCATTACAGTTATTTGCCATTCACACAACCTACATTCTATATTGCTCTAATTCAGGATACTGGGAATAATTATATACTCAATGATTTTGCTTTCAAAATACACCTATAACTTAACAGCGCTGAATTTTCAAAATGGATTATTCCAACATTTAAACAGGTCAGCCTTACGGTAACTATTTAGGGATTTTTCTAAAGAAACGTTTAACATGACAAACCGAGCAGACCATGAGAGAGGACTCCTGATCTGAGTCTACACTATTTGCAGATGACATTAGTCACATGTGCCCCGCACTGTAAGAATTAACGAGCAAAATACGAGTATGTGTTTTTTATCAAAATTCACTGGGCTGGCATTTGAACATCAATATCTCGAACTCGAACGCCGAACTTGAATTTCAGGGTCTCTCAATGAAAAAGCTCGGTTTTTCCAATATTTAGAACACAATTTTGTCCTGAAATGTGTCACTTACAATATAGATGTATCTAACACTTGTAGCAGCTTAATGCAGGTCGAAAGTTTCTGGAACTCCTACCAGACGTGTCAGCATTACTTTAGGCCTGCATTAAGTTGTGAACATGAAAGGTTGTCCATTTTCGAAAGTGGATGAGTCTAACTCTTATTATCTCGAAGTATTTGTATGGTGCCTGGAAGTTCGAGATGTTGACGTACTCCACCGAACACTATGTTGTGACAGCTTCTTAGAATCGACTCTTCTAGACGATTCTAAAGATTAGTCACAACATAGGGTTTGGTAGAGAAATAAAGATGTTAGTCGATTGGATTTTTCTACATGAAGGTTATAACATATTTTAGCGTCACATAAAACAAAGCTGATCAGGTTCTGAAATAAAATCCATTTACAACGACCACGAAAATATGTCTAATCTGGGTATTGAAGGTAGATGGTAGCTTAATGCAGGACAAAATAAGCGGATTTGTGTGCATTACATTTGTTCTACAATTAGCAACCATCTGCATTCTTAAGAGTAAAGACATTAATTTCTAATCATGAATTGGTCGTTTAGCACATTCCCCATATTGATGTCTTTTGACGCATCTGTAAAATTCACTTTTTGACACTACTGTGATAAATAGAGCATTTGCCCCGCAGGAGCAACTGCTGCGTTTATCACAATGCTTTCAAATCTATGCAATTCTAAAAAAAAAGATTCTAGTGAATGCTCCTTTTGAGTAGAATTATTCAAAGATGTTTGGTATAACAATAGTCTGTGCAAGAAAGGGTTAAGATAAGTTTTACCATACATTGCATCACTTATCACATTGAAAAACATGTGGGAAATATCCAAGGAAGTACATTGAATCTATTTGCAGTAGGGTGATTTATGAAAAACAACTATTTTGTTTAACATTCCTATTATATAGAATTTCTAAATCTATGGTTTTTTTGTCCATAGGGAAATAATTTTGAATGAATAGAATTTCAAATTTGTTTCCTTGTTTATACGAGAAAAATGTGATCACTTCTTGTCGAGCACTTATGGGGAACAAATGGAACAATTATTCAGATCATACTAAGTGTTACAGTGTTTACATACTGATACGTAAAATGCAGAATGAAGTTATACTTAACAAATTCCCTCTTAGACTATTTTAGACCCAAACTATTTTAACAAATTTACCGGAATAGAGCATTTATAGGTAGTGAAAATGAAACATTTAGAATTGTGTAGTTTTTAAACCATTTTGATAAATAGAGCATTTGCTTTTATAGAGCAAATGCTCTATTTATCACAATGGTTTAAAAATGACTTTTACAGAGGCGGAAACAGGCATCAGTACGAGGGAACGTATTAATATTCAGAGAGTCAGTTTCCCCTGTCGACTTGTTTGCACAGCTGAATAAGTCTATATGGTACAGGTTTGCACAGCTGAATAGATCTATATGGTACTGGTTTGATATATGTAAATGATACTAATGGTGTAGAATACAAAGTAAACTCAGATTAATATTGCTTGTTCGGGACGTGTATTTATTTGCGACTGCACTATTTGCACCAGTTAATATGTCTGACTAAGAATAATAACAGTAAATTAACACGTCTTCCTGATTCAACGAAACAAATGCATGAAAAGGACATTTAGTTGAACTTGTCTTAAGTGGTTATCATAAAGATGTCTTATTATGGATCTGCAAGGTAGGCCGGAGCTCAATGCAGGTCAAAAGTAATATAAAGTAATAGGAGGTTTTTACATTACTTTTGTCCTGCAATTAATCAGTTACCTGCTTTTTAAGACTCCTATGTTCAATAAATGAATGACCGTTAAGGACAAGTTTAACTGTCAATCAATTTTTTGTGAACAGTAATACCCATCCAAGCAAAGATAGTTTGCATCAACCATTAACGTCACGAAAATGTCATGAGTACTGATTAAAATGCAGTAAACCCTCGATAGGTAGAATAATAATAATCATCGGTCTTTAGGACAGGTGGCAGCTTAACCCTTCGCTTGCTGAATTTTAAAACACATTTCTCCTTCTTTACCCATGCCCTGTTGTATAATTACATATATATTCACTATGTACAAGTATTTTGCTGTGCAATCACTGCTGTGGAGTGCACTGGTTGCACAATCAACTTGTAAATAGTGCAGACCCTGTTGAGACAGCTCCTGCAGGAGCTGTCTCATCTGGGTCTTCACTATTTACAGGTAGGTATATATTGACGTGAATAGCAAGCGAAGAGTTAATAAAGGATGAAAGTCGCACAGAAAGCTCTTGTAGGAGCATTTGTCATCATAAGATCACAATCTGTTCACGCTGATTTCTATTTTGCTTGTTTTGTATTTTTTGCAGGCGATTGTGAAGTGCTTGAAAGGAAAGTTACAGGAACTTGAAGTTAATGATGGATTATTAGGAAACTGTGTGTTATGTGTATCAGATGTCTACTTGCTATTACCTCTGTGTTCATCGCATTTCTATCAACGCATGTATATGATAAACATTAAATTGAATAACAGAAGTATACGTGCATGTTTTATTTTCACCATTTCTGATATCAGATTTGAGTAGAGGCTATATCCAGGTATAATTGTATAGACTGATCTGCTTAACAATCTGTCACACGGTCTATCTGTATATCATTTTATTGGCATGTTTGTATTTCCGTTCGATGGCCTGCCTACATGCTAATCCCCAAACAACAATGATATCCAAATTTTATCCAAACACACAGTTAAACATATTTAAACAATTTGGATATTGGTTCGTTGTCGAACGTCTTGGTGTTTCAAGCAGATCAAAACAATTTGCAACGGTGAATTCAATTTCACCCAGAGACTGACAAATATGTTTAACTGTGTGTTTGGATAAAGTTCTAGAGGCGAAAGACAGATGACGCGGCATGCAATTTATGACAGCGAAATAGTGCATTAATCCTGGACCTCATAGACTATTTTTAGTCCAAACCTCTTTAATTAAATCTACCGAAAATGAGCATTTACTAGAGAAAAAAGAAAATGTTAGAAATGTGTAGTTTTGAAAACATTGTTCTAAAAAGATCATTTGCTCCTTTGTTGCAAATGCTCTATTTATCACAATAGTTTCAAAATGTGACTTGTATGCGTCTAGAAGGGAAGGTTGAACACCTAGCAAACAGCTTCGTTGAAACGTTGGACACATCCAACGCTTGCCGGCAAGATTTTTTGGCCACTGACCGTTCTGCTGCCTTTCACCCTATGGTCTACTTTTTGTGTATTTCATGCGTTTCGTCACATTTTGCCTCGTAACTGTGCTGTTTGATAATGTTTCGGTGCCATACCCTTTTGATTCTGGCTCTCCACAGTACCCCCCCCCCCCCCCCCCCCTGATTATGCCAAGTTGGTTTAACCCTTTCAACACTGCATTTTCAAATGGACTTTTCCAAATTCAAACGGGTCGTATTTATGATGATTTTAAGAGACTTAAGACGTGTAACCTGACAAACCCTTTTTCACCCTTTCAGCTGGGTCTATGCTGTTGTCAAATGATATCAGTGAGTCGTTTACCGAACTGAAACGGTTACGATGGTTAGTTTAATGCTGTGTGGAAGAGTTACAGAATGTTATGTGCGGACATTTTGTATAAGTCCCTCTTACATTAAATCTTTCCCTGTCCAATATCCATATAAGGAATAATGATATCAAGGGTATTTATTAGCTGAATTTGTATAATATAAATGTTTCAAGGATTTCTTTTACATTGTAGAATCAGACCCATATCAGACCTCAAAAGCAAACAGAGCAGACCCTGGTCAGACTGCTCCTATAGGGGCCGTCTGACCTGGGTCTACTCTGATAGCAACTTCTTGAAAAGGCGTTTATGTAATTGAACGGTAATTCCTGTAATTCCCATTTCTGTATAGTAACAGTAGCAAAAAAAGTGGAACTTATGTCCGCTGAAACACTAGAAGTCCCCACATAACTAACCCCACTATCCCCTTAAGAAGCCCCACATAACTGACCCAACAGTCCTATTTGTATCTGTTACATGACTCGCATTTACCAACAGATAAATGGGGTCGCATCAGGATCCAATCTGTTTGTTGACATTCGGACAATAGGTTCACAATTGGAGATAGTCAAAATGCACAAATCCACCTTTGAGTAGATACTCGTAATTATGTTTACAGTAGAGCAATAGTTAAGTAAATAAAGGATCCTAAACCTTACAACGCAAAATTGTCAAATGGACCGTAGTAAAACCCATCTGAACCCTTTCGCTGCCAAACTCTATCGTCTGCTAACTTTGTCGTCTGCTACAAATTTTCATTATTTTGATTTTCTTCATTTTTGTTTCAAAAACATAGTAACAGTAACGAACAGTTTTGATCCTGATGAGACGCCGAGTTACTCGGCGTCTCATCTGGATCCAAACTGTTTGCATAGGTAATCACAGACCCGGCATTGGCAGCGAAAGGGTTAATGGAAATTCTAGTAGACAAAAACATTAGATACTTTCAGTCAGGTGGCTGCTTAATGCAGGGTGTAAGTCATACAGAAAGCTCCAGGAGACTGTCACCCTGCATTAAGCTGCCGCCTCTGTCCAAGAACGATCTTTATACTGCATTGAACTTCTGGTTTATAGAAGTTTTACTGTATTCCCAAATTCAAAAAGCTCAAGCTTTTGGTGAGTATTTAGGGATTCTTCTAAAGAAAAGTATAACATGACAAACAGTGCAGACCCTAAGGAGAGGGATCCTGTGGGCGTCCTCTCGTCTGGTTCTACACTGTTCGCAAATGACATTAGTGACCCGTGTCCCGCACTGAGGAACACAGCTACATGTAAACAAAATTTAACTTGACCACTGTTTATTTACATGTAATACTGCTTTGTGTAAATGCACAACTCCTTTCAGATGTATTCGTTAACATTAATTTTCTTCAGGACAGTCGAACGCACAGTACAGGCAAGTCATTCTGCAAAACAGCAGTGGCATTAAAACTATTTGAGTCTAGTGATTGGATGTTAGGACATATGGGGTATTGTAAAACATGCAGACGCAGACCTCGCGTGCGATCAAAGCCTACACTTTAAATCAGGCATATCGACCAGGCGTCGCCTGTAACATTTAGCTCTACAGGCAAAGCAGCGATTAAATTACAAACAATATGGATATAAAGGAGAACACTCTGAACGTTTCTGATAAGAAATGGAAATAAAACTTTTAAATTGAAATGGAAACGAACATTTGTTAAGAGTGCTTACGCCTTCCCTTTATATAAATCCATTTCATGCATTTGCAAACAGAATTGACCATGATCAGACGGTTACTATAGAAATCGTCTGGTCAGGGTCTGCTCTGTTTGCTAATTGCATGTGCTAGATCAATTTCTTCAGTTTCTAAAATGGATAAAATAGGTATTGAAACTTTAGATATAAATTAAAGTAGAACAGGGAAGTGGTTAAAATGTTTACCCTTCACATGCGGGGAAACGAGTCACTAATATCTGTTTGCAAACCGTGTGTACCCAGATGAGACGGCTCCTGTTTGTCATGTTTCATTTTTTCTTTAACCCATTCCCTCATATTGACGCCTTTTGACGATTCTGTAAAAGTTACTTTGTGAAACCATTGTGATAAATAGAGCATTTGCTCCAATAGGAGCAAATGCTCTATTTATCACAATGGTTTCAATCTACAAAAGTCTAAACAAATCCTTTTCTCTAGTTAATGTTCCTTTTCGGTAGATTTATTCAAAGAGGTTGTGTTTAAAAATAGCCTATGAGGTAATGGGTTAAACAAATCCTGATTATACACGATATGCCTGATCTGTTTGAGCTTTGGAATAGTCCATTTGAAAATTCAGCATTGAAAAATGGTTACGGTGGTAGGTTATATTTTATTGTTTATCTCCATTATATGCATGCATGCCTCACTCCGTTAATTGTAAGAAACAAACAAAGCAACGACCGAACTAGACACAATAATAAATTTAATTGTCCTTATTACAATAATTGTATCTAAATGTCTTTAACATTTACGATGCTGCTGCTGATGCTGTCGCTGATGATGATGCTAATAGCCTAATAATGATGATAACGATGATGAGGAGGAGGATGATAATGATGATGACGATTATGATGATGATGATAACGATGATGATGATGATAAACAAATCAATGAAAAATCACTATTTTTGAAACATACATTATTGTCTGTTTTCGTATCCCTTCCCGTCATTTGATCTAATAAAAACCGTCTCATCTTAAATGACTAACTTCGGATCAGCAATGAGACAATAATTATACTGTCGTCATCTAACTGAGAATGACCTACATCATTACGTTCCTCGAAATTGCTAGTGTTTGTTGTAGTTGTTTGTTTTTCTCTTCCGTGTACACTACCATGATTTACAACTTACAGTAAAACTTCGATTATCCGAACACTAAAATACGTATTATTATCGATCTTTAAGACAGGTGGCTGCTTAATGCATGGTGAAAGTCATGCAGAAAGCTCCTCTAGGAGCTTTCTGCATGACTTTCATCATGCATTAAGCAGCAACCTGCCTAAAAGGGTCTAAATTCGTTTATAACGAAAATTCGAATAATCGAGGTTTTACTGTATGTATCATTTTCCCTCATATGCACGCCATTTCATGCATTTGCAAAAAGAGAAGATCCAGATCAGACGGCTCCTATTGGAGCCATCTGAACAGGTTCTGCTCTGTTTGCTTTTGAATTTGCTTATGGAATTTGATAGATATGTGTGTCTTTATGGATTTTGATAGATGTATGTGTCTATATTTTCTAAAATGGCTACAATGTTAAAGCTTCCATATTTCATGATAATTGTTTTGTTCATGAATGTTCAGTAGGTATTGAAATGTGGAAAAGTTATAGAACAGGGAAAGGATTAATACATGTAAAAGAAGTTCACCCCTGTATTTAAATTTATGGTAAATTGTCTCTGTAAGTCTTAAAGCAGACGGCACACTTAGCAACGTATGTTAGAATTAACATTCAGTACACCGCAACAGTGATTAGTTTCGCTTCCTTTAACCCTTTCCATGATCAGTTTTTTATAAGTAAGAAATAATGACAACACGAAGATTATTATAATGTAAACTTTCGACGGGAATTTTATGCTTTGACAATAACTGTAGAATTAGATCTGTGTCATTTCAAAAGCAAACAGAGCAGACCCTTATTAAGACCGATATTTATATTAGATTGAACATCCACTTCAGAGGGGTTGACTGTATATACATGTGTATAGAAAATAGATTCTACGCCCTCTTTTAATATTAATTAGGCAAATCTTTACAAAAATATACAGATTATGTTGAAAACGATTTTCCTAGGCAAAAACATAGAGCACGCAGACATGGATTTTCCATGACAAACAGTACAGAGCTCCTATAGGAGCTCTCTCATATGGGTCTACACTGTTTGCAAATGCAACTATAGTTGTGACTGGAAAGCTATGGGTTAACCCTCATCCGTCGTTTATACACACAGCTTAGATCAAAAGCGAAACTAGAACTCCAAAACTCGGCAGAGTTTGTTACATGTCAAAATCCTAGTTTCACTTTGATACTATTTATAGTTGTCTTTGTCAAATTTCGTGGATAATATGTATTTTTCTAAAAATAGCCATGTTATTCCACATATTGTGGATTTTCCCCATATTTAGACAGTGAACGTTTAATATCCTGGCTCTATTCAGACGGTCTGTGACGGCTGATTGCCCGATATCTATTGTTTATACTATACCACTGACATTATTTCTAACGATGGTTCGTTGGTACGAATTAAAGGGATTCAGTTGTCCAGTTACAGGTTGTCCGGGGTAAGTCCCTTCTTTAATATCTTCTTAACCCTTCTCTTGCTGAATTTAAAAAAACAACATTTCTTCTCCTCTACCTATGCCCTGTTGTTTAATTACATATATCTTCACTGTCTACAATTATTTCTCTGTGCAATCACTGCTTTGGGGTGCACTGGTTGCACACTCAATTTGTAAATAGTGCAGACCCTGATGAGACAGCTCCGGTAGGAGCTGTCTCATCTGGGTCTTCACTATTTACAGGTAGGTATATTGACGTGAATAGCAAGCGAAGGGTTAATTAATAGTATAATCATAATTGTTGTCTTCTTCTCTTCTGCTTCTTCTTCTTCTTCTTCGTATGACAACACCAAACAAGTCATTGTAGAATAAGGGATTAAAATGTGAAAAGTAGTAAACATGAAACCGAGTTGTAAACAGTTTGGAAACTGATGAGACACCGAGTTACCCGTCGTATCGTCTAGATCTAGTCTGTTTGCAAATCCACATTTTTCTGTTATTTACGTTTACAGGCGGAATGGGTCCTATGACTGGATATGCAATTCTTGTCGAACCCCTATGTTTATTGCTGAGACAGGCTACCTCAAGTGCAAAGACGGCAGCCACAATGAACAAATCATAAAATGGAAATTCAACTGTGGTAACCATGGTAACCACCCAGTCAACAGCTTTCAATACGCTGATTTCCAGGTAGGGTTCTTTTATTTTGCCTTCCAAATAAATTTGTCATAGGCTTTGAAATGTTGTTCAGATCAATTTCCCATATTCATTTCTTAAAACGTGTTAGGCTATCAAACAGCTTGGATCCTGGATCCAAAGTTATAAAACTTATGAGTCTGAGTGTGATATTATTCTCAAGTAACTAATTGGTCCGATGCTTGAGAATGATCTCAGACGCAAACAAAAGTTTCATAACCTCGGGGCTAGTTGAAACACCGGGTAAGATTGTGTATCGTTTGTATTCAAGCCAGTTTCAAAGTTAATTATAAAGTCGCCCATAGTAAGTATGTGTTAACCCTTTCGTTCTTATAAACGTGTTTCACGCATTTGCAAACAGAGTAGACCCAGATCAGACGGCTTCTATAGGAGCCGACTGATCAGTGTCTGTTCTATTTACTGATGGAATTTGATAAATCTGTTTCTTTAGTTTCTCATTATTACTGACTTATCTATGACTATTCAATAGGTATTGTAATTTGTAATAAAATTGAACAGGGAAAGGGTCAATTTGACGTGTGTATTTCAGTTCTATAAAAGGGTTTTAATTCATGAGAATTATAGATTTAAACCCATTTTTTTTTAAATTTTTGCTCTCTGTCATAATAACACAAACGGACCACGACATAACGAATACCTCAGTAATTGGTCTGATCCTCGGTCCACATATTTCCCATTCAGTAGAACATGTTTGCCCCATGATGTGTACAAGAGTGGTTGACCTATGTCATTATGGTTCAAACTGAGAAGGCTTCTCGTGTACTGGTGGTGTTTTCGTAACCGGAGTATGTCAGGTACAGTTGTGTCAACCATTTGATTCTGATCTCGATATGCAACTTGTCAATATACCATAATATGGGCAAGTTTAGTATGCCCGTTGACGATAGTCGCGGGGTAGGGGGCATTACGTTTTGCACCTGTCCATCAGTCCGTCCGCCTGTCTGTCCGTGTGTCACGCGTGTCACGGTTTTTGTCAACCACCGCCACGGGGGCATCACTGTGTCTTACAGACACACTTTTCTAGTTTGATAATATATTGATATTAACGTATTACACCAAACAGATATTGCTTGACCCTAACCCTTCTCATTCCTGACCTGCAATTGCGATCATAATGAATACATTTGAGAGGCTCAGTAACCCGATGTTTCATCGGGATCCGTTGACACTTAAACCATCAAAAAGGTCTAATTATGGGTCTGTAAGGCAAGTGGTAGCTTAACCCATTACCTCATCGGCTAATTTTAGATACAACCTCTTTGAATAAATCTACCGAAAAGGAGCATTAACTAGAGAAAAAGAAAATTTTAGAATTTTGTAGTTTGAAACCATTGTAATAAATAGAGCATTTGTTCCTATAGGACAAATGCTCTGTTTATCACAATGGTTTCACAAAGTGACTTTTACAGTGTCGTCAAAAGTCGTCAATATGAGGGAATGGGTTAATACAGGTCAAAAGAAGCTTTTCGCATCACTTTTGCCCTGCATTGTACTTATATGGTCAATAAAAGACACGGGGCTTTTCACGATACTTTTGCCCTGCATTAAGCAACTACCTGTTCTTACGACTCCTAATTTTAAAATTGATGGTTTAGGACAAGATCTACTATATAGATCGCCTTTGAAACATCCTACCGATGTTCGATAAAAACTAATTAGTATGTCTAGTGAATGTTATGATACTTCGACTGGTTTATTTTACGGGAAATATTACAAATGAGGCGACAGGTAGAGAATTTATTTCAGAAATAGTCAGACCTACAGATAAATGTGCGTGCCCAAATACTAAAAACCGTCATATCTCCACCAAATCCTGTACTGTGGCCACTCTTTAGAATCGTTCCGAAGAGACGAATTTAAGGAGTGGCCACAGTATAGCATTTGATGGAGATATAAAGGAGCTATTTTTTAAATGTTCCAATGTGCACGCCTAATCTGGACCACTTGATAGTGTTCTAGAAATTCATATTTCAGGGATTCTCGTTTGCCTTGTCCCATGCAGTACAGCTTATGGGTGAAGCAGGGGCCACGTGGGTGGGGGCGCTGTGTGTGGAGCTTGGGAAACAGTATGGGTAGGTACTAGTCCAGGAATTCAACAGCATCATTAAAGACCTTATTGTCTAGTTCAGAGCCTCTTACAGATAAAGAACGTTCTACCACACTTGAGAACAGTCTCCTGACTTTAACCCTATTCGCAATGAATATCCAAGTAAGAAACAATGACAACTATGAATATGAATTAAATATATTGTTATAATAGCACATGGGACACGGGAATTGTCGGCCATGGTAGAAACTGTAGAAGCATATCTATATTATATCATAAGCAAAAGGGAGCCGTCTGATCTGGGTCTACTCTCTTTGCAAATGCTTAGAAAGGCTTATTTATGGATTACATGGTTACGATCAAGACTTAAATATCACTCTTAAAGTCCCTGGACGTCCTGAGATAGAAAAAATGACACTTTGGTGTTTTTGATAGAGTGCCTATCCATTTGAAAGAAACTGGTCTTAAAAAAGTTTTAAACATAAGTTTTGTGTAAATTACATGGTGTTTTTTTAAATCGATGAAAACGAAAGTATGTTTAAATATAAAGAGAAAACGAAAGTAGATTCAAATATAGAGACTGTGAGTATGTTTATTTCTACATTTTCTTTCCTCGTCGGCGACGATTTTTTTATGAGACCATCCTCATCCCACTTCGACTTCCAAGAGACGCCTAAATGTATTGTTTGATATCGAGAGGTGCATGCGCGAAATGTTTGCTATATTTATAGTGAATACGTCATACTTTTTTGACCGCTGGAACAAAAAATAAAGCGCGATATATTTTAGAGTTTTATTGTTGTTTTTCAACAGAAAACGATCAAATAAAAAGCAAGACTGTTTAAATGGTATACTGAAGGGTACATTCAGCATATACGTACTTATTTTTTTAATGCAAAGGCGTTCAGGGACTTTAAGTGATCATTGTAGAGCGGTTTTATTGTATGCACTTTTCGTTAGCAAGCATGGTTTTAGTTTTGAAACATTGAATACCGCTTTAAAGCCCTGCTAGGGGCGTGAGTTGTGTTGCTCTTTTCATAACTGCTCATGGACAGACACAATAAAACCGATTAATTTACTCCTTTTTCATTGCTAATTTTGCTTTCGAACGATCTCCTACTTTCAGAATTTATGTAATCTGCTAAGGGCTACTCTGAACATATTTGCACGGTTATAAGGATATAACTTAATCCAGAACATTCTAAACATGATTGCTTGGTTACCAACATGTATCCTGGTTGATTGGTTACTTGCATGTACTATAAAAGACCATTTAGAACTGTTTTTACTGTATTTGAGTGTTCATAGTATCGAGTGTTTACTATATTTAACCCTTCGCTTGCTATTCACGTCAATATACCTACCTGTAAATATTGAAGACCCAGATGAGACAGCTCCTGCAGGAGCTGTCTCATCAGGGTCTGCACTATTTACAAGTTGATTGTGCAACCAGTGCACTCCATAGTAGTGATTGCACAGGGAAATACTTGTACACAGTGAAGATATATATAATTATACAACAGGGCATGGGTAATGAAAGAGAAATATATTTTAAAAATCAGCAAGCGAAGGGCTAATAGAATAGTTTGTCCGAGACGATTTTACAGAGTAGTCATACGTATTCATGTTTATATCCGAACTGGTTCCAGTACTCTCCTTTTTAAAAATGTTATAAAATAAGACCTTTACGATCGAAATGTTTGTTCTAGTGCAAGATCATATGCAGTTCAAACTGATTTCAATTATTTTGTTTTTGTTTTTCAGGCGATCGTAAGGTGCTTGAAACATTATATGACCAGGAAGCGTGGTTAATGGTGCATAATAAGGAGTGTCGTGTATATTTAGGCTGACATGCTTGCCCGGCAAACGTGCTTGTACTATTGTGTGGACATATCGCATTTGTCTTGTAAATAATATCAATTAAATTGAATAACAGATGTATCTGTTTTATTTTTGTCTTCTGTTATCAGATTTGAATATGGACTATACACATGTATAATTATATAGATTGATCTATCTAACAATTTGTGACACTGTCAGTCTGTATATCAGTTCGACCGTATGACTGTCAGTCCGTTCTTCGGCCTTTCTGCATGTCAACTCCCAAACATTGATACATGTTTAACTACACGCCCGTCTTCTAACCTGTCTGTCCTCCCGCCCGCTCCCAAATATAACTGATTGAAGCGTTGTGTTAATTGTCATTCACTTTTGCAAACAGTATCAGAGTATAATAATAAAGGACTACACAGTCACTCAATGAGCTACGAACTTGCAAGTACAGTACAGCCCATCACCCCACTTATGTGTTTCTAACAGCAGTTAGTTGCTCAGTGCAGATCGCAAGGAGTGCAGAAAGCTCCTACGGGATTGTTCCACATAACATTACATCTGTATAAGTTACCATCTGATTTTAACCCTTTCCACCATGAATATTCATGTATGAAATAATGGTGTCATGAATATCAATTAGATTAATTTGTTATAATTCAGGTATATTTAGAATATATTTCTTTT